>CM034156.1:585397297-585914797 GCA_019776745.2 Taxus chinensis | reverse complement strand
ACCTCACAAATCATGTTTATATGTTTACATGATATCATATCACCTGGCTTTGCCTGGTGGAACCCCCTTTGCATCCACTCACATTGTGCTTGCCTTATGCCAAACATGAGAGCCTCTCTTGAAAATATAATAAAAGACACAAACATGGATACTAGAGCCTATTCTATTCTCGTATAACATAAAAATAGATCAAACTTTATTTTTATTGAAATTCTACAAAGACAATACTTCTCTAAAAACACCCTTTGTATGCTTCGAGGTCCTAAATTGAAAAGTCATCTTCATACAATTTCAAGTCCCTCATCAAAAATATGTCCACAGAGTTTCATGTCCCATGTTTGAATGATAATTTGTGTCATGAATAGCCACAATATTAAGGATCACACCCCTTTTCACTTTCAAATGATTGACAAAAATGACATATGTTTCTTATGTTCCTAGTTGTAACAAAGACGAGTTTTGCATAGGTTCCCCCAACATTATTCCAACACCTAAATTTCTCCTTCCTCAATCCCCTTCTTCGTGCTCCCTCATGTTTAACTTCTTCAACGCATCTCTTTTAGTGTCTCCATTGCACCCACCAAGTGGGATTGCTTGTTTGAGTGCCAAAATGTTTACATGTAATGAAGTGGGTCAAGCCCTAAGCACGGTGAAGGTTAAACCCTGTACCTCCACTTATATATATATATATATATATGCTCTGTTCAAGAGCTCCAAAATCGTCTTAATGTTCTGAAAAATCCTTTGCAGTAACCCGGCAAGTTTAAGGCATCGATGGCTTCTGTTTCTGTGTGGCGAAGGTTTTTAATCACCCAGTTTCGCCATCAGCCTCGGATATCTTCTTCTGCAAAATCCAAATGCAACACAAATACATTCACGAAAACCTTCAACCACGGTAAGAGCTTTCGTTATTGTCGTCAATTCTGTTTTTACTCAACAAATACATCCCCCGAGGAAACCCATGAAAAACCCGACTTGCAGCAAAAAGAAGAGCAAACCCTCCAAAAATTAGACCATCTTCTAGAAAACATCAAACAAAAGCTGCCCGATTCTCGGATGCTGAATGAGATCATGGACATGGGTGATAAACTGGAACTTTCCAACAGAAGAAATACTTATGATGTGCTTATCAAGGCCCTCTGTAAAGATAACCATGTGGACTTAGCGTCAGCTGCATTGGAAAGGATGTTTAATGTGGGTTGTATTCCGAAAACCTCATCATTCTATCCCTTTATATCTGTGTACTGTGAGAACAATCAGATGGATAGGCTGTATAACCTTTTTGAAATGATGAAATCTAGAGGCTGCCCCCCGGATTCTATTTGTTATAATATGGCTTTAAGAAAGATTTGTTACAGGATTTGTGTTTGAAAAGACGCATCAGAATTACTTGAGATTCTGGCTAATTGAAGCCTCTGGCTACAAACCTAATTTCAATGTATCTGTATGGATACTGTTACAATGTTACATCCATGCATGGTGTTTACAGACCCAGCCCAAAATGAGCCAAACCGCTCCAATAAGCATGTCTTGGTAGATCTTATTCAAGACTTCTCAAACTAGGCCGAATTAGGCCCATGTAAAGTGTACTTATAGTCATGCCTTCTTGCAAACACATTCTGCCTCAAGAGGTGAGAAGGAATCGTTTACAAAGCGTTACTTTACTTTCAATTTCGACAAAACACAGGAGCTTGAGACATGGATCCAAGCGTTTAAGACTTCCCAAGTACACATTTGCAAGTTTGAATAAAAACATATGCTAGCAATGCCCTAGTGGTTCCAGAGAGCAAGAGGCATATGACACTTCAAATGGACAGCTCAACACCCAAGTGCTCTCTAGAACTTTTGGATGATCATACTCTGTCATAGAGATATCTTAGCAAGAAACAGCATGTTAGAATAAGACACCTTAGTTCACGATTATCTTCCAAATGATTCTGCTGACTTTGGTATGAATACAAGGTTAGAAAATCCTGCATCCCCCTGCCTGAAGCCACAAACAAAAGGAGGAATGCATCCAAATGCTTTTTCCTGACACATCTTTTACTGTCTGAAAGTTGTCATGAGTTCAAAGGTCAGCTTCTTGTTAACTTTCCATGAAAGCTATTTATGAAAGGAATTCGTGCATTACCTATGCGTCTTGAGCTCCAATGGATGTATGATATTTTTGCTAGTTGAGAACTTCTGCAATCAAATTCCCTGTCAGTTAATGTGAATCATCCAGATTGCAAGGGTTGCCTACTTACATAGGATTGGATAACTTTAGAGTCTGGACAATAACTATTACGGGAAGACCTTCTGATCATCTCATTTTAGATGGGTTAAAATGTAAAGAATTCACAGCCAGTAATATTTTGCCATTTATTTTGAAAATAATGTTAACCTTGGCCGTTAGCAGCCATAATTCCATTTAGTAGCAATCTCAGAGGTCCATTATTCCATCAAAATTCACCTGAGGTTTGCTCATGGCCTTGTCAATTTTGCAGATTCTATAAATTTTTCAGAGATACAAATAATGTGGGACACGCAGTCAATGCCACTCAGTGGTTTGTTCTCCACGAACTATATAGAGGACAATTAGATATTGCTACTTGATGTACTCAATGATGTAGGCTCACCTGGAACATTTTTCAGAAACGACTTAAACATATATCAAATATGCAACTTGAAATCTTTTTTGAATATTCAAATGCACTAATCTCGATAGATTAAAACTCTAGATATATTGGTACAGTATCATACTTGACCCCTTTCAAAAGCTCTCTTTGTTCTTGTAACCAGGACACTGTGGCATTCAAATCTTGTCAGACCACCCATTTTGAGCACCTCTAAGGTTGAACGAAATCCATATTTCTTTCAACATTTACTCTTTAGCATCAGATATTTTTTTCAAGGTTTTATTCTGAGAAAATGAGTAGAGTTTAAACATGGAGATCAATAGAGTAACATCATGCAGTCACTAAATATAGCAGTTTTACCTCCTATGTCTCAATTTATGATTAAGTGTTTATGAAAGTAAATTTCAAATTTTATCACAGAAACAGTTCCATCCATTGTCGAGCATGCAACTTGAAGTTTATCTGGACAGTTATGCATAAAAGAGTTCCTGATAAAACTTTAAAAAACATTGGTATGAATATGTGTATATATAAAGTAATTCATTGACCTTATACGCAGAGGACAGAATAACCTCTCCAATCTGTCCAGTCTAGACATAGAGTATGCAGTTTTTCAGAAAATAGAATAGATTAGCAACAAAATTATTTGCTATCGAACTTCCTGTGGAAAGACGTTTATTTTTCTTATACTTCATTTCAAAGCGAACTTGAGCCGAACTTCATCCTCGAAAAAACATGAACTTGAAGCTTGTTAAGGACTTTGAAAGACATACTGCAAATGTAGCTGATATGCAGAAAACTGCAACAGAGAGTATCAATTTAGCAAATGAATCTTCAGATTGAAACGTATCCACAGGCAATTGATATGGTCTACTGCTACTAATTGATCCGACATATATAGACTTCACTTCATGACAACCACTTCCAAAAGAAAATTGAGGTAATTACATAATAAAGAGTTGATGAATTTTTTGCTTTAGGAGAAGTGCTCAAACTTCAAGATGTCACTATGAGGAAATTCATTTAAATGCCTGCAATCATCCTTATGACTTGCAGATGACTGGTTCTCAGAAACGAGCAGTTTCATGAAATCGATTGCATGCATACTATTTATTTCTTGCATCAGCAATTTTGCAGAGCATAAAAGACTGATAAGTGAGCTACATGTACAAGATTTCAATGAAGCACGAGCCAACTGATGCATTTGTAATGAGTAAATTACAACTGAATCTTGGCCGAAAGGATTGCATAGCCTTGAATATCATTTTAAGCATCTGTTGTTTACTCTGGGGCATGTTGATAATTCTTGGCATGACACTCCTGCTTTCTAGCCTTTTATGCCATCAGCAACCCAAATATCTACTTAATATCTATTTTCTCTACATATAGAACCAAAACATTGATAAAATATCAGGTATAAAGAACATTTCTAGAACCAATTGCACATTATTGTCAGAAAAAATGACCTCAGGGCTAAATCAAATAGTTTGGGACTTCCAAGGTTTTGGAAAAATGTTAACCTCGATCATGTTAAGCAGCAAATGCCGGTCAACATAGTTCAATGCTAGTTAACATATGCAGACATTGCAGGTGATAGATCAGATCTATATGTCTTTTACAGTACACTCTTAGCAATTAATGTTCCTAAAACAATTACCACTACGAAGGCTGTTATATTTTCAAGCAGTTGATGGCGGAATCATGTTTGATTTGTCATGAAAGCATTCGTGATTGATTAGCACGCTTCTCATATGAGAATAATTGAGTCTTGACAAACATATATGAGATGTTAGATGCAGGTCTCTGAAACATGAGAAGACTACCTAGTATGATTTCTACAAATCTGTGTACTTTCTTAGATGCCATGCTTGATCAGTCCATGGTGTCCACACATGATCTTGGAATAGAAGTGAAATTTGGTCCCTTGATGATGCCATGTCTTCCTAAAATGCACTGCTTAGCTTGACAACACATTGAAAACATAGTTCAGATGTTCCTCCAACGTTGTCTATTACAGATAGTAATTATAGTTATTAAACTTCTTATGATTCACTTACAGATTGTGTCCATAATGCTAGATCTGAAACTTTTGGAATGCAATGCATATCCATGGTTGCTCACGTCTTTATATCCTCCTTATCTGTACCTAGTCTTTGCTCTGGAATATGCAAAAATGGAATCCATGGGATCTAGTAGCCTCCAGAGATTGGATCCTTTGGCCCACTCTGCAAAGGAAGTTCAAGATCCTCCCTTCATATCTACCTTCTATTATAAAGATTGAAGAGGTCATGCATGATGATATGATCCATAAGTTGGGTCTTCAGCTGCCCACTACCTAGTGGAAGGATTAACATTGGAACTCTGATACTCCATCTAGAAATTATACTCCTAGGGTCTTGTACAAGATTTTAAGCCCCTTTTCTTTGGCTTTTGATAAACTTAATATGTGCTTGGAGTCTTATCTCTTTTCCCGAACTTTGGTTATGTTTCCTCAACCACATTTGGGAGGCTAGGCTTAAAACAAAGCTTACTCATTTTCTATTGTGCTTGGTTTATCAAGGCATTCCTTTGGGGGAGATATTACATCATTTGGGTTTTTCTTATCCCAAATGCCATGCATGCGATATGCTAACAACCTTCAAGCATATTTTTTTGACTTGATCTCATGCCCATAGTGCAAATTGGCTTCACAATCCATTCCCCCCCCTGTCATCTTGAGCACATCTCATCATAGTTTAAACTCGTGTCTTTTGGGATTGTGCTTGATGGTCAACTTCTATTGGGCTCATTTGGAATATATTTAGAGCTTCCATTCTCTTTTAATTCTAAAATTTGAGAAATTTTAGCATTTTTAGCAATGAAAATTTTATTGCAAGAATTTACTCTTAATGATTTATAATTCATGCCCACCTCTGTTTGTGTATATATATAATTGCAGATGTAGAAAGTTTCCTTCAAATTTCAAAACTTCCAGGATTTGATTGACCATGTACGATGAGTTGTGTCTCATCAAAGCTCTCATCCCACGATTTTCTACTAAGTAGCTCCTTTGTGATGATGCAACCGCTCATTGTTTGTAGGTTTTCCCCTCCTCCGTAATGTATGGGGTGAAGTCTAGCTACCCCTTGTGGTAAAGCCTCTTATGTTGATGTAACTTCATTGTGGGCCTCTCTTCGCCAAATGTGGCAAAACCTAGTGAGCTTGCTCCTTAGCTTGAACGGGGAATTTTGGTTGTGGTTGCTCATGTGGATTATGACAAGTAGGACGGTTGGGAAGCTCAATCCCCTTTCGATGGAGTGTTTTGTGTGGAATTTGTTCTGACCTAAGGATGATAAACCTCCTTCATTTGGTGTTGCTACTTGGGCTTAATGCAATAGTTATTTTATTGTAATTTGTTGATCATGCTTGATGTGGCCCACTTGTGGCCTTAATACTTTAATTTTTTTAATTTCAATAACATTTTTGCTAGGTAGCCGGTACATGGTACGGTTTGGGTAGGGGTGTGAGGATCCGGTATGCTGATACAACATTTTTTGGGGGCCCTCGAGCTACGACACTTGGGTACAACTTTATATATATACATATGAAAAATATTAAAAAATATAGCCAAATAAGCAAAATCAGCCTTATACATGCACAAAGTAAACAAAATATTAAATAAGTGAAATAGCCACAAAACATATTGATAATTCAATGCATTTTTTCATGATATTCATTGATCAAACTTAGAACAAGTACACTGTTCAAATGGTAACAATGTATACACAAAAATCAAGATTAATTAACATACTCATTATCTAATTATAATCATAATCAAATGGCTCTCCTCCAGTGTCTTCAATGAGAGCATCATCACCATCATGTGGTTCATTAGAACGACAAGCATCAGGAGTAGAATCACAAGCATCAACAATGCCGCTCCTACTAGCTCCACCATACAGGCATGCTCTAGCTCCGGGTCTAGCAATGATAGTTGGCTAATGGAAGCATCCAAGTCTGGAGTCTCTGGGTCTATATCCCAACACTTTGTTGGCCCTTGCTTGTATTCATCCTTCTTGTGTGATAGAGGCGCAGTAGAATGAACGAAGACCAAATCATCTGCCTTTTTTGCTCCCAACATGTTGTGGCTAACTGAGCAGATAAAGGAGTGTGTACCCTAATTCCTTTCAACTGAAAGAACTCGCAACCTATTGAGGCAAGCCGCAAAGTCAATGCAAAATTAAAATTTTAAATTTATAAAAGTAAAAACTTAAAAACTTTAAAGAAAGAGTCAAGCAATTAAAAAAATTAAAATCTTACTTGTGATAAAACTTTTATTGCAAGTGGCATGAGTTAGGTGTATGCTTGCCCACCACGAATAAGCATCCATCTTGTATTTGTCATGAAGAGTGCTAATGGAGTGATCCTGAGAGGATATGAAGTTCACAAAATGTGCTCTAACCAAGTCTTCTACTTTTGGATCTGGGAAGAGTCTAGCAAATGCCACCTTATACCCCTCACTAATCTCAACATCCCTATATGGTGGGACCCTCATAGGAAAAGAAAGAATCTCCATGCTGTAGTATTTTGGAGTCAATGCAAAAGCAAGAACATGCAATGGGGTGGACATTTTGTTCCACCTTTCAATGAGATGTGATTGCACTTCTTTGAAGAAAGTCTCTGTAGGATCTTGCTTTTTTGGCATTTATGATGGTCTTAATACTCAATCATTGAGTTGTTTCCATCATAAATCTCACCCATACATGGATGATCCATATCATCAAATCTCAACATACTCATGATGGGCTCAGTAAAACTGAGCAAGTACTCCACACAACCCCACCACATGTCATCGAGGATCAACAATTTCACATTTTTGGCCCTCTCAGTATTTGCTTGCTTCCATACACCCCAAAGTTCGCTGATAACCATGCCACTCAATACCGATTGCACCTTCATAAGTCGTCTCAAGACAAGCATGTGTGAGGCAAATCGAGTCTCAACAATCTAATAAGAAATTAAAACAAATAAAATCAAGACAAGTAAAACATTCCAAAATCAAAATTCTACAAATTACAAACTTATAAAATTAATTTAATGAATCTATTAAAATAAAATTTAAAAACTTATAAAATAAATAAAAAGTATGTTACCTTTAATAATTGCAATGTCGAGAATCTTCGGAAGATGGCTTGTGATATGTGGTGGTTGTTGATGAACATCTAGATCTCACTTGCCTCTTCATAGACTTGTTTGATCCAAGCAATTTTTGTGCCCAATTTTTGTAGCATTAAGTTGAGGGAATGAATGATGCAAGGTGTCCAAAATATGTACCTATACCTTGCCTCAACCAACAACCCTGCAACTCTACAATTTTTTGCATTGTCCAATACAACCTGGACAACGTTTTGAGGCCCCACTTATCAGAGCCAGGGGTTCGAAGCTGGGACCCTTGGGCGCTCGTTGTAACACGCGAGAACAGGAACACTTCAACTCAGTACAGAACATAACACTTTTAAAATATAAAGCTATAATGTTGATAATGATAGTAAACAGCAAATTTAGAAAACTAGACACAAGACCTTGTACGATGAACAAACTCTCGCCTTGATCTGTGCAGGAGGCGCAGATTGGGCGAGGGGTCTCTTCACATAGACCTAGACATACCACCGCCAGAGTAGGCCGTAGCAGCCCTTCTACCTCAGATTTTACAGACACTTCAGGATGTTAATGCCGCTATACGCGGAGAGCCCTTGGGAGGACGACTTGCTAGGCATAGTTTGGAGCCATCAGTAGATGCCCAGGCATCCCCTCGACACAGCGAGGAGCACAGAGCAGAGAATTTCCGTGCAGAGTCGGCTAGGGCAGAGTCGCCACAAAGAGGACATGGGGATAGGATTTCAGGACATAGGGACAGATCTCGGAGCCCTAGACTGAGGGAGGAGCATACAGAGAGACCTAGGATTCGTCATACATCAGCTGCAGACCATATCAGGGAGATCTTGAAACTGCGACCATCTCAGTATTCAGGGTGATATAGGCGGTTTCCAGGCAGAGGCTTGGTTGGTGAGCTTGAGCGGATGCTTCAAGCTCTGTCCTTGTAGTAGCAACACGAAAGCTCGTGTTGCGATCCATCTTCTGAAGGATGGAGCAGGGAGTCTGGTGGAGGACCGAGGAGTAAAAGCTCCATGTCGACTCAGAGACGATTACCTGGGAGCTGTTTGAGGAGCGGTTCAGGAGCAGGTATTTACCTAGGAGGTTTATTCAGCAGCGTATAGACGAGTTTCATGACCTCCGTCAGGGATCGATGACAGTAGCTGAGTATGAGAGTCAATTTCTGGACCTACTTCAGTACGTCGACTATATGCAGGATGAGCAGGTACGGATTCACAGGTTCATCCGAGGCCTGAACTTGGATTTAGCTGGCGCAGTGCACATTCACTGCCCACAGACGTTAGCAGAGGCCGTGGAGAAGGCCTATATTGCAGAGGAGACACGGGGGAAGACACAGCAGGCCAGAGATAGAGTTCAGAGCCGTATCTAGCAGATGCAAGATAGTAGGTCGAAGGGGTCAGTTCCTCCTCCACGGGCTGGACAGAGTTAAGGGCAAGCTTCTTTTAGGCCACCACAGCAGCAGCAGCAGACTCGCCCACCTTACCGACCTCCTCAGAGATTCGATGCACAGAGAGGACGTAGTATGGGGCCTCCTCCTAGGGCACCCATCAGGACACAGGGTGCACCGAGAGCTCAGTCAGTCGGAGCTCGCCAGCAGAGACCTCAGCAGTCCATAGCCGGATCGTCAGGATCGGCATCTCAGTCATCTAGAGTACTGGCTGGAGCCGCTTCCCACTGGAGAGGATCAGGCGGCTGTTATGGTTGCGGAGTCGTTGGGCATATTTGGAGAGATTTCCCACTTAAACCTACCAAGGGTAAGACACAGAGCTCAGAGCCCACTGTTGGAGATATGGCATGGAGTCATCGGATCTACGCAGCGGTCGAGAACCGCCAAGCTGAGCATCAGAGTACTGTGATTGAGACGACAGGTAGTGTTGGAGGTATTTCCACCTCTATATTATTTGATTCTGGTTCTTCTGATTCCTTCATTGCACCATATTTGGTATAGCGTTGTAGGCTGGTGGCAGTTAGGCAGGGCCGTAGTTGGGACGTAGAGATGGCTTCTGGAGCCAAGATTTCTGTAGACTCCTTAGTCAAGGAGTGTGTAGTGGATTTGGGACCCTTCACCACTACTTCAGATCTTAGGATCCTTCCATTAGGATCTTATGGCATCATTTTAGGCATGGATTGGTTGTCCGCTCACAGAGCTAGAGTGGATTGTTACCACAAGACTATTGCTTGCGTAGATGATCTTGGGGTAGAGTCAGTGATATCAGGAGTTAGGAGACCCGTTTCTATTCGCACCATCTCCGCTATGCAGCTTAAGCGGTGTGCATGCGACGGGGTTGCCAGTTGTATGCTGTTACAGTTAGTGACAGATCAGAGGATGAGTCGAGGGGGACCTTCCCTCGATGATCATCCCATCTTATCAGAGTTCTCCTGATGTGTTCCCAGGGGAGCTACCGGGATTACCTCCCCCACGTGAGATCGACTTCCATATAGATCTAGTTCCAGGCGCAGAGCCTATCTCGCGAGCACCCTATCGGATGACTACCCCTGAGTTATGTGAACTCAAGTTGCAGCTGGAGGGCCTTCTAGAGAAAGGCCTAATTCGTCCTAGCGTATCCCCTTGGGGTGCACCAGTTATCTTTGTAAAGAAGAAGGATGGATCTCTTCGGTTGTGCATTGACTACCGTCAGCTGAATAAAGTAACGATTAAGAATCGTTACCCCCCTTCCACGCATTGACGATTTATTTGATCAGATGAAGGGGGCTACCATTTTCTCCAAGATAGATCTTAAGTTAGGGTACCACCAGCTCAGGATTGCGGAGACAGATATTCACAAGACAGCTTTCCGCACGAGATATGGCCACTACGAGTTCACAGTGGTACCTTTTGGTTTGACGAATGCCCCCGCAGTATTTATGAGTTTGATGAATGGGGTATTCAGGACCTTCCTCGATCGCTTCGTACTCATCTTCCTTGATGACATTCTAGATTTACTCACACACACGTGAGGAGCACGAGGAGCACCTTCGCCAGGTTCTTCGGTGTCTTCGCGAGCAGCGCCTTTACGGGAACTTGGAGAAGTGTGCATTCTTTCAGACTGAGGTGCAGTATTTGGGGCACGTTATTTCTGGGGAAGGTATCGCAGTCGATCCTTCCAAGATTCGAGCCATCATGGATTGACCAGCACCCACTAGTGTGACCGAGGTGCGTAGTTTCATGGGATTAGCAGGATACTACAGGAGGTTTGTTCAGGACTTCTCCCGAATGGCGCATCCCATCTAGATGGATTCATGGAGTCATGAGAGGAAGTGTGGATGGTCAGATAGATGTGAGCAGGCCTTCAGTACACTGAAGGAATGCGTTATCGAGATCACCTATGGCTTGCAGTTCCAGGCCCTCATGGAGATTTCAAATTATAAGTACCTGTCACAGATGCAAAATTCGCTTGACAGGACTTGGAGCTCTTTTAATGCTGGTTGGTAAATTACTCTAATTTTTATAGATATATATATAATCTGTTCATATATATATGAGCTATATTTTCCGACCCATAAACTCGAGCTTTAAAAAATAGTACATGCCTTAGTGCGGTGAAGACATTTTCAACCTGGCCGGATTGTTTACAGTCAGGACTAAAAAAATTTAGTCTTCGTAAAATACAGTTAAAATCAGCAAAAAATGGCTCTACAGCTCTGTCAATTTCGTTGGCCTCAATTTACTCTATGAGTATGACATGGAGGTAGAGCATGTGAAAGGGATGTAGCATGCTGAGTTGCATGATGGATTGAGTAGGCGAAGACATGCTGACTATGTCTACCTCAGTGGGCATCAGATTTACGGAGTAAAATCTTGTCATACCGCTTGTTCAGGATAGTTTCTACACATGCAGCCAGAGCTAGAGATTGAAACACGGAAAGAAGCCAAATAAGGGGAGATTTGATGCAAGACTTAAACATGTCAGTGGTAGTATGGTACTTCTGGGACACAGAGGTCGGATAAAATATTGCCCACAGATGCAGGCTTGAGACATCACATTTTGACAGAGGCTCATTTTGGAAATTACAGAGACCATGCTGTAAGGTGAAGAATATGCACGCCACCTTGCAGACGGTTGTATTTTTGGATAGGATTTCGGAGAGACATAAGCTTCGTTTGTATCCCGCTGTCTCAGAGTGCCAGAGGTTGATCTTGGCCGAACATCAGCATCCATGCTGGCCTTAAATATCCTCATGAAATACCATATGTGTGAAGAAGGCTTAAATGCATTAGTAAAGCTTATAGATTTCATCCTTAAACCGGATGCCGACATCGAAGTTACCATCACCGACGCCATCATGGTCAGGGATGGACTAAATTGATTTTAGTTAGCTCAAGTTTTATCCCCAGTTTAAAACTACCTAAACGTTGATATTTGTATGTAGCTTCGAGTTTACCTTCATAAAAATCTACTCCAGTGATAACTCAAACATGGGATTTTACCGCGTGAAGATCATTTAGGTCTGCATGCAATGGGCGAGCACAACAATGTACACCTGCTTTTTCTGAACCAGGCTTTCAGTATGCCAATACTGGACATGTGATGAAATTTCAGTACAGCTTATCACAAGGAGACATTTGGACAGACAGAGCATTGGTGAATCAGATTCCTATGGAGTAGATGATGCTGAGGGTTTACGTGATGTATCACCGAGTCCTGACTCTGAAAACCACCCATACATTTGTTGGAGTGCAGTTTATCAAAGAAACCTTGTGCTTCTAGTGCTTACGGAGTAAGTTGCATGCTGCTTCTTGATTTCAGATACTTATATGCTAGTGATTTTCTCTATTAAATTGTCTATTATTCTAATATAGGATTGAGGACTGGGTAAATCACTAATGGGCTAGCATTATTAAAGGATATTTTTCTATTTAGGTATATCTCTTGTTTCCCAGACTATTAGCTCTTCCTTCTTTGATGATTCAGGATAGTATCTAGATAGAAGTATAGCTTTTACAATGTTTATAAAACCAATGTTTACTCAGTATTTGTTTTAGGCATGAAGGTTTTGTGCTTCTTGTCAGGTGGTTATTTGAATTGCCCTATCTGTTTAATTTTTATATTTAAGGTTACTAAAACATTGCTCCTAGATTTGAGGGTCAGCCTTTGTAAATGCAAGTTGTTGCGCCTCCACACCCTTAGCTCTATTTTTTAGCATTGAAAAAAAGCCTATCTCGAGATCCATGATGTATTTCACGTTTCTGTGCTTAGGACATTTTTTTTTCCATACATATCGACCTGTGCTAAATTTGAGTTTGTCAATTTGTAATTGCAAGAAAAAATAACAGGTGATGGTGCAAAATAGAATACAAACACATTTATTTTTACACAATACCCTGGCTGCATATTTCGGCAGAGAGATTGATCAGGTTCGGGTACAATGGGACAAGTACCACTTGATACTGCTGCTACTTGGGAGGATGCTCCATCATTGCGAGCTCAGTTTCCACACTTATTTCAGTGACTTCCAGGAGGAAGTCTAGTCTAAGGGGAGGGGGATGTAATGCCCACTTCCCTACGACACTTAGTTGATTATCATTTTGAGTTATGCAGACTTTGGATATGGATATGATTTATGCTTATGATGATTAGCATGATGTTTTGTGACTAGATGCATTAGGATTATGATTGGATTTTGTTTTCAGTATGATCTACACTGACTCATGGACAGACTATTGGATACCGACATTATTTTTATATGGATATATTGCATGTGTTCTAACATTGGATTTCTTCGCCATGATAAGTAGAATGTAGTTGTTGAATTTACATTACTATAATTTTAGATAATGATGAAATGCATAATTAAGTTGTGATTTAGACCTAGAAATAATGATTGATTGAATTATGTATAGATGTTAATAAATTTCATGCATATGGTTATTTTGGATATTTTGACATGGCCGCAAGGCTGAAGGAGGTATTTTGTATTTTGCAGGAAACACAGCATGATCACAACCATGAGGGGGATTGGGAACCAAACACAACAGGATGTCGGGTGGTTACAACATTTGGTCGTCAAGGCAACTAGTAAATTGTATTGTATTACCTTTATTCTTGTGTGTGTTAAGAAAATTTCCATGAGGGGGAAATTTTCTAATGTGACCAAGGGGGGTAAGAATTTTATTACTTGTTTTAACTTGCTTTAGTAGGTGATTTCTTTTGTGATGTCCTTTTGATAAATTACTTTTGTTAAGTATGTTTAGATTTATTTAACACCTTGTTTTAATTTTTAAGTTTTGGAGGGAAGTCTAGTGGATGTAATTAATTTTGATGGTTGGCTCCTTGAGCCTTGTGTGCCCTCTTGTATTGAATACTTGGTTTTGAGTGTTGACCACTCCAAATCCTTTGAATCTCGAATTTGAGATTTAGGGCAATTTTGGGGGACTTGTGGGACAAGTTGAACTTGTCCCACACTTCCTAAAACCCCTTACCGACCATGTCTATGGGTTGGGAAGCCAAAAAGGGGATTATTTATTGTTTTGGGAAGGGAAATATGACTTTGGAGTGCACTTTTCTTCTTTTTGCATTTATTGTGCCTTAAGACACATGGGAAGGGATGGATGTGGAAAAGAGGTGTCATTCAACCCAACCACCCATTTATGGTGTTTTGGGATTTGAGTTGACTATAGGGAGGTGGTCTTGAGGATGTGTGATGTGGCATCCTACAAGGAGCCACATCACCCTCACTCTTCCTCTTGTCTATTTATGGAAATTTCCTCTCTTGTTGAGGGGGTTGAAGTTTTGTTTTTGTTTTGTTGAAGAGTTCTCTTTTGTTATTTTGGGAGAGAAAAGAATTGAGAGAAAGAGAAAAAAGAGAGTGCTTGGACTTGCATGCTTGGATTGTTTTGGGAGGGAGCTTGGACAAATTTCTTGGTTTAGGCTTCTCCAATGGAGAGGTAGGAAACCTTCTCCTTTGTTTTGCTTTCATATTATTGTTGCTTCTATGCTAAATTTGTGAATAATGCATGTTTACTTTGGTGTATTGTGAAAAATGGATAGAATGCTTTTGTGTAGTATAGGAGAGGTCTATGAGAATACTCATGAGGGAGGCATAAGAGTAGATTAGGATATTGTGGAGGGAGTTTGAGAGGGATGCCCATCTTGGGTGAGAATGTTTACATTCTTACCTTGTTCTTGAGGGAGCCACAAGAGGAGGGAGGCATAAGAGTATGGGAGGAAAAAGGGGTACTTGAGGGAGGCATAAGAGTCATAGGGGCTTGAGTTTTATTGTGGAGGGTTTGGGATGGGCATCTCATCTCATTGGGGAGGCATAAGGAAAAACTTTCCCATAGTTCCTTCTCTTGTTGGCTTGGATGAAAGCCTTGTTGTGAAATGTTTGGTGTTATTTGTGTGTCTCTTTGTTTCTTCTTTTTTTTGCTTTGAATGTTGTGAAGAAATATTGTGGAAGCAAGTATTGTTGCCTTGAGTTGGAGACCACCCTTCATTGTGTTGTGTTTGGGGCTCGGGGGTCAATGGAGGAGATTGCTTCTCTTCTCCATTGAGTTTTGGTTGGGAGGAGAGTGTTGCCTCTCCCCCTATCTTGGTTGTGATTTGATCTACTTGGAACTTGGAGCATGGATGAAGAACATCTTGGAACACAAGAACCTTGTTGTTGACAATGTAAAAACATCATGTATTTACCCACCTTGAGTGGAGAAAAATGTAATATTGGTTTGCTTTCCCTAGCTTCCATTATTGTAAATTTGTTTCCACATGAAGTAGGATATGTTGTAACAAGATTTTTAAAGAAAGTTGCATTGCAATGATAGTATCTCTTACTCTAAAATTTATTGGGAATGTTGCTGAATTCTTTGATGGAATGTTGGAAAGAAATTACAAAATAAATATATACTAAAATTTTGTTTGAATACTTGAAAGTGATGTGTTGGTAAAGTTGGAAAAAAATAGTGCATTATCCTTTCTTTTATACTCGATGGAAAGATTTAAATTTTCAATTGGCTTTCAAGCAACTGATATATCCATTCATTTGGGGAATAGAATTAGAATGACAACGGACTGCTGGTGAAAGATTTGTTGTGGAAAGAAGGCTTGGGTGTAGGTGTATTGATAAAACTCAGTCTCAAGTTGGAAGAGTTAGACTTTTCGACTGCAAGGCTTTTACCTACAGCTTCCTGCCACAATTCTGGGATCACAATCTCACCATTTATTGCTTTCTTTGTTAGGCACACGCATTCAATACTTGGTTTTGAGTTCTGGTGCCTCATTCCATTTGTCCTTCACAACAGAACTCCATTATTATAAATGTTATTAGCTCGTTTACCAAAATGATGACATTTTTCAACCTGTCCTATGCATGACTATATAGATGGAAGTGTTTTGATTGATGAGTGCAAAGTTGGTTTTGCTTTCTACATAACAGTATCTGTGCTTCTTAGCCATGTATACTCCACAGTATATGAGTGATCCTGAAGAAGGAATCTATATGCAGAAACAAAAACTCTATATTTTGTAATGCAGAGTGGCGTCGCATGCGAACTTTTATTTCATGTTCAAAAAAAATGCACCCATCCAATGCTAGATTCCTTCATGCATAGTAACTCTGACAACTGTAACTCTATCCTCAATGCCTTCCTTGGCTTCACTAACCCGTTCGCAGTGTCAGATCTTTTCTAGAGAACTTCTTCAAATATCTAACCTTCCATTTGAGCCTATTCCCATATCCCTTTCAAATGTGCAGATAACAATCTGAACCGTTCCTAAGGATTAGCCACAACACACCCAGTCACATGGCTCCTCTTTACAAGTAGAAATGCACACTCTTCATGTCTACCCTCTGACTGTCCATA
The DNA here is from genome assembly GCA_019776745.2 of Taxus chinensis. Taxonomy (NCBI): domain Eukaryota; kingdom Viridiplantae; phylum Streptophyta; class Pinopsida; order Cupressales; family Taxaceae; genus Taxus; species Taxus chinensis. Next base: position 585,898,228 of record CM034156.1, on the reverse strand, counting down.
ACTTTTTCTTCAACCCTCCATTTTGAGGCGCTTTACTACAGTTTTGACAGACCTAATTACAACCCCAGCAAATTTCTATGTGGGAACAGAATGATAAAGGGGCGACCTTCTTCGTGAATGCGTGGCTCCCACTTGATGATGCAAACTTATATTTCACTTTTGCCTCTGTGTGGTTCCCTCCTAATGAAACATCCACCCCTCTCGGTGATAATGTCATCACTGGATATCGTTGCAAAAGGATTGATTCAAGTCGCCTCCTAACACTGTCAACATACTCTCTAATCGATTTTGGTTGAAGTGCCTGGAGCACGAGAAAAAAAATATAACTTCTATGTTAGTATATCATTGTGTACTGGAATGTGCTAACAATATAGAATTTCTCACGATCCATACTACTAAACTGTTCGCCCCATTGACAATGACTGACCTCAACTCCCTTCCTGTGACAAAGAAAAAGCCAACAAAAGACAGTCCATTCGCTCTCTTTACGCGGCCAGGGTAGTGGACATTCCACCTTTTGAAGATGCCTCCCTCTGATCCGTGATTTCAATGATGATCCACCATGTACTCTCCTGTGAGAACCAGGACAGTGCTCATACGGCGGGCTGTCATTTGACTGCCATCAATTGAACTTAACATCTAAGTACTGAAGCTGAAGAGATCTCACTGGTTCCTTCTGTCACCATGCACCGGAGGGAGCAGTACCCTGGTGGACGGGTGTATTGGTTTGAATACATACCGTCTTTCACCCATCAACGAATTACACTCAGATTGAAACGTCTTTTACTCCATGGATTTTCATAACCATTTCCTTCGATTTGTTTGAACACTGCTTCCAATGCAATGTTATAATATTTCAACCATTGTTAATGAATTAACGAGGTTGAATGTCTTCATGAATATGCCCTCCATCTTGATGATGTTACGTATGATGACCACTATTGGTTCAATACCCTCCATGTGGGACTACTATTTACTTAACCTTACTTATGTGACATAGGAGCCAATCTACTACAACCATCTATCACGAAATAATATACTGCCTTGAACATGGTCATCTAGCCAACTATAGAACTCCACAAGAAACTGCAAGAATTCCCCATAGATTGTTTTTTGTACACTCTCATGCGATTAGGAAACAACCTCCAAGGGACACGATCCTTTTAGTCTAAAAGTAGAGGTGAGATGGCATTTGAAATGGTTGTAGCAATTGGGGGCTACCAACATTATGTTCTTTACTCTGAAGATACTGCGGTAGGATTTCAAAATGGCTAGATCTATCATTAAATGGGATGTCACTGGTGTTTGTCCTTTCGAAAAAGCCTATCATGTGCGAACGCTACATAACACTTGCACAATTTCTTAATCAAACACACCGTGCTACTACTTCACTTGCATAAAAGGTTCACAGATTATTTTGTGAAGTGCTGCAGATGTCACCTTTGGATGTAATCAGGAGTTATTGGTACAGGCACCACCGTTCATGTTTTGTTCACCTAAATTTTTCCTATTAGAATCAACATTTTAATGTGTCCCCTTCAACTTCAACCGTAAATGAGTAAGCAACATAGAGGGTCCACCCATGTTCAGGATAATCCTATGGCTAGATGGTGCCCCTAACTATTGATGCAATTGATTGGACTGATGTTAAGATTCTATTAACGTAACAAAACAATTGTCGCATTTTCGATAAGTATGTCTCTGCTTGGAACGCCATCGTTGCCAACGTTGTCATTGAACGAAGAATCGTCTATGTAGAGGCGTTACACTCAATGACGATCCATAGACTTGTTATCGAAAATGCAGGTGTTCTCATCCCTGTCATTGTAAGACTTATAATGTAACCTGACCCAAAAATCACAATCACGATCAACACAGTAAAAGACAAGATATATTTTTTTTTTGCACACTGCTTGACCACATTGATCAGTGGCGCAACATGTCGTATCTTTTCATCCGTTGGATAACTAACTCTGTGAACAACTCTGATACAAGGATGGCCATTGATAGCTTGCATGAGCAACAACCACACTCTATCAAGGACAATTTTTTTTTTTTTGACAATAAGGTGGTGCACACCTTTTCATAACTTTGGCTAGTGTATCCTTTAAGGGCTTCACTAATGCATCTCACCATACCCTGCTAGTATGGTGATCTAACAACATTAAAAGGGACACCACATGCGTAAATAAAATGCCCAATCCCTTGGTCGGCTATGTCCTTCCTTTTATTCTAGAATGCCCTTTTCAATGAGCCCACATCTTTTGTTCTTTTGTGAGAAAGAGGTGAATCCTCTTCCCCCTCGACTGCAACGGGTGTAGACAAAAACGGGTGATCGGGGGTCACAACATCAACATATGGAGAAACAGGTGGCTTGCTACTTGACCTTCCTTTCTTTTCCATAAGATGCTTGGATTTAGGGCAGTTGCTACATCTGTATCCTCTTGCTCTTTGATGTATGCAAAGGTCTTTGCACGTGGCAGCCTCTTTCCATCCAACCCTCCACGTGGTTTGATTCAGTGGCCAACAATCTCACAAAAATGGGATTTCACCCCACTGTAGGAGCTCTAAAATTGTATTTTGCATTATGAGTAAATCCAAACAATGCCCCCTCCACCTGGTAGTTGTTCTATTTGTGTGAGGTGCCTCCAAAGGGGGAAGCATGGATCGAATTTGAAGGGGATACCTTTAATACCTTAGCCCGCAAAACTAGAAGTTGCAACCATTTTAACTGCATGATGCATTTAAAAAAAATAAGTGTTGAGAGAATGATTAAAATCAAAAGTTGAAAATTATATCTTAAAACGATATTACAATAACAAAAAATTGAAAACAATTACAAAATACTAAATACAAACTAAAAAACTTAAAAAAAACCACAAAATACTTGCCTCAAATCACCAAATGCCTTTGTTGCAAGGTCCTTAAACTCCTTGGCACTTGTTGCAAGCTCCTTGAACTATATGGCACTTGTAATCCGCTCTAAGCAATTGAAAATTCAAGAAAATATGAAGGTGAGAGTTTAAATGTGGAATGAGAGGCAAGTATGCAAATGTGAGGTTAATGTGTTGTTGAAATAGAGTTTGGGAACATGTTTTAGGGTTAGAAGACTTTTTTGATGTTTAGAATTTTAGTTTTGACCTCTATTGATCATTTTGTTTTTGGGAAAAAATTGTCATTTTTATGTGGGTTCGCTGTGGGTACAGCCAGGGTCTGTCTGGCAGTACCGGGTATGCTCGGTACGTCCCAGGACATATGTGGGTACTGCCGAATGTACCGGGTATGTATTATGTACCCGACCCGGTAACATAGCATTTTTGTCTGTTTGTGTTGCTATTAGGGTGAAATTTGCTGCTTTTAATTTTTTTGTATGAAAATTTGAGAAATTCCAATTCGAATTTCCTATGCTAAAGTGACCCGAAAATGACACCACTAAACATTTTTTAGCAGCATCACTTTTGTGCTGAGTTTTTGGTCCCTTTTGCATCTACTTTTCCAATGCAATTTTTTCCCACCACACTTGAATTGAAAGGATTTGGCAGTAAAATCAATGCTAATTTTATAGTGCGAAAAAGTGGATTTACATTAACAAATTGATCCATAGGGATCCAAAATAACTCTATTTCATCAGAAACAGTCAGCACAGAGAATAACAACAACAAATGGAGGTTTTGTCTTTTAAGTAACAAGACTGCCGCCCTGTGTAGGGCAGCGGTTACAGAACCGCCGCCTAGCCAGGGTGGCGGTCCCAGGACCGCCGGTCTGCTCAGGGCGGCGGTCCTGGCCATTACGGACAGAAAACAAAATTCGAAACGAACAATCTTTGAATTTGAAAGGATGTTCGTTTCTCTTCTCCTTCATGACCTTTCCCATTCTCCAGTGCACGGGAGGACACGAGAAAGGCTATAAATACATGATTGTAGAAGTGTAAAATATCATCGAAGCATGGGAGCAAGTGAGCAAGAAATCTTAGTGTTGGAAATTGTATTTTGTAGAAGAAAGGAGTGTTGGATAGAGTAAGCAACTGAGAGGAAGTGTTGAGATATTATCTACTCTCTTTCTTACTTATTGTAAATTCTGTACCTGTTGATTCAAATTGGCCAATAGAAGTGGGAAGAAAGAGCAATTGCCCTTCCTGACTGATTTTTCCTCCATTGGAGGTTTTCCAGGATAAAATTGTTGGTGTTATGAGCTTATATTCTTTCCTTTACTACAATTGTTGATTCTAAGCACAATAGTAATTCATTCACTAGCTATCTCAGTTATTTTCTAATAGAAAATAAACAGCAGTGATTAATTTGTGATTTGTGAATAATTCCAAAGTTGAAGAGTTTACAGATCACAAATGCTGACACTAACCATACTACAATTGCAATGCAGATCTTAATCAAATTTAATCAATAATGCTTACCTAATTGCAATGAAAGGAGCTAATCTGGATAATAAGTATTAAGAATGATTGAAAATATTGATATGCTTGAAAGTAGAAAACTAGTAAACACGAATTAGGGTCTGAAAGGAGAATACCTGATTTTAGATGATTCTCTTGATGATTATGACATGTGAACTCAGGAAACAAGTGCCACCATCTCCGCCCCAAAAAATCAGACTCTGACTGGGTACTACAACTCTTCTGTCAGAATGCCTGTCAATTGGATGCCATGTGCAAATGGTCCTTTCTTCCTGTGAATGGAAAAACAGATAGTGAAACATTATTTTTCTCGATGTTTTCTGGAAATTGATCAAAGGGGTCGTAATGGAAAAATTGAGTGAGGTTTTCGAAGCTTAAGAGCAAACTAACACGATCATCAATTCAGTTTCGTGGTATGTGGTAGTTGCTAGAAACACATTGCTACAATTCTGGTTCCCACTAAAGGAGTGTTATTGTTCTAGCCAAGCTTCTTTGTTTCACATGATTTTTTATGGGTCTATTTCACCTCGCCATCTGGCCCCATTTTTCACCACCTTTTTTTGATGACTGTCTCTGAATTTGTGAATAAACATGTATCAATCGTAAACCCTATTATTCTCTATCATTTCAATTATTCTTATTTTCCTACATTCCTAGAGTAAATCAATTATCACAATGAAGTCTGATTTATTGTGTTATATCTGTTTAGGCTTGATGGCAACGTGTTGTGTTTTTTAACTCTCCACATCTCCAGTTTGACAAACTCATGTTTGACAAGGTTCGATACTCTTTCATTTAAAATGAAGAATCTTGGTCAACTAAAATGAAATGTCTTAGTTTATAAAGGTTCTTGTAAGCGAAGATTAGATATAACTTGATATGCGTAGTGTGTTCATCTTGAAATTACGTCCACCACTTCCAAATCCTCATTATCTTTAACTCGAAAACTACTAAAAATCCTCATTATCTTTTACACAAAAACTACCTTATATAATCGAAAGTGTTATAGTCCAATTAGTGTGGATGATGGTTAAGTCTGTAGTCACACCATCCTCGATGGTAGAAAGGATGAGGCTAGTTCGAGTGCCAAAAAGTCTAGATGTTTATCCTTAATTTCAAAAGAAGAAACTACGTACCTAAGGATTATTAAGTGGGCCATACCCTAAGCACTGTGAAGCTTAAACCCTGTACCTCCACTAACATATATGTACTCTGTTCAAGGGCTTGAAAATTTCAAAATCAAGTTTCACCATTAGCCTCATATATCTTTATCTCCAAAACCCATATGCAACCCAAATATGTACATGAAAACCTTTGATGACAGTAAGAGCTTCCGTTAATTCTTTTTTCACATAATGAATACATCCCCGGAAGAAACCCATGAAAGCCCTGGCTTACATAAAAAAGAACAACAAACCTTCCAAAAATTAGACCCATCTTCTAAAAAACATTAAACAGAAGCTGCTTGATCCTCATATGCTGAATGAGCTCATGGAAATGGGTGATCAACTGGAACTTTTGCACAGAAGAAATACCTATGTCGTGCTTATCAAAGCCCCCTATAAAGAAATTTATGCAGACTTAGCTTCAGCTGCATTGGAAAGGTTATTTAATGTGGTTACATTCCGAAAACCTCAACATTCTATCCCTTTATATCTGTGTACTGTGAGAACAATCAGATGGATAGGCTGTATATCCTTTTTGAAATGATGAAGTCTAGAGGCTGGCCCCGGATTTTATCTGTTATAATATGGCTTTAAGAAAGATTTGTTACAGTAAACATTTTGTAGAAGCATCAGAACTACTTGAGATTATGGCTAATGAGGCCTCTGGCTGCAAACCTGATTCAATTACATATGATCTGATGATATGAGCTTCTTGCAAGATTGGAAAAATTGAAGCCGCTCTTCAGCTTCTTGGTAGAATGAACGAACAAGGGATTAGGCCTCTGTATGGTACTTATAGTCATGTCTTTAATGGGTTTGTAAGAGGTGGAGAATTTGACAAAGCACATTTGTTTTTAATACAGGAGGGTGGAAAGGATCCAAGATTGGATTTGAGTAACTAAGAAAGTTTGATCAGGGCTTGTAGCAACACAGGCAGAGAGAAAGAGGCATATAACCTTTTGATGGAAATGAAAGCGAAGGGTTTGGAACTTTTGGATGATCAGCTGTGCAATGAGGTTTTAGAGAAACATAATGTTCGTTAAATAAATTCACCACTATTTTCCTAACGACTCTGCTGGGCATAGTGTAAATTGAGGTCATGCAATTCGTCCTGCTGTCAAATCAATGGAGGTATGCATCTAAAGCCATTCTTGACAGAAAAATACTATCCGAAAGTTACATGAAGACTCTTGGTAGATGTCAACTTCCATGAAAGCTTGAATGGGATCTGTTCCTTGATTTCACATCTAATGCGTGCATATATATGGTTGGAAATTTCTGCAATCAAAGTGGCTTTCAGAAAATGTGGATATCCACATAGTGAGGCTTGCATCTTATATAGGATAGGAAAAACTTTAGGGTTCGACTTTCTGTTATAATTCTAGATGGGGAAAAATGGGAAACTCACACTCACCATCAAGCAAAGAATGCAATTCCAGTTAGAAGCCATAATTTCAGTTAGAAGCCATGTCAGGGGAGTATCTATTCTATCAAAAATTACCTGAGATTTGGTCATGGCGTTGTCCGTTTGGCACACTCTTATTTTTGGTTGATGGGGGAACATCGAATTACATAGGTATCGGAATCTCTGCCCATGTTTTGGATTACACATAGTGAATGACACTTGCTGAGTAAGCATACATCTAAATTAACGCCTTCCTTGGGTAAGCAGTCACAACTAGGGGATATCCACTCTGTCAAAGAGATTTTCACAGATGCATTAATGTAGGAAGAACAATCAGTGGGGTTTGAATAGGAACTTCTTTCTATGATATTGCTAGCGGATGTGTGCTGGTGAGCCCTCCGAAATATTTTTCAGCTCTCTTAAACATATATATGATTTGAATTCTTTTTTTAATGTTATAATTCGTGATCTGATACTCCAAAGCTTTAGATATATTGGTACTGTTTTATGAAGATCTTTTTCAAAAGCTCTCTTTTTCTACGAGGCTATTACTCATATCTTGTCAGAAATAGAATTAAGAGTCGTCTTTAAAAGAAATATATATTTTTGTTCAGCAATTACTATTTAGAGAATCTTTTTCAAGGTTTTATTTTTGAAAAGGGAATTTGGACCATATAATGATATTTTCTGCACATGGAATACTTTTAGCTATATTTGCGGTACATACTACAAAGACAGTAAGTTTTTATAAAATGAAATCAGAGGATAAGTTTATCTAGGCTTACATAGTTCTACTGCTACTAACTGATGGAAAGCAAAGACTTCAATACTTTGATGCTTAAAAATTGGTAATTGCATGTTTAAGAGTTATTGTTTCTTTTTCATTTGAAAAATGATAAATTTGAGTTTGTATGAAGAATTTCTTATTGCTTGCCATTACCCTTGTTAATTGTAGAACCAGGGGAATTGGCAAAGAGCAAGTTCTACAATACTTCAGCTTTAAATATACTGCACCAGCATAAAACACAAAGAAACAGCTACTATCGAGATTTTGCTAGACTATGAACTTTCTATGAAATGCTTTGTGGTTGGTAAAATCTCTGTATTAAAAATCGCAATTTATCGTCTAGGGCATACAAAACGATTTATCTTTACGAAAATTGCTCTTTTCGTACTGCCGATAAATCGGCGATTTCTGGCGAGAAAACCCCCCAGAAAACGTGGAAAATCGCCAGGAAAACTGTGGAAAATCGCTTGGGTTTGGTGTAAAAGCAAAAAAAGACCAAATCTAAAAAAACATGAACCATTTCGTGGCTTTTTTCTCGAACGCGAATCACATTTTCTTCTACAACGATTTCGTGGCTGGTTTCGACCATTTTGTGTCTGGTTTAGAGCATTTCCTGGCTGGTTTCGACGTTCGTGGTTGGTTTCCTTGTTCCCCTAACCATTTTGTGGCCCTAGGTATTGGAAAATTCGTTTTTTAATTTATTTTCATAGATTATTGGTTATCCTTTTTTAAAAAAGATTTTCATTGATTTTGCAGGTTGCTGAGTTTATTGATAATGTCGCTACATTATCAACAAGAGCAGCAATGCTGCTAAGTACTGCCCCAGCGGTAGTAAAAGTGAATTGATCAATGTTTCATATGTAGAGAGAATTGCGATTCTAATGGGCTGTGGAATTATGTATTCAATATCGCAATGGTCTAACTAATCCCAATTTTGGCGGAATGTTTCCTTTTAACTTATTATCGCCAACATTTAGTATGTAGAGAGAACTGCAATTCTGTAGATTTGGAGGCAGATTTCCAGTAATAGAGTTCCCTTAGAGATCCAACACTTGCTCTTTGAATGGTCTGATAATGCTTAAAGGAAATTCTCTGATGAAGTTGTTGGTAGACAAGTTAAGAATCTGAAGTTGCGTTGTATTTACAACTTGTAGAGTTATATATCCATTAAGCAAATGCTGAGACAAATCTTATCCATTAAGCAAATGCTGAGACAAATCTAAGGATAGCAGTTGTACAAGCCTGTGGCAGCTTAGAAGCTTTGAAACAGGGCGAATAGGTTCATTCTCAGATCATTATGATCGGGTGTCTTATAAATATTATCTCAAGTAACATTCTTATTGAGATGCACTGTAAAGGCCACTCTATTGATGATGCACGCAAAGTGTTCGACAAAATGTCTCGATGGGATATAATATCGTGAAATACTATGCTTGCAGGATGTACGCAGAGCAGATATCGGGAAGATATTCTTGATTTTTTTTCAACGGATGTAGAGGGAAGACATAAAATTGAATCAATTTGCATTCCCCAGCGTCATGAGGGCATGTGCTGGGGATGCAGCTTTGGAGCAGGGAAAGAAAGTTCATTCCAACATTTTTTTTACAAAACAAAATATCAGATTTCTTGAAAAATACATATTTAAAACAAAATATAAGATTCCTTGTGCATGCAGGTAAATCATTTTAGCAAAACATATGCATCTAAGTTGATAACATGCTCTGTATAAAGCCCTTTTTTGTCATTTCTCTAGAAGAGAAAATAACATTAAATAAAAGAGTTGAAACAAAACAAATGTACTTCATCTGTTTGTCCTGGACCCCTTTAGTTTCCATCGTGAATATGAGGAACTTGAAAATGTATACTCATTATGAGATGAGGAACCCGTATTGATTTGGGGTGCATGTTACTTGTTTTCTTCAGTTTTGGGGTCCCAAGTCGATGGCCCACCTGTTCCAATTTCTACATGTCTCAAGTTCTGAAGGAACATGCGATCGTTTCCCATGGATGGTCTTTTCCTTGTCTTCTAGTGACTTTTGAAGCTTAAAATAGGATGCCCATCAAGGGTCTGCAAGTTTGGAAGTAATTCTTTGATCTTATACTGATACTCTTTGTATTCAGATTGAGGTTTTTCAGTTCATGTAGAACACCAATAACCTGTATTTCTGACAAAAAGTGGATATAATTATGTCCTATGTCCAAGATTTGAAGCTTTCCATTCCGCTCCAATTCCATCGGGAAATTCACTAGCTGATTGTAAGAAAGACGAAGGGTTTTTAGAGCCACACAACACTTGAGTGATGATCCAATAGTTTGGAATCGGAAATGAGACAAAGATAGTTTTTTGATTGATGATATCTATTCCAGTGACTTGCCCAAGTTTTGAATGGGATTATGCGAGAGCACAAGAGTGTTGAAATTAACAAGTCGATCCATCCTGCAATTCAAATCTATCTCATTATCATTCAAGATGACATCCCGAAGGTCCACAAGGGAAGCAACCTCATCCATCGATGTAAATTCATTATGATTCCCATACAGTACAATGAGCTTGGAAAAACTTTCAATTCCTTTTACAGTATGAAGACAGTTTCTTGCAACTGAAAGCCATTTCAGGGTTGTACATAATGCAAGTCCCTCGAGGGAAGACAAGTTGTTATTGCTGAGGTCAAGGCGTGACAATTTCTCGAGGTCAAGGCGTGACAATTTCTCGCAGGCATCGAGCCCTATAATCTCTGTAAAGCCCCGTTTGAGGAAGGAGAGAGTTGTGATGGCGGCCAAGTCCTTGTCGGGATGTTGAGCCGGAATCAATGGAAGGGTTAGCCGCTGGGTTACCCCCATGACTTTGCACACAACTATCAGAACTGAGTTTGACCATGGCATTATCCATCCAAAGGCAGCCGTTAGAACAACTCCTTGAATGGATTCAACAGCAGAAACCTCTTTATTTGGCAATGAAGACAACCACTCTGAAGGCAATGGATTATGTGGGTTTCATGGTGGTGCAAAATTGGCCCATAATATGTAGCTGGTTGATATACTTTGGAACACTGTTGTTGATGTTGTCTGAACTGTGGTTAGAATGCAGTCTCAAAGGCATGGGCTCTTTGCTTCATCTTGGTTCCATAGCTTATTTTGTGCTGCTATAGTGTACTGTTCTCAGTACCACTTCCATGTCAGGCCTTTTCTTTGTTGTCATAAGTCTGGTAAGTTAATTTTTTGTTTGAGTTTAGTTTATACCCAATTGGAGTATTTGGGCATACTTATCTAAATCGTCTTAATTTATTTTGGGCTATAATTTAACGATTCAGAATGGGTAGGATTATTGCATTTATTAATGTTAGGGCTTTTCTGCATATGCTCGTACATTAGTGTAGATGGATTCATGTACATAGTGGTTGTTTTGAATTCCATAGCAATGCAATATTGGATACTTCTCTGGAATTTATGCCTGCTTTCATCTGCGAATTTATGTTGGTCAAATATTTTATGACAAGATCCATTTTGCAGTTGTAGTTTTACTAGATCGGACCAAATTAGAACCATATTACTTGGACTCGGTAAGTACGATTCATTAAGTTGATTTGGACTCGGATCAGACTCAGGTTCATGGATTGACAAATGACTCAAAAATTAAAGAACATAAGATGAAGGAAATTTCATAATTTGTGTTTCCATTCTATAAGAATACAACTTTGAAGACATTCAAGGATTAAAAAAATTCATGCGGTAGTATGTACTAAATATCAAAATGCAATTCATACCACTAGGTCTGCTCCTTTTTGACCTGAAATGTGTCCCGGGAGTCGTTGCAGGTGCGCAAGGCTCGCAGTAAAATTTGAGAAAGTTCATTATTTTTAATTTGTTAAAATGATTTTTAAATGTAAAAAGTAAATAAGAAAATAAATGCCATCATAAATATTAATGACATCATGTTTTCCTAGAAATTGCTGAAGGCTGTTTTTAGGCCAATCACATTAAAGATAAATACACCTTTATAATTATTTTGTTAAAAAATGTGCAAGTTTATTGATATTTATTAATGTGGAGAGTGTATATTTTGTTAATGAAATTAATAATCATGTTTGATTGGTTGAAAAGTACAAACAATAACAACATGTTAAGCAATTGCGAAACCTATAATGATACTGCCCCTGGCTTGGGCAGTACTAATAAATTAAGAAACGCTATAAATTATAAATACTATATAGTTACATTGTAAATTTATATTAGTATATAGTTAGTTTACAATAGTATATAGTTACATACGTATATAGTAATATACACTTACAATAATAAATTTGTAAATTTATAATAGTATACTACTATTCAATGTACACTATGCAGTTAACTGTTACACTATACAATAATATACGGTCATATACAGTGATAAGTTACTGTATAAATTTATAATAATATACAGTTAAAGTATACAATATAATAACTTATTAATATCTATCAAGCTATCATAATATCATAATATAATAGAGTATTAAGTTATCATACAAATGCTAAATAAAAATTGAGAGAAATTTCAGGATAATGTCAAAAAATTATAATACAGTATGATAATTATCATAATATCATAATATAATACAATATTAAGTGATCATAATAATGTCAAAAAATTGAGAGAAATTTAAGGATGATGCATAAATTACAACACAAACACCATATCTTATTTAAAATCATACGATTTCAATATAGTTTTGATATTTTTTCTTCATGCTAATAACAATATTATTCTTAATTTCGTTATACAATTTTATTTCTCTAAGGCTTGTAAATCTAAGACAATTGTTTTTTTTTTTAAAATGGCATTGGCATCTGGTTCAGGTTCAATTGCTCTTAGTAAGCCTAATTCAAAAGACCCCTCTTGGAAGCATTGGGGACGCGCATAAGACAATTGTGTTGTATGCAATTTATTGTGGAATGACGATGAGTGGAGGTATTTATTGCCTTAAGTTTCACATTGCACAAATACCTGAGAATGAAGTGGCATTGTGCAATCAAACACCACCTAAGGCTCAAAGAGAGTTGTTTGCTTTCCTTACAGCTTATGTAGAGAAAAAAGATGAAAAAGAGAAAAATTGATGCACTTGCAACCCTAACAAATAGGAGGGCAGCAAGGGAAATTTTTGACATTGGGGTATTTTCTATTGCCCCAACTCCACGAGGTCAGACGCTGGGACAAGGCTCATCCACTGATAGTAGTTCAACGATGTTTTTGTTCCTCGAAGTAGTCATAGTTCACAACATTCACTTGAAGGTACCACTTGGAATAAAGAAATGCACAATGAAGCAAGAATAGCTGCGACAAACTTTTGGTACTACAACAACATTCTATTCAATGCGATAAAGAGTTCATATTGGGAGAATTTGGTCACTGCATTGACTGTTGTCGAGAAGGGGTTCAAAGCTCCTAGTCCCCATGATTTGAGTGGCCCATTGTTGGAGGATTCCGTCATACATACCAAAACTCTTGTAGAAGAGCAAAAAAATGTATGACAAAAAAAATAATGCACCATTTTGTCTGATGGGTGGACAGATGGGAAAAACCACTCGTTGATTAACTTCCTAGTGGCATAAAGTGGTCAGTTGGTCTTCTTGAAATCAATTGTTGCCTTCCACCAAGTGAAAACTGCAAGCATTTTGTGTGATATGTTAGATGAGGTAGTGAAGGAGGTGGACATGAAGAATGTCGTCTAAGTTGTGACAGATAATGCAGTGGCATATGTAGTAGCAAAGAGACTTCTTGATGAAAGACACTACACTTTTCTAGACCCCTTATGTAGCCCATTGCTTAGATCTCTTATTGGAGGATATAATAAAACTCTCATGGGTGAAAAATGTGGTTGAAGATGCAAAAAATATTACAAAGTTTATCTACAATCACACTTGGGTGCTAAACTTGATGATAGAGCACACCAATGGAAATGAGCTTATGCGATCAGGGTCACACGATTTGCCACAAACTTCATTACATTGCAGAGCATTGCAACCTCATTAACATCCCTTAAGTAGATGTTTGTGAGCACGCAATGGTTAGAGTCTCCCTATACTAGGAAAACCGAAGGGAAAAGGGTTGTGAAGACCGTTTTTATTGATATGTTTGCAAAACAAATGGAAAAAATCATGAAGTTAACCTAAACTTGAATATTTGTTTATTTATCATTTGTTTGTTATATAATTTTTTTATCAAATTTGATTTGAAATTTATATGTTATTTGTTTTAGGTGTCAGAGCATTTGGTTCGAGTTCTACAAATGGTGGATGGAGAGAAAAACCCAATAGGTTATTTGTATGAGGACAATTAATGAAAATATGAACCCATATGTCGCATAATTGATCAGAGATGAAACAAGTCACTCCATCGACATATACATGCAACGACGTACTACCTAAACCCAAAGTTTTTCTATTCCCCATCATTTAAGGTTGATGAAGAGGTTATGGATGGCCTTAATATATGCATTAGAGAGGATGGTATTTGACGAAGATATTAGAGATACTATTGTTGACGAGTTGCAGATTTACAAGATTGCAGAGGAGAGACTCTTTTCTTCAGCTTTATGTGTGAAAAGAAGAAACACTTCTCAACCAGGTAAAACCAAATTGAGTCATTTGTATTTAGTCTCGTTACACGTAGAACTAGATACTAAAAGTCTAGAATTCTTTTATTTATTCAAGCCTAGTTAACTTACAAAATTATAAATGTTTTATTTGCAGATTTGTGGTGGGAAGATTATGGTGCAAAAACACTAAATCTTCAGAAGCTAGCATTTTGTGTCAGCCATGCAGTGCTTCTGGATGCGAACGTAATTGGAGCATGTTCAAAGTTCTTCACACAAAGAAGCGCAACAAGTTGACAATACAACGCCTTAATGCCCTTGTCTTTGTGTGATACAATCTTCATCTTCGTGTGAGACAAGCAGAGGGGGCACAAAGTTATGATGTAATTGACTTGGTTGACATTGATCCATATGATGACTGGATTGCTGATGATGTGGAGCCTATGTTGACTACAGAGGAGATAACAACTTTGGAGAGAGAGACTGAAGAAGCAATACCATCAGGGACATTAGAAGTTGGTGATGATCTAGATGATATGTTTGTAGATGACAATGTTGGTTTTGCAGAGGAGGAATATTTACCTTCCACTTCCACGAGGCAACCGCAACAAACTTATTTTAGGCGTGCTTGATGAAATGGAATATTATTGATACTTCAGAAGTCACATGACTCTATGAGTGTTATTCTTTCTTGTTTGCAAATTTTGTACTTTTTTGGGTCAAACTTAATCAAAAATATGTGTATGGGCCTATGACATTCTATAGATTCATTTCTCGCATTATTTAACAATGTTTTTACATTTAATTTAAGTTTAAATTATTTATAAATATAAAAATATTTATAAGTTTATTTAAAAAGGTACAAGATTAAGTATGTAGATTCCCGATTTCATGAGTCAAAATTTATTGAGCATTCACAAATAATCTAGCCGATCAATCAACTATTTGAAGTATGGGTCAAACATTCTAGAGATTTCAACCAGCATAGATGCATTAAAGTATTTATTATTACAATAAAAGAAAAAGTTACAATAATCATTGGTAAGGAGGAAGGTTAAACACTGACACATTTCTACAGTTTAGTACAGTCATTGATGTTTGAAACAATTATATGTAATCACTTCTTTTTGGGTTCATTGATAAATAAATGGTGCTTGAAACTCAATGAACCCATAACGTAGGTCCCCAAAAAATGTTGTTTTCCTTAAGGTTTAAGATCCATTGTTGCCAACCTAGGGATTATGAGTTAAAATGAGATCTGTTTTGCATGCTGATGGGGTTGCAATGCACATAAATCGAAATGAAAAACATGAGATCATAGCTCAAGTTGAGTGTAGTCATCATGTTTTTCATGTCTCCTTGTCAGCTATTCCAGCTTTTGTTCAAGGCATCTCATACATCTCTCTAAAAAATGTCAAGAGATATCAATCTCAAGGCCCTTACGTCTTGCAGAAATAAAGTTATTTTAACATACCATAATTGTACAATAACCAGTATTAGCCTTATTCCGAAATCTGCATTAAATAATGATGGAATGATGTTTTATCTTTAGCTAAACTAAGTGGTGTAAACGATCAGAAAAATAGGGTGTTGGCAAAAATATATGAGATATTAGAGTAGGCTCCAAACACCACCATATTGCCAAGATATTCCGTTTTAAACAAATGATCACTTTCTTAGATTTCTACAGTCTGAAAACCTTGGTGCAGTAATCGAGTCAGAATGAGCAGCGAAATTTTAGGGGTCAGAATTAAAATTCTTGTAAACACACTCACGTTGATATCGACAACCCACCACCACCCCTAGCTATCATTGTAGAATGTCTCTAAACATAACATAATATTATAGTTCACTTAAGGAGATTGGGAACTAAATATGCAAGAGCTATTCATAGAGAATTTGAGTGAACATGTCGGATTTGAAATCCGATATGGAGATGCAATCATATGGATGAGCATTCATTATTACAATATCAAATCCTCATGTTAGAGATCATAATCTGGAAGGAGGAATGCCATCACATTTGCACACATTTGCTGGACATTTTAAAACATTTGTATACCAAATTCTCTGTGGCAATGAAGAGAAGAGATCCTATTATGCAAGTTTTAAGAATTTCGCTACATGTTGTTGAATTTTCTCAACAAAGGGCATAATATTTAGATCAATACCAAGTGAATGTACGATCGGTACACTTTGGTTATCCATGCCTTTGTCATATCTTGAAGCATGAATATGATTTGCAGGTGATCCCCATATTGTATAACATGTCATTCTATGTGTGTTATCAATTGTTTTTGGCATAGAGGTTTCCCTATCACTTCCAAGCTATGCAATTTCCGTTAGTAGATATTTTGACAACTCTCATGATGTATATGGGGATTACCTCATGTTAAGATTGTTATCTCTAGAACCATTAGCATACAAAGGACCAATAGTTTTCAAAACAATTAATTTCCTAGCTTATGACATATTAGATCAAGCCTAATTAAAAATCAGAGCGTCGGACATCTATATCAAAATCACTAGAATGGGACATCACTCTTCATCGATAGTGGCGATATCTTGCAATGTAGACAGGATGCAACTATTTTTAATTATGTCATAAATCATTAGACAAATGATACTCTGGTTTTTCTCTAGGGCCTGTCATAAATAGCAGTGCTTATAACCCATGGCTACAAGTCCTAAAACATTTTTGCTTTCCTTGAGATTTAAGATATTGTTTATACATAATCTAATGATCACCTAGGAGGATAATGATATTTAATTATTCGTCACTCGAGGCATACAAGTGTTGAAAGAACTTGAGATCAGTAACCAAGTGAATGTAGTTGTCACTTCATTTCATTGTCTCCAATGTCAGCATTCCATGAGCATCTCACTACTTGAGGCTATTTGTGAAAAACTACGAGAAATATCTTATCTTAAGCGCATGCTCACTATATATTTTTAACCATACAAACAAAATATTGTTGAGTAACTTGTATTGACCTTGTTAAAAAAATTCAAACTAAATGTTTACCGAAATGATGTCAATTTAACTACATCTGAAGTATGTAAGGATCAAGAAAACATTTGGCCTAGAGAAAAAAGTGAGGCCTACATAGATCTATCATATGACTAAGATCAATTACGATTGATTTCTAGAAGGATATAAAGGAACATTTCCTTCATGCTTCAGTGGTAGTCAAATGGTATTATCAAGTCTAACTCTTGTGAATTAAGGAAGTCGGCCTAATCCTCATCGGACATTACATTGAGTCCACACCCCCCCTTGTTGAAGATCCATTTGGTAGAATATCTCTGTTTTTTTTGCTTAGGTTACCTAGGGAGAGGGCCCTTAGCCCATTTGTGGCATCACTAGCCCACACTGGCCGTGGAACCATCTAAGGATGGAAGTTTTAAACTCTCAGGATAATCCACGGATTAAACCACATTATCATGGTGCCCTAGCACTAGGGTATCCAAACCGTCGGTAGTAGGCCGCCTTAACACAAAGCCGAGATTTGAACCTTGGACCTCTCTAATTACTAGGAGACCCAAGAACCGTTACACCACTACTCGATGGATTGGTAGTATTGTATGTATTTACAGACATTTGAGTGGGATCTGTTTTGGATCATGAAGCCACACAAGAGGAGAGAGAGGGTTGAGTAAGCAAACATGTGAATAATCAACCATATGTTGGTATGAGGGCCACTTCCATTGTGGTGCTACTTGCATGGTCTATTTTGTTTATATGTTGGTGTGGACCTAGCCTAATGACCAATGCAACATTAATTATTTGTATGAATGGGGATTTCAGGTGGAAATTGCTACCTCGACATCGATTGGGGGAATAACTAGTTGCATGCATAAATTGCTTAAGAGCTAGGATTTCCAATGGTGCTCTTATATTCATATTATTGGTTTGGATTTTCTTAGTTTGCAATGTGGTCAAATTTTCTTCCTTTTGATTCTTTGCAGTAGCCATCGAGTTCAATCTGTCTTCCAACTTGGCCAATTAGGGACAATATTTAATTTAATCTCTTGGACTAGATATCGAAATGTGTAACGGGTAAATTATAGTAATAAAATTGTGAGTGAATATCTTACTATCTACTCAAAAACCTTTAGTTTCTTTGAGATCTTTGGACAATTTAACCTACTTTCCCCTATTTGGGAGAACTAAATTTTGCCTGCTAGTGAAAAATAAAAGAACCAATGGGTGTAATGATAAGTCGGCCCAAAAAATCCTAGAGAGACTTTGATACATATGACAATGCAATCCAAATCAATGCCTTAATGTTATTAGCCTCAATAAAACAAAATCATCCATCAACATGGAAAACACTAAAAAATTAATTTTTATAAAACCACACTCAAAATAAAATAGAAAGAAGTCCTTGGTGAGATTTTGGGCATCAACAAATGTAATTTAATGGAACTTCTAACCTTACAAAACTAACAAAGCTATGATATGGCAAATCTTGTTGAAGTTGATGCATTTTAGGGAAAACAAAAAAGTTAGTAAATATTTTGATGAAAAAGTTCGGTCAAGTTAATATTTGAAGGAATGTGCATATTGTTCAAACAAAAAAATTAAGGGAGCAAGTACTATAAAAGGTATTTAAAAGCTAAAAGTATTTGGAAAATCTGTAGTTTTGAAGGTCATTTTTGTTGTTGTTAATGCCCCTGTAATTGAAAGGATTTTGATGCATTATGAATGGTTTTATGTAAACAATTCAAGAATTGGTTGATAGTAAAATATATTTGTCTTTGATTTTAATTGTAATGTTTTGTTGCTTGTTTTATTAGCAACGAAGGGGAAAAATATATAGATGATGTACAAAATACATAAATGCTTATTGCAATAAAATAAAATATTGAAAGAGTTTTGTAAGTAAAAGATGTTTTTTTGAAGTGTTAAGGATTTATAATGCATGAATAACAAGTGTTAATGCTTTTTTTTAATAAAATTCTATATATGACATTCGTATGGGCAATGTGAAGGAATAAATATGGATTTAAAATTCACACATAAATCTTGTAGAATGTATATTCAAAAAAATTAGTTTTTTGAGAGTAATATTTGATTGTCTATTCAATAAGTAAATGATTTAAACACTATGTTCTGTTTTGCTTTGCAATAACAATTGTATTTTGAATAATGAGAAGACCATTCATTTGAATGAGACGTGTAAAGATTCCAATGCTCAAGAGGTAGTTATCCCGACGTTTATTGTCATTAATTTGGTTGCAATAAAAGAAATATAAAATATGATGCCTATGTTGATCAACAATTGTATTGACTCCAAGCTGTACCATATAGATTCATTGATTGACAATTTGTAACAAACAGTGTAGAAGCATTTGTTATTGATTTATGTTGACTAGAAATTGTCTATGGTGATAAAAAAAAAATGGATTGATGCAAGGCATCATATATATTTTATACTAGTTGAAAACTTGTAACAAATGGTGTGAGTTATTTAATGGTTTGGGTTGTGGCTTGTTGCCCTTTTTTTTTGTTATTATTAATGTAATAGTGCATGTAATTGACAATATTTCAATGCATTACAAATATTTTTATACAAATAATTCAATAATTGATGTATTGCAAATGATGTCTTTGATTGTATTTGCAATTTTTTTTAACATTATAATGACAGAAGAAAAGCATTGAGCAAGGCAAGGCGTTCTCTTAAACATTTAGAAGTCACTTACATGAGATCGAGTGACATGAACAAAACATATTACACATTGTGGAGAGAGTTTTTGCAATCTCTTCGTATCTAATTTTTGCAAGCAACAAAAACACAAAGGAAATAAAGAGAATAATTAAGACAATCAAAAAAAATTATTTGGGTATGTAGTTGCATTCTCTTAACCTCTTTAGAAATGAAATAAGTAACAAAGAGGAAAAACAGTTGATTCATTGTTGAATTTTGACGATGCAAGGAATGTTGTGATTAAAGAAGAAACACGTTGAATGGAGAAACCTGCAAAAAAAAGAAGTAAAAGTGTCGGGCTTATCTTCAAAGTATCTGAAAAAAAGCTTAGGTGAAGAATTTTGACGACTACTTTTTTGAAGCAAAAATGTTTATTCCCATAAAAAAAACCATATAATAAAACAATGTGTTTTTTAATATGTAATAAGTAGAGAAAGCATCATCATTAATTTGTGTGGGTCTTTTTCTCCATTTTTTTGCTTTTTGTGGGTTTTATGGATTCCTTTTTTCATAGCTTTGTTTCCCATTGTGTGTCGTCTTACACGTTAATAAGGTCTTAATTTGAATACGAGAAGTCTACAAATACATAGGGGCATTTAGAAGAAGAAAATCGTATGAAATTCCTATTACAAAAGCAATATTGATGTTATAAGAGCATAATTTATTGTGGTTTGGAGCATTCCCGTGCCAAAAGTCAAGGATCAAGTTCAAGCATTTAGAGATTTATTCTAGCCTATATTAGTTGTCGCATGTATTTTAAAAGTAAGGGTGAGGATATTTACATATACAAGATTGACCGCTAACTTGTATCAATTGTTACTTGTGATTTTTTTAAATCATAAAAGACCTATTCAAGAGACTTATTTATTTTATTACCACAAATTGTAAAAACTTGAAAATTATAAAAACCACCTTTTAAATAAATTAAAAGATCAAATTAGAAAAAGAACATGTATAGTGCATATGTATTTAAATTGCAAGACACTCCAAAAAATGCTACAAAAATGGGTGCTCCAACCCAATTTTGCAAAAAAAAAACCTCCAATTGCATCTACAAAAATTTAAATTAAGAAATCTAACTCCGAATGAAGCATAGCAAAATCAAACCACCATAATTAAATTTATTCAATAAGCTTATTTATTTTATCACCACAAATATGTACAATATATTCATCAGAGAATTATAGAAGTATAAAATTAGGAAGAAAATATAGCACATGTACGATCCATACACTACACTTCGTCTGTAGGCCACTCAATTTTTTTCATCAAATACATTTTACAAGAACATGCATTTATCAAAAGAAATCTTCTCCTACGCATTCATTCAACAAGGGCTTTCTCTGAAAAATGGTACTTGATAAAAGTTGAAGTCAAAACCTCGACAATTCAAGACACCAAGCGACACACGAGCTTCCTTTTCAATGACGAAAATCTCTGTTGACTACAAGAAAAACATATTGTTAACACAACTAATACAACTCAGGAAAAATAAATTAAAAAAGAAAATTAAGAAATCTAATGTTGAAAACAAGTTGAATGATACAAGAATAGAAAACACCAACAAATCCAAACCCTAAGGGAGGGAACCAAAACAAGAATATTCCAAGGAAAAGATAAACTATGAATACCATATAACTATGATATTCACAAACTTGTTGACAACAAAAAATTCTTGTGACAAAACATACATCATAAAAGTGGAATTCAATTGATAGTTGTAGACATGAAAAAATGAATTTTGGAGACATAACAAATACTATGCAAAAAATGCATATCCTAATTCACAAACCTCAACATTGCAAACAAAAAAATAGTTAAAAAAAAAAAAACACCAATAAACCCAAAATCTTGGCAAAAAAATTACAAGCGTCTAATTAAACAAAAAAATTGGTTCCCTATGTAATTTAATCAACAAACTTGTCCATTTTCAAACCATTCGTTATAGAAGCTTCAAAACACCGAACCCCCAATGTTTTTTTATTGGTTAAAAACAAGGTTCTATTAAGGCCCTCACTCGTGAAATCTAAATCCACCATACAATTAGATATTACAATACAACATCAAGATGAGCACAAGACAAAAAAGGAAGGAGGAGAACCAAGAAAACAAGATAAAAGAAATCTAAGGGAGGACCCCCAGAAACATAAAGGGTAATGTGCATGTTCAAAAGAGATGGGAGGTAGCCAAATGCCAAGCTTCCTCCTCCATCTTGTTGATGAATAGTTAAAGGTGAGAAAAGGGAAAGGAGAATAAGAGGTCTTTCCCAAGCTACTTCCACCAGTTGATTGATCAAAATGAGTTTGAAAGCCATGGCATCGAGAACTCATCACCTAAGGAAAAAATAGTTGAGCACCCAGTGCTCTTCAAATCCCTGTGGTGACAACATCACATACAATGGGAGCTTCCTAACAAGAAGCCGCAAGTGGAAAGGACTTGGAAATACCGTTGCCAACCAAATTGATCTAACACTATTGCAAACCATAGATGGGATGAGGAGAGAGAAGGAACCCAAACTATCACTTCCACCATCCTTTTGAGACTCAAAGACCATGAGGAGAAAAATGTCAACAATAGGGAAAAGAAGAGGGGGAAGTATCCCCATTGTTGCCTCATTCACCTCAAAAGTTAGCGAAAAAGATAAGACAAATCATTATAGCTAAGTCATCAAGAACATGCCAAATAGAAGCTTTCAATACCAATCACCCTCCATCTTCCAAAGTATAGGCTTTGAATATGGTGAAATATTCACGGGAGAAGCCACACGAAGACAAAGGAACTTGGAAACATTGCCTCCATAATGTTAAGGGTTTAACATTGTCAAGTACCTTGAAAATGGTGAAGAGGAGAGAGGGTCCAAATTGCAAATCTTATTATCAACCTCAATAATTAGTTGGTCATGGAATCAATGTTAATTCTAAGCATTATAAGTGATTCCTTGGAAGAACAAGGGATTAAACCCTAAGATTAGAAACAAGCCTTCGCCGCTTAAAGGGAATCTCTTCGATAGGGGCATGAGGAGTTGAGAACGTAGACCCTTTGGGACAACCCTTAGATCTATACCAGTTGGAGAGTACCATGATACTCTTACCCACCTTAATCTTAGCATCAATGTAAGATAAGAGGAGTAATCTTGGGATCCCACTCAAACTAGGCCATGCCACTGCAAGAACACCCAGTCCCCCATCTTACCGTATAAAATAAAAACCAGATCCAATGTTATGAAGATGAGTCGTCACTAGATGAAGTAATTGACCATGGCTTCACCTTCTTATGGCTCTAAAATCCAATTGATGATAACTCAAAAAAGTGTAAATCTAGAAGAAGGGAAACACAAATGAAACACAACTGAGGAGGAAGGATTTCCATTGAACAAGAGAACGTTGTGAAGGAAACTAGTGGTAGCAGAGTGGAGGAATCCTAGTCCAAGTCCACCAAGGGAGGATAAAATTGAGAGGATAGAGTCTTCCATCATGTTGCATAGATTTTTTAGAACACAAGCTCGAACATTAAACCCTCCATAGATCTTGCAAACCCTAGTCCCCTTTCGTTGCTAAAAACAACCATTCCTATAATTTCTTCCCTACTAAAACCCCCATCTTTAATTAAATTAAAAAATGAAGTATGTAAATCATATAGCTTTGAAATGTATACACCTATTCCCAAAAAAATATTTCCTCCACAAAATCATACCTACAAAAAATCCTTTTCTATTGTAAAGGACCCACATAAACAAAAACAAGCTAAAAACATTAAAAAGTTAATTAGATACAACATAACCAAGATATAAATAATGAAACATGTCTCTTCCTTGCAACACCCACTAAAGGTTTCCCATGAACAATTCATATATGTAATGTATATATTCCCTGCCATCATATTTAAATGATAAAAACATACCAACCTAGACCACACCTTTTTCTACAACTAGGGTACACCCAAATGTTGAATATGTGTGGCCTATAACATGCATATAAAAAAGCAAGAAAATTGAACCCAAATTGTATTTATTTTCTAAAATGTAACACCCATGTTAGAATTTATCCAAATTAAGGGATTTTTTTAACAAAACCCTTATTCACAATTAATGTATTCAATGAATTTTAGCTTGCAACAATTAAAATTCAACATAATTTAATTGTTTACAATTGATATGATAACAAATGTTAACCATGTGCAACTGTAAGGTCAATTAGATCTACCCGATCCCCCTTATCTTCACTCTACTTGAGTGAGTATAACATATATACTTTTGGTTAAACCCTTTTTTACATGTCGTGAGAGCTATTTGCTACTCCTATATGTCAACTTGGAAAACAAACAAGTTGCAATCCATCTGGATTCGACACTACATAATAGGGGTACAGTGAATAGATAGTGTAATCAACTAGCTACACTACTTGGCCAAGTTATTAAGCAAGCAATGCAAGCTTAAGTTTGTGACTACACACAAGTCAGAGAAATTTGTCTCTGTCACTACACAACGATCTCTACACATTTATTTGGTTCTCAATTCCATTGTTTAAGAAATTTATTTTCTGTTTCAAAGAAGTAGGAACTGTAACTCATCATTCTATTTGAAAGCACGCTATCATAGGACCCTATGGGAAAGATAGTGACCACATAATGACTTTCATCATTAAGTACTCACTACCCTTCCCGTGGCCATGCTAAGATGGTATAGATAGGGTTCTATCAAATGGAATGGCGGGTCATAACACCCACACTTAATTTATACTAATTGCTATCATTTTGAGTTAACACTAGGTACGTCTCTACGATAGGATATTAGGCATCAAGACACGTTATCCTCTTCTTGATAAAGAACTATTAACTTGTCGTGTTACTAACTTTAATGAGTATCTCTTTTTGTGATATTGCAACATATCGTTAGTTGCTAAGGATAAGTGTACTTAATCGTGTCTCGTATTTTAAATGATCCAATCATATCCTAATTAGTATTGTTTTAGTCTCATAAGTTGATCATTTATTATGAAAGATTAACTTAATCACATTGAATGTCATCCAATAAATAATAGATCATCTTTTGGTTGTCATATAACGTGGGTTTAATTAATCACATCTCTCATAAAGTTAATCCATTTAATAATTGTTGAAACAGTTCATGTACTCATATATCATCATTGTATCATAATTAGTGTACTTTATTTTAATAAGGTACAACACTATTATAACATTGTTTTCGTATTATTGTTTCCCATAATGAACTATTCACATTGATGACATATTTGATCATCCATAATGAAACTATAAATTCTATGATGAATAACAATAACTTATATTTGTAAACTATTTTTTATTAAAATTTTTAAACGCTTTTCATTTTAAATAAAGAATGATAAGGTTATAAATGTTATTTTTAACATAATGATATCCATATCATACTCTTGTTGTAAATCGTCATAATCTTTCATTCGTAATGAATTAATGAACCATATATAGTTTTGTAAATAACATTTAAAATTTAAATCATACTCAGCTGTAAAAAACAACAATAAAAACACCTTTACAACTCACAAAAAGTGATACAAACAAAAAATATGTTTATTCGAACTTCATAAGGATAATCCTTATTTTTTTCCAAAACGATAACATACTAATTTTCCAAAATAATACAAATATGCAAATGCCTTTAATTCACCCTGCGAAAACAATACTTTCGTTATACAATGAAATATAATAATCCGGAATGGATTTTTAAATAATAATACATGAAGAAATCATGTGTATGCAATCCAGTTAATCACTTCACAATATCACTCCGTCCTGCATACTGTAGAAGACAAAATGTATACATTACCAGTTCTATGAACTGACATGAGTTATCATAACTCATCATCTTGTTGTGTTTAATAGAAATAAATGAGTATGTTAAGTTTTACTTAACTAATAAATTACAAACTTCGTAATTATTTAATTACATTTATAAATCATTGTTTACATTAGAATGATCATTCAAAAGAAGCTACCTCTCAACATACTAGTTATCAACAAATAAATACATTTTTTATTTATTTGAACAATTGTAATAAAATTGATTACATCAAGTTCAAACAATATCTATTTCCAATTATCATATTGTAATAATAAAAGCAATAGAGTAACCTTCCTCTAATGTTCAAATTGAACAACATGTAAATCAAACTAACACTTTATTGTTAAGAAGATGAAGCAAAATCATGCTCAACTCATAATCCTAAATTTCCAATAGTTGTCCGCTATCACATTCCAACAAAAGGTCAAAACAATCATGATGGTAAGAATGAAATCATTTCTTCAAAAGAAGTCAAACAATCATGATAAGTGAATGTCAACCATATAACTAACCATCCATTTCTTAATGGATCAACCAATAATCAATTTATTCCTATTAAGGATGAATTACGTGTTTATAACAGTTGAGGTTGCAAATGATTAAACCACAACAATCATTTCAATCCACAAACCACTAGCACATCGTGTTTGCAACCCAAGTAGGATATAGAATATACAAGATAAAATAACCCAACTCCAAGTGAGCTCTAAGATTAAGAATACCGTGTTTTTAAGTCAACAAAGAGGAGCTATGAAGTTGTTATTAGTTTGCACAACTAAACTTGTATTGGGTTACTATATTCCACTCTTAAAAACTAGATTTCAGACCAAATAGGATATGGTTCAGGTCATTATTAATATTAGTTAAAAATATAATAATATTTTTGATAGCCGAACAAGGTAACCCACCAGATCGACCATTATCATCTTTTACAACTATATGAATTTTTTTTTTTACAAGATCTTAGACTGAAAATTGACAAGAAACTACTAATTTATATTCATTCACATACAAGAAAAAGTTCAAAACAAAGTTTAATATAACAAGCTCAAATCGAGCTATTCACACAATCTAAAGCATTATTTTAATGTAAGATTTCAGACCAAAATTTCTTTTTAAAATTTCTTCACAACATAATTCTAAAAGTGACCCAAAACACATTTTTAGAGGTGGAAAATTTATGTAAATAACTCAAGCAAAATATCCATTTCCAGGTCGACTTAGTAGGCTCAAATCGAGCTAGTAACTGGAAATAATTTTCATTAAAACTCCATTAAAAAACAACAGACTTGAAATGGTAAAATAACCACTAAAAATCCATATTTAACTTCACACATAAGACCCAAATTTTAACAACAATTCCTACCATTTTTCCCCCCAAATTCGCATCATAAGAAAAGAGGACAATCCATATTTCAAACAACGAAGAAAACCCAGAACGTACTCATTAATTTCATACTAAATACAACGAAAGAACAATTGAAACAACTCATGCCTGGAAGTGGTTTTGCCCTGATTTATTTTCCCTCTTTCTTCTTTAAAAATATGAAACCTCCAATGCGTATGCACAACAAAACAACTCCCAGATTTTCCAAGATCAAAATGTCCATAACAAACACAACTCATTATTAAATACATCTTCTAATTTTTCATGCAAACTCCACAACAAACTCCCTTATTTTTCTCCTTCCATGTAAAGCAAAAATGACCAAAAAAATAAAAAATGCATATGGGAGAATGGATGCATGTCTTTTGGCTTGCAATGCAAGCTTCTTATTTCCTGAAAACAATGTAGGTTCAATAAATGCCATTAATAACTGATAATCATCTTAAATTTCTCTCCACTTTCCAATTTTCCACATGCAATGTGTATGGTGCTTGCTTTCCACTTAATGTAAAGTTTGGTCCAAGACCCATTCAATATACTCAATCATTTAATACCATTTGCACAAACATATGGTCAATGATCATCAATTTTTTTAACTCTAACATTTAAACTAATATGCCAACCTTGCATGTGGTCGATGACCATGCTAACAAAATCAATAACAACAATTTTAAACACTTTTAACTCTTCGTGGTCCAAGACCATCATCCAAGCTATTAAACAATAATCCTTGCATTATGGTCTAAGACCAATAAAATAACAATACCAACCTTTAAACAATTAAAAATGCAATATGGTCTAAGACCATTTTAATGAAAGTAAAAATTTAAAATTATATCTGTGTGACCATTTTATGTAATGCTAAGGAGAGTCAACCACGATTAAGACATTTATACTATAATTGTTAAGTGATTACTTTGTTGAGTAGTCTATGACCAAGTCAACAAAAAGTTAACAATTTTCATTTAAACAATTACTTCGCAAAGCGGTCTAAGACCAATAAACAACATTCGTGTTTAAACCTTTTTCGAGAAAGGCGATCATCATAAATAGTGCATTGTAAGGTCTAAGACCGATTAATCAATATCCTTAACAATGTAAAGCAATTAAAACCGTCCCAAATCAACAATGACTAATAAAATCATTATTTACAGCAAACAATGGTGGTGTCCAACCAATCAAGAAAATAAAATAAAATCATGATAATCAACACGACCAACAAATGCTAGATGGTAAATGCACATATAGAGTAATGTATATATCTACACACAAGTATGTATATATTTCAGTATAGACACATTTACATATATTTACATAAATAAAAATATATATACATACTGATCATCTAACATTCATTCTTATTTAATCATTCATAATAATTTATAGTAATAGAAAAATCCTTTTAATTGTGGGGGTGTGACATACTTTCCCCCTTAAAGAATCATCGTCCTGATGATTTTACTTAACGCTATCAGTCATAATAATTGAAAGCAATCAAGATATCACTGAAAAGGAAAAACAATTCACTCTTTCACAAAAACCTGAAAATTTTCCAAAATTTCAATCAATTATTAATCATAATTCTTTTCTCTAACAACCTTATAACAATAAATATTGTCAAACAATCATAAATATGGCAAAAAATTTCTATTGCAGTCAAAAAAATTATCAAATAGTAATTAATATATCAATAACAAATAATCAGATAATTTTTTATCACTGAAACATATAAGGAAACATATTTTTTTATCTCGTCTAGATTTTCCCATGTTCACTATCTTCATAATATTGGTCCCACTGGACCTTGCATTATGTAGTATCTTGATCTCTGAGATGCAACCTGCGAGTTTCCAATGCTCATATATGTTCAACCATGATGATTCTTGGGTCATAAACTTGTAAAGAGTTCCAATTTAGGACATGTGTTATATCTGAAACATAATTTTTAAACAATGAAATATGAAAAACATCATGCATTCTACAAAATGTGGGAGGTAATGCTAATTGGTATGCCACTAGACTTATAAATTCTATAATCTCGAAACATCCCACATATCTAGGTGAAAATTTGGAAGCCTTTCCAAACATAATTGAGCTCTTTTTGGGTTTTACCCTTAAGAAGACTTGATCTTCTTGCTCAATTTTCCAGTCAATTTTTTCAGATTTACGTATCGTTTCTGCCTATCAGATGCTTCCTTCAACCGCTCACGAATGAGCTTCACTTGCTTTTCCATTTCTATTAAGATTTTCGAGCCTTCTTCTTCTTTGTCCTCCATGTATAGAAAATTTGAAACCTTCTTATTTATCCAGGATCAATCTAGCAAACCATTGTACCACAACCATATAATCATTTCACACACATGATGACTTATTTTATTATCTGAAAGAAAAATAACACACCCTGGGAAACATTACAAGAATGCCTATTAAATAGGATTTACAATAGTAATGTTCAAAAAAAAGTTGTTTGAATAACCTCTACAGGAGACCAATTTGTTAAAAGAAAAATAACAAATTTGGTTAAATAATAACTCCCTAATTATGAGTTTAACCTAGTGTAAATATAAATTATTATTTACTATCGTAAATAATAGTATTACACTAACACCCTTCCTTAAATGACTATTAGGGAGAAAAAACACGAGTCTCTGCTATAAGCCTGATAAGGTACTCATGTACAAATATTCAGAAAAACACTTATCAAACAACTCAAAAGTCATAAAATATTTGCAGTATATGCACACATACCCCCATAATGCTGAAATGGGTGGAGTGATTTCAAAGAATTTGTAAGAGTGGAGAAACCAAATGCTTGGACAAGGACAAGATGACACTAAAATTCACTAAAATAGCTACTCGTCAGAAGGACAACCTCAAAATCATGTTGAAGGAGACTTTCATCTGCCAAAAACAAGTCCAAAAATAAAAATACAAAATATCTCAAGAAGATGGATTTGGTGGTGATGGAGTAATCCAACAATTGAAATAGTGAAATAGTGCCCAAAGAATTAGAGCACAAACACATGAAGGTGAACAAGGCTAAAGTAGAAAAACCCCCCATGGCACTTTATAACTCAGTGTGATTACAAAATAATCCCATTAAAAAAAACACCAAATGATGCATAGAACCAGAATTCAATCAATCTGTAGAAGATGTCATCTAAAAAAAACATGAGAGTTTTCTCCTAAAAAAAAACTGCCAAGAACCCGAAGCTCAAAACACAAGGGGCAAGAGGAGTTATGTGTGGAACTTTCAAAGAGGAGTTCTAAAACCAAAATCCAATTCCTCATCTGATGCAGGAGTGACCCAAGATGAAAGTGCCTTGCCTTTTCTTGTGGAAGGAGTGGAAGAAGACGAAATAGTGATCCGATGTTGCTTCAATGCTGCCTCTAAAGCTTCCATTTTCTTAAAGCATCTATTCTCATCATAATTTGGACCACTACGAAAATTACATGTGCCATATATTTTCTTCTTTTTAGTGATCCTAAGAGATTGAGATGACTGTTCTGGAGGTCCCTTGAGAGGTGGTGGAGACTTTACTTTGAAGCTATTAGTAACTAAAGCATGGCTTGAGCTCGATAAGACATCAAGTGTTGTAATTTTATTTTCTCATGAGATAAAATTTCACAGAATAGCTCAAATGATGGAATTTTAAACTCATATCCTAGGGCATCCATTGTAGAATAGAAAGTAGAAGCAAAAATACTATAAGGATCTTTTAATTTTAACATAATCAAGAAAATGCATTCGTTATCCTTTTTTTCTTTCCTACCTGCCTTTAACTGAGCTCTGACCAACTTAAATTTTGTCAAGAACTCTTCAATTGACAGAAATTCCGATGGAGATAATGAAGTTAACTCGACATCTAACTGCAGTATTTTAAATTCATTGATTTTACCGAACATATCATCAAATTTATCTCATACCTCTTTTGGAGTCTTGACACTGACAATATGGAACTACAGGCTATCTGATACATTCAATCCAATTAAGTCGAGAGCTTCATCTTGCTTGCATCCATAGCCATATTTATCCTTCTCTGATGTGAATGTTGGCACATTATCTTGAAAAACTCTCCATAGCCCTCTGGATTGTAATAACTGCTACATTTTTGGTTTCTAGATGTGGTAGTTTGTCGTATTTAGTGTCTCAAAATACCTTTGATCCATCACCGGGTTTGACATTTTTACAAAAGGAAAGATGCTTCGACAAAGAGAATGTGCTCCCAAATATATTTCTGAAGGATGCTAAAAAAATGAGTAAAAAAATGACCTCTTCGAATCGCAAGAAAAATGGAACTAATAGATTGGGAATAAAAAATAGGAACTTTTGCAAAAAACAATGCTCGATTTCGAGCTACTGTGCAAAATTTATAAGTGTTTTAATTTTCTTGCAAATAACCTCTATTTAATTAAAAATTGCTCCCAGATTAAAAAATTGATCAAAATAGAGGTCATGTGGTCGTGTGACAACTTGTTGGAATTAGGAGAATATGTAGATTCTAAAAATGGCCTTGATTTACTAACAACCCACCAACAATATTTTAATTTGGCTAAAACTGCATTACTTGCCCCCAAAATGTAATTGTTTAAGCAAAACTATAGTATTTTTAAAATACTTAAAATTCAGCCAATTAGAAATGGCTGTTCATTTTGTAAATTTAATATGCAAAAAAATCATAGGCAAGCAATTTCACACAACAAACCTTCCATCAAGGTAGTCTTCATGGTCCAAAAATCTACAAAATGATGATTGTGGCTAAAATAGTTATAAGACAATGTCGTATAACTATCAACGTGCCAATAATATATTGAAGCGCCAAGCATAGGTCTACAGATATACTAGGAAAAATAAAAGCACTCTGTACAAAGAGGAACCAAATGCATAGAGCAAGGCCTGGAAGTTGTCAAAAAGGGTCGCATAGAAAGCTATAAACTTGTCAAGTCGTCACAATAGGTAGACTTGGTCGCAGAAAATAAGGTTACAAATGTAGATTTACAAAGGGTTGATTACGAGCATGTTGGGAGGATGAGTAATCGCTGCATGGAGTTGCTCTGATACCATATAGAAAATTTGAAACCTTCTTATTTATCTGGGATCAATCCAACAGACCATTACCACAGCCATATAATCATTTCACACACATGAAGAATTATTTTATTATCTGAAAGAAAACTCACACACCTCGGGCAACATTACAAAAATGCCTATTAAATAGGCTTTACAATAGTAATGTTAAAAAAAAAGTTGTTTGAACAAAATCTACGGGAGATCAATTTGTTAAAAAAAATAACAAATTTGGTTAAATAATAACTCCCTAATTATGAGTTTAACCTAGTGTAAATGTAAACTACTATTTACTATCATAAATAATAGTATTATACTAACACCATACTATCCCAGCTGATAGGAGTTATACACTTTCTCCCATACAACTCTTCAAATGGTGACATTTTTAGCAAAGAATGATAAATATTGTTATAGGTAAATTCAACCAATGGAAGAGATTCTTCCCATCTGTATTGTTGATCCATGTAATACATTATGATCATATCCTCCATAACATGGTTAACACTTTCTGTTTGACCATCATTTTCCATATGGTAAGTTGAACTAAAGTTCAGTTTTGTTCCCAAAGTCGAGTTTAATGTTTTCCAAAATCAAGAGGTCATTCTAGGATCCCTTTCAGGAATAATTAATTTTGAAACTTCTGTACAATCTAAAAATTTCATGCACAAACTATTTCGTAAGTATGAGTGAATCATCCTTTAGATTATTCGGTATGAAGTGAGCCAGTTTAGTCAGTTTATCAACCACTACTAAAATCATGTCATGCTTGTTTTTGGACATTGACAGTCCTTGCATGAAGTCTATGCTAATTACTTGCCACTTTTAATGCAAAATGCTATGAGGGTACAATGAACCAATAGGATGCATGTGCTATGCCTTTACACATTGACACTCAAGACAATAAGCAACACGATTTTTCATGTATTTCTTCATTCCTTTCCAAAAGTATTGTTGTTTTACATCAGCTAATTGCTTTCGTCACTTCGGGATGTCTGGAATAAGGAGAATCATGAAATTATTTCATGACTTTTGAACTTAAGTCATTTCCCAAAGGTACGTAAACTTTTTTTTTGTATTGTAAAAATCCTTCATTATCAAACTTAAAACCTTCATACCTCCTATCATTCAGATATGTTGCTAACGTAATTTTTACATGATGGTAATACAGATCAATTTGCATTTGTTTCTTTACTTCATTTTAAAATGTGCTTTTGATGTTTATAATAGTGGAAACATGTTTCCTATGAATCAACCCATCAACCATATGGTTATTTTTCCTTTAATATAACTTATGTCAAAATCATACTGAGATAAAAAACTCAAGCCACCTATGTTGTCTTGTGTTTAAATTAGGCCGTGCAAAGATATATTTCAGCCACAAGTGGTATGTTTTTAGTTTGTAAGGATTTCCTAGCAGGTAATGCCTCCAAACTTGTAAGGAATGAACTATGATAACATGTTCTAAGTCCGTGGGGAGCATAGTTTTGATTGTGCACCTTCAATTTTCTACTCTCGTAAGCAATTATATGATCATTAAATGCAAACGTATTCTACCCAAAACTTCACTGGAGGAATCAATCACCATGGTGAAGCTTCTGTTAGGATCCAGAACCTTTAAAACAAGTGTTGTTGTAAGATTTTCCTTCAACATATTAAATGCTATTCCACAATTATTAGTCCATATGAATTTATTTTCCTTTTTCTACAAAGATATTATTGGATTAGCTCTTATAGAGAAATATTTCACGATTTTTTTTGTAGTAATCAACCAACCCCCATGAAGCTTCTAACTTCATGTACATTCCTTGGTGCCAGCCATTCAGTTATGGATTTAATTTTCAACGTGTCAATAAAAATATCATCTTTGTTAATTATGTGCCCAAGGTACTACACTTCGTTGTGATAGAATGGACATTTTGAGATCTTACTGTACAATTTTCTCTTTCTAAGCACATCCAACACTATTTTCAAGTGTTCATTGTTGTTACATCCTTAATCATATATCTTACATTGGATGTATATAGCCGACTTGTGGCTATCATAACTTCTTATGATGATATATATCTTTCATATATGTCATATTATCATGAGTGGGTCAGCCTTGGTGATGTCCATAACATAGGAATAGTATATATAGGGGTTAGTAGGTAGTATTTAGTCGTCATATTGAACATTTGAGTCTTATTGTATGGTTTGGAGGTTGCCCCCTCGAAGTGGCTAATCTATTCGACTTGCATATTGAGATAATTTATTTACAATATTGTGTTATTTTGTCTTCTATTACTTCTAATAATCATAATTATTCAAGTAATTCCATTACAAGTGGTATTAGAGCTTTAACTCAATTAGTGCCCGCGTCAAACCCTAATTGTGAAGGTTCAGCTATATCTCAAAACTCATAGTGAATTTTTCTACAATTTTTTTTTGGTATGGAAAAATCAGTCAAGTAAGATCCTCTCCAAACTTTAAGCATTTTTTATTTGTTTTACAAAAGTTATAGTAATTTTATATTTTTTCATAATTTAGCTCCCTAGGGTGCAAGTTGTGGAATTTTCCCAAGTTCTTTACATTTCTAGAAAGAGGATAAAAAATTAGTTTGAGTTCATTCTTTGATTTTTTGCATATTTGGCCAAATTCCTATTGAAATCCAAAACCCTAAATTTTTACCTTGATCCCTAAATCCTACCATTTTGGGGCATCATGGGGGGGCCTTCCATAAGAGGCAAAAAGAATCCCATCACTCCAGATAAAACCCATAACAAGAATGAGATAATAGTTGAGGAGTTAGATTCAGAAGGGGTAACTACAAACCCCTTAGGGTTAGGGTTTACTTCAATGGACCATAAGGTAAGCCAACTTGAGTTTGAACTGTGAAACCTCGAGGTTAGAGTGACCAACAAAGAAGATGTCGAAAATATTGGAGAATGATTGGAGGATTTCATTCACCAACTTAGTTCCAATATAATGGGTCATCATATCCTTCCTAATCAAGCACAACTCAATCCTACTCATATCAACCAAGGTAGATCTTCACCTGTCAAAATAATAGAAAAACTAGCTAGGTTGGATCTTCGAGCATGCCCAATCCAAATATAAACACTCTACAGGGCCGTAACATGATTCCAAAAGTGTAAATGCGTAATTTTGATGGAAAGGATCCACTCAATTGGATTAACCAGATGGAGAATTTATTCGATCTTCATCAGATTCCATCGAGACAAAATGTTATCATGGACATCCTTGTATCTCGAACTTGACCAATTCGTCTAGTAATCGATGGTTATGTGCTCAAAGGAAAAAGAGTGGTCTCACTATTACATGGAAATTCATCACCGAAGAGTTGCAATTGCACTATAATTCTAGTGTGTTAGAGAATTATTTTAGTCAATTAGCAAAGCTAAGACAAACAGAAACAATCAAGGATTACATTCATCAATTCCAAAACATTTCCTTACGGGTGGAAAATATTATTGAAGAGAATTTGAATGACTTATTTCTCGGGGGTCTTAAATAAAACATTAATACTGAGGCGTGTATGTTTAATCGTCATAAGGTATCAAATTCTATTATCATGGCACACAAGGCAGAGGAAAAATTTCTTTGCAACAGGAAACCGACTGTTAGTAATAACATAGATCGTAGCACCTTTCCACCATCATTCCCTCATCTAGTTAGAATGACACCTGAACAAATTGAAGAAAAGAGAGCCAAAGGGTTATGTTTTAATTGTGACAACAAATTTGGAATAGGACATAAGTGTGCTAAAAATAAATTGTTCTACATTGAGGGGCCTAATGAAGAAGAAGAAAATGAAGAAGATGAAGAGGTAGAGCCAGAGGAGGAATTAGGAGATCCCCAGCCAACCACATCATGTCATGCAATTTTATGTATTAGTACTCCACAAACTCTCAAAGTAGTTGGATTCTTAAAAAAATAGAGGGTAACAAAGTTGATTGATTCGGGAAGTACTCACAACTTCATCAATCATAAGTTGGTGGTACGCTTGAAGTATTTTGTTTATCTAGATCCAGAATGTCAAGTAATGATCAATGATGGGAAAACTATTAGTTGTTTAGGAAAATTCCATAACATTAATCTCACCATGGGATATTAATTGATAACTAGCAATATGTATGCCATTTCTATGGGAGGAGCATACATTGTGTTAGGAGTTCAATGGCTTACCACCTTGGGAACCATTGAAATGAATTTCCAAGAGCTATTCATGTGATTTCAGTCAGAAGGGAAGAATTTTAAACTAAAAGGATTAAGAGAAAAGTACCTATAGTTGGTGAGTCTGATTAGATGTAAAAATTTATTAGAAAAGGTGTAGAGGGGTTTGTGGCACAATTATTTTCATTGGAAGCACATCATTCAAATACAATCATACCCTTATATATGCAAGAAATTATAGATGAGCACTCATTAGTATTTGGATAACTACCAAAGGGTTTACCTCCAAAAAGAGACCATGACCATGCCAACCAGCTAGTACTAGGGAGTCAACCACCCAACATCATACCTTATAGATACCCATATATGCAAAAGAGTGAGATTGAGAAGATAGTACAAGAGATGTTAGAAGCAAGAAATTATTCATCATAGTCAGAGTGTTTACTCTTATCCTATAGTGATGGTACAGAAAAAGATGAAAATTGGTGCATGTGTCTAGATTACAGGGGACTCAATAAGTACATAGTTAAAGATAAGTTTCATATTCCTATAATTGATGATTTATTAGATGAGTTGCATGGTGTTGTTTACTTTACAAAACTTGATCTTCATTCTGGATATCATAAGATTAGAATGAGGGATGAAGATATTCATAAAACAACCTTCAGGACACTATGAGTTCTTGGTAATGCCTTTTGGACTAACAAATTCACCCTCTAGATTTCAAATCTTGAGGAATTATATCTTTAAGCCATTTCTACTGAAGTTTGTTTTAGTGTTCTTTGATGATATATTAATCTATAGTAAAACATGTGAGGAACACATGCATCATATAAATAAGGTGTTGGAAACTCTTGAACAACATCAAATTTATACAAAGCCTTCTAAGTGTTCTTTTGGTGTCAAGGAGGTTGAATATTTGGGTCATATTGTCTCTTATAAAGGTGTTAAAGTGGATCCTAAAAAGATAAAATCAATGCTTGAATGGAAGGTTCCTAAAACCCTAAAAAATCTAAGAGGATTTTTGGGTCTTACATGTTATTATCATAGATTTGTAAGGAATTATGGCAGCATCGCAACATCACTCATACTTTTATTGAAGGACTCTTTCCATTGGAATGAGGAAGATACTACGAAATTTGAGAAGTTGAAGGAGGCCATGTGCACCACTCTAGTTCTAGCCACCCTATATTTTTAAAAAATGATCATTGTTGAATGTGATGCTTTAGGGTATGGTATGGGGCCAATACTCTATTGGAAATCACAAGCACTGAGAATAAGTGTAGATTAATTTTTTAACCTTTAAATCTTATTAACTATAACAAAAATCAAACCATGAATAGATCAAAGTGCATGCAAGATGAAGAATACAAAAGACAACAAATTTATGGTGGGAAACCGTTAAAGGGTGAAAAAGTACTGAAATCAAAAGCTCTATTTAGGAACACCCATTCCAAAGTCTTACAATGATCTCAACTTGTTTGAGAACCCACTCAAACTATGAAGCACCCACTTCTATATTTTTTCTAGCACCCACTAGACTGGTTTAGCAAGCTACAACTTACAAGGAGCTCCTACCCTTGTAGCAAGCACCCACTTAGGAAACAATCACAATAACAATATTACAAATTGATCATTTAGTTTCATGTTTCTTACTCAATTGATCATGATCGCTTTCTGGCTCTTTATTCAAAAAAACACCATTAACCTATTTCTCTAATTTGCACCTTATATCTTGGAGTTCATATCATCTATCTGATCATACTCTTCATGATTACTAGTTTTGTATTGCGTCCTTGAGCAATATATTCTTTGTTTCATTTTACAGTCTGCTTGTGTTCACGCATTCACTTCTACATAGACAATGTTATCTCCTTTCTAGCATCTCAAACCTACTCTTGATTGCACTTACTTGATAACCACCTTTTCATGACCTCAATACAAGAAGCATTCACCTCTCTACATATGTTACTTTCCTTGTTTTCAACACCCTGCAAATTTCACAAAACATATGTCATTATCTCTTTTTTTCATCTTAGTGTCTCTATCTCCAAGATGAACTATTTCATAGCCTCACTTCTCTTTTCATAGTCAAATACTTACCTTAAAATTGTACACTTTCATTCGAGCCCCACCATCAAATTTGTTGTCTTCAATTTTAAAGAGAATTTTCACCTTCAGTTACATCCTTAAGCACTCTTTTAAAAAAAATGTCTTTTCACATTTTCCTTTTTTGTTTCAAGCTCCTAATAAGTAGCTTTTACCTTTTTAATGTATTAAGTTAGAAAAAATAGTATGTTGACCTTCTCTTGGAATTTAAAGAGACAATCTAACTTGTAACAATCCAAAAGAGGTATTTCACCCTTCCATTCGAAGTGTGATACTGTTGACAAAATTTGAGAGTCTTTCACTATTCAATAAAAGCACTACATTGCAGTATACTACAATTAAAACCAGTGAAGTAGATCTTATCTTCATATGATGAACACATACATTGAACCTTACTAAAAATACCTTCTTTCTGAATGAGAGAGCCTTTAAATTACATTTGAATGATCCTACACAGGTCTTAAGTTATCTTCAAGGTGAGTAGAAGGCTTTACAACACATCAACTGCAACACGGTCTCATTAAACTTATCTTTCACAACTTATCATGCACCCTTGTATGACTGATCTCAAACTTTCAACCTTGTGGGGACATGACCATGTGGTTCAAAGAGTTTCTAAAATCTCTTTCAACTATTCAACATTAATTTGAACCAACATACTTTGATTTGCAAAGCGAAAACCACAAAGAATTATCCAACTATTAAGAATAAGTGATTGTGAACGAGTTCCAAAACTTCTGATAAAGAAATCTCCATCCATAATCTATAAATTCAAGAAATTATTTTTGCAACATGGAAATTTTGATCTAGCAGAGATGTGGTTAAAGTTTCAAGAAAATTGGTTAGTTAAATCTGAAGAACAAAGAAAACTAAGTTCATACAAACCCTAGGTATGAGTTTTTAAAGGTACAAAGCCCAAGATAGAATACAATTAGTTTTCTTTCACCTTAATCATAAAAGGAACGATAACCAGATCGTACCAAGCCAAGAACATAGATGCTAATCAAACACCTCGATCAATAAGATGAAAGCAATTCGCCAGAATAACTTTACATAAAACCTTTCCAAACAAATGAACAACAATATCATATATTATTATGAAACTCAATGAAATACAATGAGAATGGACCTTACTTATATAGGAAAGGAATAATAATCTAAGAACCAGTCAAGGTCGTAGATCAAGCCATAAATCATGGAAAGAACTAGTCATCAAAGAAGTAGTCAAGACCATAGATTTAGAAAAGAACTAGACATCAAGGATCTAGTCAATACCATAGATTAAGGAAAGCATTATTCAATACCATATATCAAGGAAAGAACTATACCTAACAACTAGATAATATCCCCCTAAGATCTAAATAAATAAAAAGAAATATCCACACACATAAGTGGGTGAGGATAAATATAATAAAGGTAAATAAATTACCTAGGTGAACATGAGATAAGGTAAATACCTACTCTAACACCGCCCTCAAGTGAGGCTATGTGCCAAAATAGAAGTGGTATGTCCACAATATGAGTCTCGACAACTAGGCCTGATGAGGAACTCATGTACAATATATCCATGAAGAAATATTAAACCAAAAGAATGAAAGAATATTTCTAGAAAGAAAGAGAAAGAAGAAGAAGAAGGAAGATATTCTCACGAACACCCCCCCAAGAACAACTTCTGAAACCCCAAGAATTACACGTAAATCAAGGTAGCGAGGTGATGCAAAAGGCTTCGTAAAGATGTTTTCAACCTACTGCTGAGTCAGAAGGTACTCCAAGAAAAGAACTCCATCCTGAATGTGCTAACAAATGAAGTGGATATGTATCTCAATATGCTTAGTCCGTTGGTGCTCAACTGGGTTGTGGGAAATGTGAATTACACTTTGGTTGTCACACAAAAATACAGTCAGTGAATCCCATGGGAATCCAAACTTTGTCAATAATTGATGAAGCCAAAGAATCTGTTGACTCGCTGTAACTGTTGCCTTGTAATCTGCCTCTAAAGATGAAAGTGCAATAGCTTGTTGCTTTTTACACACCTAAGCAACTGGAGAAGAACTAAGACAGAAAAGATAACCAT
Organism: Taxus chinensis; assembly: GCA_019776745.2. NCBI lineage: Eukaryota > Viridiplantae > Streptophyta > Pinopsida > Cupressales > Taxaceae > Taxus > Taxus chinensis. Next base: position 585,857,523 of record CM034156.1, on the reverse strand, counting down.
AAGTGGAATGCCTATCATCGATAGAACTTACCCAATCTGAATCTGTATACCCATCCAACTGAGTAGAACCCCTAGTGTAGTGTAGGCCAAAGTGGGAAATTCCCTACAAATAGCGCAAAAATCCTTTTAGTAGCCTGCCAGTGACTACTATGAGGAAAATGTGTAAACCGAGATACAAGCCCTAATACAAATGAAATATCAGGGTGAGTATGGGTCAAGTACATGAGACTCCCAACCAACTGTGTATACAACGTAGGATCATAAAGTGGTGTGGTACATGTGGAAGTAAGAGTAACCCCAGCCTGAAAAGGAGATGGACTTGGCTTGTAATCAACTATATCAAAGTGCCGAAGAAGATCATGGGTGTAATTTTGTTGACTCAAATGAATCCCTGAATCTGTCTAAGAAATATACAAACCAAGGAAATAATGCAATAACCCAAGATCTGTCATGTCAAACTGTGTAGAAAGAGCCCTCTGAATACTCTGAATTTGGGAAGAAGAGCTTCTAGTAAGTAATAGATCATCAACATACAAGACAAGTATCACAATATCCTCACCAACATGCTGGAGATACACTGTATGATCAGAGTGGCAATGAACAAAACTAGTAGATAGAAGAAAAGAATCCATCTTCTCATACCAATTCTAAGGGGCTTGTTTGAGACCGTAGAGAGACCTTCAGAGTCTAAAAACAAGAGAAGAATCCTTAACAAATCCAGCTGGTTGCTCCATGTATATTTCCTCTTGTAAATATTCCATGTAAGAAGGCACTCTTCATGTCCATCTGGTATAGCAGGCCACCCCTGTGATGCAGCAATAACAAGTACAAGGCATACATAATCCATCTTGGCAACGGGTGCAAAAGTCTTAGAGTAATCAATACCTTCAACTTGTGAAAAACCCTTTGCAACAAGACGAGCCTTATACTTGTCAATGGACCCATCAACTGCGTATTTGGTTCAGTATACCCACTTACACCTAACCATATTTCTTCCTTTAGGAAGAGATACCAAATCCTAAGTATGATTCTTCATCAAATAAGAATACTTAGCTGTCATCACATCATCCCACTCCTGTATCCCATGAGCCTTTGAAAAAGACTGTGGATCCTCAAAAACTGCCTGACACAAAATTACAGAACCTGTAGAATGTGTTGATGATGCCTAGTGGGTGGAAGATCCTTTATGAAAGGTGTTGCCTCAGAAACTATAGTACAAGCCCACTTAGGCATAGTGACAACATCAGTGGGAATAGGATCCTCAATGATCATCTATAACCTCCTCATCAACCTCCTCAAAGAAAGGATCCTCAAGATGAGATGAAGAAGGAGGCATGGAAGAAGATGAAGAATCATGAGGAGTGAAGCGCTCATCAAACTGAACATGTGTTTGAAAAATAACATCATGAGTATCAAATCTATAATTTGATAAGCTCTCATGTCATCACAATACCCTACAAAGATCAAGGGTTTTCTCTTCTTATCCAAAGCTTTCCTTTTCTTCTTTGGCACAAAGGCCCTAACATGGCTCCCAAAGACTCAAAAAAATGAGACATCTGGCTTAGTGTTGGACCAAGCTTCCTCTGGAGTCAAATGCTCAAGTGCTCTATGTGGTGTGTGATTCTGAATGTAGTTAGCACAATTAACTGCTTTTGCCCAGTAGATAGGAGGTAAATCTCTAGAATGCATCATACAGTTAGCCATTTCCTTCAAAGTTCTATTCTTCCTTTCTGCTAAGCCATTCTGTTGTGGAGTATGAGGAACAAAATGCTGGTGAATAATGCCTTGAGTTGCTAAAAATTTAGAAAACTCATTGTTGAAGTACTCCCCCATTATTAGTACAAAGGTTCTTTATGCAACTAGAATATTGTTTCTTGACCAAATCCTTGAAGAACTTTGAAGTGTGAAAAAACATCACTTTTGTACTTGAGAAAATAAACCCAAGTACACCTCGATAAATTATCAATAAAGGTAAGTGCATACTTAGCTCCATTGAAAGATGGGGTAGGAAAAACCATCAAGTCACTATGCACAAGCTCAAGTGGTGAAGAAGCTCTCTTAGAAAAATTCTTAGGAAAAGGATCTTGGTGTTGTTTCCCTAATGCACAACCATGAAAAAATCCCTCAAGACAAGAAACTCTAGGAAGACCATCTACCATACCATGAGTGCTCAACTCCTTCAAATATTTGTAATTGAGATGTCCAAATCTTTCATACCAAATCTTACTCTCTGAATCTACATGAGAAACCAATCCTATCCCTATAGAGGAAGTTCATCAAAACCCTCAAAGTGATATAGTCTAGAACTATGATCAACAATACCTTGAGAAACAAGTGAATGAGGCTCCAAAAAAGTTCATACTTCTACTCCATGTGGTGTAAAATTCACTGTTTTTCCTTGACCAGAATGAAAAATTTGATATACAGAAAGCAAATTTGTAGTGATGTTAGGAACATATAGTGCATCTTGGATACTGCCACCATCAAGTTGTATATCACCTTTTCCTTTAACAGAAAGAAAGGAAGAATCTCCAACCTCAATTTTGGAATTAGAACTCAAACCTAGAGAAACAAAATACTCCTTGGAAGAAGTTCATGTGATGAGAAGCACCAGAATCTATAACCCAACTGTCTGTAAGTGGTGACTGAGATCTCCCCAACAACATTAAGTGCTTTGCCATGTTGATTAGAAGGAGGTGGAGTGGAGATATATATTTTTTGTTTCTTGACTGCATCCTCTAAGGCTTGCATTCTCTTATAACACCTATGTTCTTCATGACCACTACCCCCACAAAAAGAGCATGAACAGCTAGAATTATTCTTGGATTTAGAAGACTCCTTGGGTTTTGAGTTGTTTTCTTTGGGTTTAGGAGCATTTTGAGATGGAGAAGGTGTGGATTTGGTTTTACTATTTGGTTTTCCCTTGCCCTTAGGATTAGATGCAACTAATGCCTTTTGAGAGGTGGAAGACTCAAGGTGAGACAATTTGGATTCTTCCCTAGTAAGTCTTTCACAAAATGTTTCTAAGTTAGGCATTTTGAATGTGTCACCTAAGGCATCCATGCTAGAGAAAAAGGTAGAATAAAAAATTTGGAATGGTCCTCTCAACTTGGATAGAATCAAGTAAACACACTCTTCATATTTCTTATCTCTTCCACTCCCCCTTCAACTGTGTCAAAAAATTCTTGAACTTGGTAAGATAGTCTATAATTGTTGGAAAATATTCAAGATTAAGAGAGGTGATCTCAATTTCAAGTTGCATGGCTCTCATATGATCCACCTTACCAAATAAATCCTCCAATTTCTCCCATATTTTGAAAGGAGAGTCACATTTTTCCAAATGAAACAAAATATTGTCACTTACATAAGTTCCTATCAAACCCATACACTCATCAAATTTGCACTGGTACTGAAATTTCTCATATTCTCTAGTGAACACTGGTTGTTTTGAAGAAGTTAAAGCCCATAATCCTTTCCTTAATTATTGTTTCCATTCTTGGTTTCCATGTGTGGTAATTATGTGTTGTTAATGGCTCAACATGATCTAATGCATAAGTAGATAAATAGCCATTCTCAAAAAATCACCAAAATAAATGCAAGAACCAAGCAATGCAACAAGACCCCCAAGCAATGCAACAAGAGCCCCCCAGATTTTGACACTTTATAATGAGTGTGTGTTACAATATGAAACTTTATAATTATAGTGAGATTATCAAAATAAATATTTCCAATGGAAAGAGCACAAAAAAAACAAGCACTTTTTTCCAAAAAACAGACACTCAAATCCGAGTTACCGATCAAAAGATACAAGCTTTTCAATTTATGCTCTATTATTTATTTTAGTTGCCACTAAAACAAAATAAAATGCTCGTGCCTTCACCACACAAATAAAATGAAAGGGGGCTGGAGTTAAGAACCTACTAGAGGAATCACAAGATTTAAGCCCTCATATGACCATACCATATGACCTGGATTTTAGGGGCTAATTCTGATGGGTTCACTGAAATGTTTTCACACCTTCAAAATTGTTATTTCTGGACTGGAAAAATGACTTCACCAAAAAATATCACTCAGTTTTGCATAAAAACCTTGCACGCCGTGAACCCCTACTAAAAGAGGAAAGAAACATCCTGCTAGAAATTTCTGTTGCACACTTCTTGACCAAGAATTCTTAAACACAATAGAAACTTACCCAGATTTGGATCTCAAAAAGCCCCAAAAAAACCCAGAAATTGATTTTTCTGGATCCTTTCTCTGATTTGGTACAGATTCCAAGAACGAACCAGTTCTAGGATGTTTCTCTACAACAACAACAAAAAACTCCAAAAATTGACTGCCTCCAGAAATGGTTGAGTTTATAGTCAATGGGTTTTTAACCTTCCAAATCAACGGAAGGGGTCTGTTTTACATAAAAAAACATTTATAACAAAATATGAAAAATCCCGAATATATGAATATAAAAAAAATTGTTTGCAAAATGAAACTTACAGATAGATGTCAACAACAATCTCTTACTCTGATACCATAAAAGGAACGATAACCAGATCCATACCAAGCCAAGAACATTAGATGCTAATCAAACACCATGATCAATAAGATGAAAAGTAATTCACCAGAATAACTTTAATAAAACCTTTGCAAACAAATGAGCAACAATATCATATATTATTATGGAACTCAATGAAATACAATGAGAATGGGCCTTGCTTATATAGGTAAGGAATAACAATCTAAGAACCAGTCAAGGTTGTAGATCAAGCCATAAATCATAACCAGTTATCAGAGGAACTAGTCATCAAAGAACTAGTCAAGACCATAGATTTAGGAAAGAACTAGACATCAAGGATCTATTCAATACCATAGATCAAGGAAAGAACTAGTTAATACCATAGATCAAGGGAAATAACTATACCTAATAACTAGATAATATCCCCCTAATATCTAAATAAATAAAAAGAAATATCCACACACATAATTGGGTGAGGATAAATACAATAAAGGTAAATAAAGTACCTAGGTGAACATGAGATAAGGTAAATACCTACTGTAACAGATCAATGCAAAGTAAAGTTGTAAGTTCTTGTAGCATCTTGAGAGAGGTCCAAACATTCTCCAACCACCAATTTCATGCAAACACCTCCATATGCATTAATTTGATGAAGATTTTCAATGGCTTGACTGGAAAAAGACAGAGGTTCATACTTCTACAAACATTTCAAATAAAAAATCTCTCAGTTGGAAATTGGAAGTACCTTTGGGAAAATCTAATTTTTTCCACAACTGATTCATGCTACTTTGGAGACAAGAATTAATCAATACTCTATACACTTTCCATTCATGCTCTGAGCACTAGTGTGCATACTTCACTATTTTAGCTAATGATGATGAACTAACACTGCATTTTTCTTAACATGTTGCACCAATGAAGGAGTGAGTTTATCTTATCATCATCCATCATAAAAAATATGTTTTGAAACATTTTACTTGAGAAAAAAAACTCAGGACTATGATTCTAACTGAATTTGAGCACGACTCCTTGATTTCTTTCCAGGACAACATGCAAGATTTGACTTTGTGGCTAGAACTTCAAGTGACCAACATGATAATTGCTCAAGAACCTTGAACCATCATTAATTTAATCCTCAGAGCTTGAATAAAGCATCAATGAAGGCATTGGAGATCAAACATACCTTTTTACTCCTCTTAGCTTGAAGCATAGTTTAGAAGAGCCCTTAACTGCTTTACAAAAATGCTCATAACTTTTCACTAACACCTCCAATTGACTTGAAAATTTTTGCATATGAATTATAGTAAAAATTTCTCAAAAAATTAGTTCTATGATTTATCTTAAGGAGCATCTATTTTTTTTCATGACTGCTAAGAAGCTAAGCAACTCAAAATGAGATTTTCAATAAACCTATTTTGCAAAAACTCCCATAACTTGCTCAAATGACCTGAAATTTTGCATGAAGCACCAAGACATCTTCCTCCATCATCTCCCATCAGATTTTTGAAAATAATTCCTCTAAATTTGTTTGACCTATCTCATTTGCATGTCAGAACAACTGAGTTCCCAGGGGTAGTTTTGGTAACTTTTGAAATTTGCCTTCAGGACCTGGAAGAGACTTTATTTTTGCTCAAATATGCCCTAGAAAACCTTACTAGACTACTTCCATGCTCTCATTGTCTTATCATGATCTATGACATACCTTCACAACTCATTAGGCTCAAGGAATGGACCTAAATAGGCTAGTTTGACTTGAGACTTTCATCAACTGACCTGATATTCACTGTAGAAGCTTGTTATCATGCTTACATCATCACACTTGACCTGTACCACATCATGCTTACACCATCATACCTGAAATGTACCACATATGAACTAGCCATGTCAGCCATGTCCATGCTTCCACTAGACTCTTACCTCACCAACTAGCCGGCAGAGCACTTTTGCATATGAATTATAGTAAAAATTTCTCAAAAAATTAGTTCTATGATTTATCTTAAGGAGCATCTATTTTTTTTCATGACTGCTAAGAAGCTAAGCAACTCAAAATGAGATTTTCAATAAACCTATTTTGCAAAAAACTCCCATAACTTGCTCAAAATGACCTGAAATTTTGCATGAAGCACCAAGACATCTTCCTCCATCATCTCCCATCAGATTTTGAAAATAATTCCTCCTAAATTTGTTTGACCTATCTCATTTGCATGTCAGAACAACTGAGTTCCCAGGGGTAGTTTTGGTAACTTTTGAAATTTGCCTTCAGGACCTGGAAGAGACTTTATTTTTGCTCAAATATGCCCTAGAACAACCTTACTAGACTACTTCCATGCTCTCATTGTCCTTATCATGATCTATGACATACCTTCACAACTCATTAGGCTCAAGGAATGGACCTAAATAGGCTAGTTTGACGTGAGACTTCATCAACTGACCTGATATTCACTGTAGAACTTGTTATCATGCTTACATCATCAAACACACTGCGACCTGTACCACAGCAATGCGGTGTTTACACATCATCCTGAATTAACCAACATAGGATAGCCATGTCAGCCTGTTCCCATGCTTCCACTCACTCTTACCTCACCAACTACCCTGCAGACACTAAACTCACCATCCTAAATTCTCTCTATGAGATCCAAAATCTTCACCTTTTCACTCCTTACCATCATGACACTTTGACTTCAATGACAAACCAATCACTAGGGGTCAACCAACACCCCCCCCTTTTGTATTGATGATAACCTTCTCAAAAACCTATGAGCATTGATGGAAAACACTTACATACCTGGTTTATAGCTGCATACTTTATCTCTCTCCCCTTTGACATCATTGAAAAAGGGGTATAGGCTACTTGGCATGAACCAATGACAATAAAAGGACACAAAAATATAAGCATTTTAAACTTACCTGTCAACAAGCTCCCCCTTGGATAAGTGACTCCACCATCTGTTTTGAGCATCTTAGGAACACCACTTAGAGTTGTTGGTCTAGCTATCATGCCTTGAATTCAAATCTACAATTTCTTCAAGGTCCTAAAGTTCCAAATTAGTCTTCTATAATCATATTTAACTAAGATAAGCAGACTTCACACTATCACCAACATAACCAATGAGAGAAACATATCTTTCATTCCCAGAATGTTCATGACAACAGCATGTCAACCTCCTGAAGGATTAGGAACACACTTCCCCTATCTTGGAGTATCAATATGCATTATGAGAAACCTAACAAAACTTTTAGGACAATATTTAGTTTTGAAGAGTACATCATTCCATTGACTCAACTTAATTTTGCCTTATCTGACAACTTGAAACTTGTAGGTCATCATCTTCCACTATGGAGCACCAATAGACTTTCACTAACATATTTTTCTTTGATATCACCATCAAGATATCTTTCACACACTTTGAAAACATGTCAACAATATATATACTTTAAGAAAATTATCAAAAATAAGTGAAACTATCTTTCATACCTGAGTTACCAACACTGATGATCACTGGAAAATAGTCCAACACTTTCATGTGTAACAAAAAAATTACCTTTAATTGAATCCTCAAACCTTTTCTATCCTCTAGCCTTATGAACTTAGAATATTTTTCAAAATTTTAGCTTCAAACTTCTTCATTTGACCTTCCAAAACTAATTTTCATGCAAACTTCTCGTTAGGATTGTGCAAACTCAGTCAGTGCAACAGATAGCATTTTGTCTTGAATTTTCTCTTATCTCCTTCAAATTAGTGTTCACATATTAGAAAAACGCATGTAACAATATATAGTTCCTTTTCAAATGAATACCAATCATTCTCAACCAAATATCATACCTGTAGGTCTTGAATTTTCTTGGAAGAACCCTACTTATGTGCTTTCTTGATCACATCATTGTCTCAATCAATCTATTAGAGATCCAACTGATCAAGTAGGTCATTATCTACTTAAACCACTTATGTGACTAAATGGATCCATACATATGAGCACACTAAATGCAAGCTACACCAACACATGATTACTTCATGATACTCCGCAGAACTCAGACTTGGCAACTATAAAGTTTAGACCTCGTGAGTCTCCTCACTCCCCCTGCGAGTATGCTCAATATAACTTTGGACCTTTGACCATAGATTGATTTCTAGAAAAGAACTTTAAACCACCATATAACTTATTTCTAGACTTATATACCAGAGAATCCAAACAAAACCTTGACAAGTCATAGGTTACATACCTTTTGCATTATGGAGAAGACTCATCTTGACTCCAATGATTCATTCAAATGAATATGCCTCTCAGAAGCTTAGAGAAGAGATAATTTGAGCCTTGAACCATCTCAGAACAACATAAATTCATCATAGCAACATAATGACTCCTCCATTTTCATTTTTATTGTCCTCAGAACTCTGTTGACCTCATTAACTACATTTCTGGGTAAGATAACCTCATTACTTGAGCTCTCATCATCGGTTAGAATTCCTGATAAGCATAAATGATGCATTTCATGCACATGTTATACCACAACTTGAGGAAGAAATTCATCATCCTTGGCACTGAATTTGTTTTCATGTTTCTTACCTTTATTAACATCTGTTGATGTCTCATGTGAGCTAGTTTCTCCTGACACTGTGTTAGATTTATGTGATTTTCCAATATCTTCCCATGTTACTTTATTTCCAATATTTACTATTTCAACTTCTGACTTTGCTTTCTTAGATGATTCTGTATGAGTGCATTTGATTTCATCTTTTCTCCTGTAGATGAATTTCCTCTTAAGACAATGCCTTGAAAAGTGTCAAACTTTGTTGCACTTGAAGTAAACTAATTGAATCCTATCTCTAGGTGTAATTTCTATCCATTCTTTCTTCAAAGGTTCCTCAAGACAATATTTTGTTGTGTGACCCTTCTCATGACAATTAAAACATACTCTGTTCTTTCCATACTCAGTCCTTTAATCTCTCCATGGATGCTCCTTATCTATCTTTCTCAAACAATCTCTAGCTCTATCTCCAAAAGCATAGCATGAAAAACAATATCCATTAATTTTTCTCTTATACCTAGATGCATTTGGTTATCTACATCTTCTTATGTTGATCTTATTGGTCTGCTTCTTATTTGTTTGCTTGCTAGAACTAGTCTTTTCTTCTTCCTTGTTCTTTGAATGGATTAATTCAGGCTTCAAATCTTTTTTCTTTTCTTGTGCCACTTCTTCTATGATAGTATTCAAATCTAACCTCAATTTCTCACACTCTTCAGTCTTTGCTTGGATGGAAGCTTGACAGGACTGATGCTCTATTTCACTTGAAGGTCTTTGTAATTGATTTGTGACTTGACTCAGTTTAGTTTTCAAGGTCTTTACTTCCTCTTCCAATTTCAGGAAATCATTCTCTTTTCCGTTAAGAGATCTGGAAACATTTTCCACAAGAGTGGCTAATTCATTTAATTCTTGACAATGGTGAGCTTCCATGTGCTTAATCTCATTCTTTAGGCCTTCTATCAAGGATTGAGCAATACCATATTTTCTCTTCAAGATTAATTCGGCCAAAGAACCCATGCTTGTGTTATCAAGACCACCTTCAACCTATTAGGCTTAACTCATAAGGACCATGATATGATACGAATTGTTGGAAATCACAATCACTGAGAGGGGGTGGTGAATCATCGTAGATCAATTTTTCAACCTTTAAATCTTCTTAACTATAAAAAATCAAACCATGAACAGATCAGAGTGCATGCAAGATGAAAAAGACACAAGACACCAAATTTATGGTGGGAAAATCTTAAAGGGAGAAAACCCACTAAAATCAAAAGCTCTATTTAGGAACACCCATTCCAAATTATTATAATGATCTCAACTTGTTTGAGCACCCACTCAAAATATGAAGCACCTACTTCTATGTTTCGCCCAACACCCACTAGACTGGTTTAACAAGCTACAACTTGCAAGAAGCTCCTACCCTTGTAACCTAAGCACCTACTTAGGAAAAAAACACAATAACAATATTACAACTTGATCATTTAGTTTCATGTTGATGAGGCCATAAATTAGCCATAAATTACCATTATTTTGTCATTCCAAGTTACCTTTGAAAGTGGATTTAAATGTAATCTAGGAACTTATAGTTTGCTTAAGATAGAATATAGGATATATATCTTATTCATTCTTTATAAATCTTTTGTTATCTATTTTGTTGACTAATCCTATTGATTATTTGGGAAAAGATGCAAAGTCTTGTGTATGCATGCCATAAAGGAAAGATAATGCTAGTATTGGGAATTTTGGAATTGATTATGAATAGTAAATTTAAAATCAAATATGATTTAATATTCAGATTCCTCTCGAAAAATTATGCAAGTTAAAAAAAATCATCTCAATCTGAGGTTGCATGCAAAAGTTATAGTCGTTTTGAGTTAGCTGCAGAACTCACAGAGTTAGTTTCGGAACTTGCAGGTTTAGTTCCGGAACTCACAAATTTAGTTCCAAAATTTGTATCAATTGAATGGCAGTTAGTTTCGGAACTTTCAATTCATGGAAAAATCATATTTAGTTCAAGAAATTACAGATTTAGTTCCGGAACTTGCATAAAAGGAATGATAGCTTTAGTTCCGGAACTTGCATCAACGGAATGACAATTTTTAAGGGATTGTGAAAACTCAGAGATTCCAATGGGAAATATGAGAGAGGTTTTGTTCATAGAAATGTGTTTAACAAAAACTTCATTCGTAGTTGTTACAGGGTTTTACCAATCAAGAGAGATATGACTTTTAATGAGATGCAGTTCGAGGAAACGTGTATCAGACGAGGCACCAAAAGTTCCATAAACAGAAATAGAAAACTCAAATGGAAATATAAGAGAGGTGTTTGTTCATAGAAATATGTTTAACAAAAACCTCATTCATATTTGTTATAGGTTTTACCAATGAAGAGATCTAAATTTTAGTGAGTTGCAGTTTGAGGAAACGTGTATCAAATGAGCACTAAAAGTTCCATAAATAGAACATAAAATTCAAATGCAAAATATGAGAGAGGTTTTGTTCATAGCATGTATTTAACTAAAAATCATTCAAATTTGCTACAGGTTTTACCAATCAAGAGAAATCTAACTTTTAGTGAACTGCAGTCTGAGGAAAAGCGTATTGACAAGCGTCAAAAGTTCCACAATAAAAAACAACAAAGTCACATGGAAAATATGAGAAAGGTATTTGGTCAAAAATAACATTTTGAGGGAAAATCCTCCTTCCAATAAGTGTAGAGGAATGAAATCATTATGATTCTTGTTACCGAAAAGCAAGGAGAAAGATTTGGGAGCAAATCTTCCTAAAATAAGTGAGATAAGATTTGACTTCAATAATTATATCTCTCCATATTTTGTGGAGACGGAGATCTTAGTTGTTAGGATTGGAATAAAGATAAGATCATATTGTATTTCCTAAAATAGGAGTTGGTTGGATGCATAATTAGAAATGGCAACTTCCAACCCTAAATATGTACTTTCTTTCCCCAGTAATCAATTTGTTATATTCTTCCTATCTTTAGGAAGCAAAGTTTTTTTGCAAGTTCTAAATAAAAGTAGAATTAATCCTCTTTCCAAGGAATGAGCTGCCACTCATTCCCAAGAAGATATCAATGTGTTAATTTTATTTTCTGTATTTCTTTTCTGCAGTTTCTTTTGTTTAAAAATTTTTGTTTTTTTTTTTGTTATTAATTTCTTATGTCTGCAGTTTTTCCTTTTTGTTTAAAATTTCTATTTTTATGTTATGTAATTTCTTTTGTGACCTGCAAGTTTTCCTTTCCTCTTGTCTTAGTTTAATTTAGCATTTCAATTTCTACAAGTTGGCTTTCTTTCGCATGGTGCATTTCAAGTCATGCAAGTTTTTTCTTTCATATGCAACTTGATTTCTGCCAGTGTGCCTTTGAATTTCCGCAATGGGATTTATTTTATATGCAAGTTTGGTTGTATGTTTAAAAAGGAGTTACTTTCCAAGAATATTCTTTCTAATGCATACAACCTTCAGACACCACCCGATTGACATTATTAATGGCCCTAGGATTGATGACCCTCCATCACATGTTGCTTCCCTCACTGATCATGTCCTTTTTGGCTCTTTATTCAACAACACACCATTGCACTTATTTCTCTAATTTGCACCGTATATCTTGGAGTCATTTTCATATCTGTCTGATCATACTCTCATGATTACTAGTTTTGTATTGTGTCCGTGAGCCCCATAGAATTCTCTATTCATTTTACAGGCTGCTTGTGTTCATGTATTTTCACTTCTAACATAGACCTAATTATCTCCTTTCATCTGTCAAACGCTCTGATTGCACTTACATGATAACTTTATCTTTCATGACCTCATACAAGAATCATTCACCTCTCTCAATAGGTACTTTCCCCCTATTTTCCAACGTCCTTCAACATTTCACAAAACATATGTATTTATTCTTTTGTTTCATCCAGTTTCCCTTTTATCTCCAAATGACATGTTTCATCTCCTCACTTCGCTGTCACATCATCATCTTCTATAATTGATGTCAAAGACTTACCTAAACGCTTTAACCTTTTCATTCAAGCAACCTCCAATCATCAATTTTTTGTCTTCAATTAAGATATTTCAAACTTCCAAATTACATCCTTAAATCACTCTTTAAAACAATTTCTTTTCACATTTTCTCTTGTTTGTTTTTGTTGATCTCCTAATAAGTACGCTTTTAACCTTTTTAAGTTTAAGTCCAAAAAAATAGTATGTTGACCTTCTCTTCTTTTAATTTAAAGAGACCATCAACTTGTACAATCCACAAGATGTATTCATTTCACCTTCATTTGAAGTTGTGATACTGTTGGCAACAGTTGAGCTCTTTCACTATTCTAAAGCCTACAATTGCATATACTGCAATTAAAAAAACATGAAGTATTTGTTATCTTCATATGATGAACACATACATTGAACCTTAACCCAAAAATACATGCTTTTTGAATGATAGATCCTTCAAATTTATTTGATGTTCTACATATGTCTATCTCTTAAGTGATTAGAAGGATTTGCAACACAACTATCAATGCAACACAGTCCCCTTAACTTATGGTGCGACTACTTATCCATGCCACTTGTTGACTATCTCAACTTCAACTGAGGGGGACATGACCATTTGGTTCAAAGATTTCTAAACTATATTATAATTGAAAAACTATTCAAAATTGTTTGAACCACTATTGTTTGTAAGTGAACCCATAAACATTATCTAACTGTTAAGAGAAGTGACTGTGAACGAGTTTCCAAACTTATGATAGAAATATCCTCCCTATCTCTAAACAATTTGAGAAGTATTTTGGTACATGGAATTTTGATCTATCATAGATGTGGTTCAAGTTCAAGAAAATTGTTTTGGTTAATCTAAGAACGAAGCAACACTACAAGTTCATACCACCACTGGTCTGGTTTTTTGACGGTACAATCCCGAGAAGAATAGCTAGTTTTCTTTCACCATTGATCATGGAAAAAATTTGTGAGTTCTTGTAGCTCTAAGAGAGGCCGCAAACATTCTTCAAACAACCACAACTTTCATGCAAACACACCTCCATATGCTATTAAGTTGATGCGATTTTCAATGGCTTACTGAAAAAGACGATAGGTTCATACGTCTACAACAATTTCAGTAACATCTCCAAAAATTGGGAATTGGCATACCTTTTGGATAGGAAATGTTTTTCCACACTATTCCAGACTTTGGAGACAGTAAAGTCATCATACTCTATCACTTTCCATCATAGCTCTGGGGAGCACTAGTGTGCCTACTTCACTGTCTGCTAATGATGATGACTTACCTGTCTTTTTTCTTAAAAGTTTTCATGAATTAAGGATAAAGTTTTCTCATTATCACAAAAACCTCCAATCGTAATCTCATGAAATTTAGACAACCACTTCCTTGTAAAATTCCTTTCTTTTGGTACCAATCTTGTCTCCATTGATGGTCTAGATAATTGCAGGTTTAATTCCGGATACTAACAAAAATATAGCTATCCAGAACCTTCCTCTTCAGATCTGAATGACAAATCTAGTGATCCAAAACCCTTGAAATTCATGGAGAAAAGCATCTTGGAGTTCAAGAATTTGTAGACTTTTAATACCGGAACTCCCATCTCAGGAATGACAACTTTAGTTCCAGAGCACTTACATAAACGGAATAGTACAGTTTTACCAAGGGATTCTCACATACTAAGACATAGTCCAAGTTCTAAAAATGAGAGTCAGGTTTCTGAGTCACCATCAACCCATTCATTTCAAGACCACTCAAAAGTTCATTCATATTTGAGAAAGGTTTCTACCAATCAATAGACATCTAGGGTGGGACTTGCTAAAAATGAGTAAGCAGTTGGGATTTTGGTCAAATTTGTATCATATCCATCCATCTCCTGTATGTTTCACTAAACTTTCTTTAGAAAAGTCAAATGGAAAATACTTAGAGAGGTGTTAGATCATAGAAATGTGTTTACACTTTAAACACTGAGTATCCGAATATAAGTGACAGTGATGTGAAAAAAATAGATCTAGAGGACCTGGAAATTTTAGTGATGTTAAGCAGAACCTCGAGGAATCCGTGGGAGGAAAATGATGTTCTCAAAGTGGGCATATTTAGATCTCATCGATTTCTCATGCAGAATATGAGAGAGAGTAATTGTTCAGAGCTATGGAATTAACTCAAGGAGTATGTGAGAACCCTCAATTATTTATGGTGCAGTCATTCTTGGAGCCTAATGCAACACTAATCTCACTTTGAGTAGAACTGCTATCTCCGAGGATCAGTAGCTTTTATTCATAAGTGATTAAGAGATATTAAGGCCACACTATGCATGAGAGAGCAACAATGATAAATGGAAAATGTGAGAGAAGGTATTTTGTCAAAAGAGTATTTTGAATGAAATCCTCCTTACCAATAAGTTTAGTATCGTTTGACCTTTATCCTCTAATCTTTCTCTGTTACCCCAAAGCATCCTGAAGCCTTGGGATCAAATCTTCCTAAAATACTGGGCGATCACGATTTGAGGCATGCAATAAGCACCATCTCTCTCCATCATTTATGTGGAGCCTTGTGATAATGTTCCACCATTAATGGAGGAAAGGTTTTCAGATCAAGAACACATTGCATTTAATCTAATACATAAGTAGTAGATCTAGTTCTAAGAATAAATTCTCCATGGGATAAGGATAAACATCCACACTTACATAATGGAATTTCATATATAAACCATGTAATCAATATTTGAAATTACACTAGGGTTCCTAGTCCATAGACAGTAAATATATTCTGCAAGTTCTAAATCTCCATAGTATTGAATTAAATCCATCTTACAAGGAATGAGCTGGCCACTCATTACATCAAGGACAGATGGATCAATCTCATAATCATATACATCATGAAATAAGATTCTGCAACCTTACAAAAACTACTCTGAACAAAGATCCTAGCTATGATTTTCCATGTTATGTAATTTCTTTATTTCTGCAGTTTTCTTTTTGTTGCATACATTTCTATTCTTTATGTAATGTAATTTCATTATGTGACAGCACTTCAAGTTGTCCTCTCCAACTCTCCTTTATGTTTAGACCCAAACACTACTTTCAATTTATAGAATTGTGGCTTCACCACCATAGTTTCAACGATGAGTAGATTCTTTCATGCCAAGTGTATTTCTGCATGTGTGTCCTCCAATGATCCGATCAAGTGCTTATGCTAGCTTGATACAAGGCCTCTAATAACTATAATGACCCTCTTGGTAAAGGAGTTCCCTATGTGGAAGATCTTCTTCTCTTAATGCATACAACCTTTAGACACCAACCCGAATTGACATTATTAATGGTGAGGATTGATGACCCTCATCACATGTTGCTTACTCAACTAATAATGATCCCTTTCCGGCTCTTTATTCAACAAAACACCATTCACCTATTTCTCTTATTTGCACCTTATATCTTGGAGTTCATTTCATCTATCTGATCATACTCTTCATGATTACTAGTTTTTTATTGTGTCCTTGAGCACTAGATTCCCCTATTTCATTTTACAGTCTTCTTGTTTTCATGTATTCACTTCTACATAGACACGGTTATCTCCTTTCTAGCATGTCAAACCTACTCTTGATTGCACTTACATGATAAATTTACTTTCATGACCTCAATACAAGAATCATTCACCTCTCTGCATAGGTTACTTTCCCTATTTTCAACGCCCTTCACATTTCACAAAACATATGTCATTTATCTCTTTTTTTTCATCTCAGTGTCTTTATCTCCAAAATGACATGTTTCATCTCCTCACTTCTCTTTTCATCTTCTAACTTGATAGTCAAAGACTTACCTTAAACTCTTACACTTTCATTCAAGCACCATCATCAAATTTTTTGTCTTCAAATTTAAAGATAATTTTCACCTTCAATTACATCCTTAATCACTCTTTTAAAACAAATTTCTTTTCACATTTTCTTGTTTTGTTTTGAGCTCCTAATAAGTAGCTTTTACCTTTTTAATGTATTAAGTCAAAAAAAATAGTATGTTGACCTTCTCTTTGAATTTAAAGAGACAATCTAACTTGTAACAATCCACAAGAGGTATTTCACCCTTCCATTTGAAGTGTGATACTGTTGGCAACATTTGAGACTCTTTCACTATTCAATAAAAGCACTACATTGCAGTATACTGCAATTAAAACCAATGAAGTAGTTGTTATCTTCATATGATGAACACATACATTGAACCTTACCAAAAATACATGATTTTTGAATGAGAGATCCTTCAAATTGTATTTGAATGATTCTACATAGGTCTTAAGTTCTCTTTAAGGTGAGTAGAAGGATTTGCAACACATCAATTGCAACACAGTCCCCTTAAACTTATGTTGCATAACTTATCATGCACACTTGTATGACTAATCTCAAACTTTCAACCTTATGGGGACATGACCATTTGGTTCAAAGAGTTTCTAAACTATATTTAAACTATTCAAAATTGATTTGAACCAACATCATTTGATTTGTAAAGTGAAATCCATAAAACATTATCTAACTGTTAAGAAGAAGTGACTGTGAACGAGTTCCAAAACTTATGATAAAGAAATATCCATCCATATACTCTACCAATTTGAGAAATTATTTTTGTAACATGGAAATTTTGATCTATCAGAGATGTGGTTCAAGTTTCAAGAAAATTGGTTGGTTAAATCTGAAGAACGAAGCAAACTAAGTTCATACAAACCCTAGGTATGAGTTTTTGACGGTACAAATCCCGAGAGAGAATAAAGCTAGTTTTCTTTCACCTTGATCAATGGAAAGAAAATTTGTGAGTTCTTGTAGCATCTAGAGAGAGGCCCAAACATTCTTCAACCACAAATTTCATGCAAACACCTCCATATGCATTAATTTGATGAAGATTTTCAATTGCTTGACTGGAAAAAGACAGAGGTTCATACTTCTACAAACATTTCAAGTAACAAATCTCCAAAAATTGGAACTTGGCAGTACCTTTGGGATAGTAGAATGTTTTCCACAACTAATTCATGATACTTTGGAGACAGTAAGTCATCAATACTCTATACACTTTCCATTCATGCTCTGAGCACTAGTGTGCATACTTCACTGTCTTAGCTAATGATGATGAACTTACACTGTCTTTTTTCTTAAAAAGTTTTCATGAATGAAGGAGTAAGTTTCTCTTATCATCATCCATCATAAAAAATATGCTTTGAAACATTTAACTTGAGAAAAACAACCTATTCATATGATTCCAACTGAATTTGAGTATGACTCCTTGATTTCTTTCCAGGACAACATGAAGGATTTAAATTTGTGGCTGGAATTTCAAGTAATTAACATGATCATTGCTCGAGAACCTTGAAACATCATTAATTAAATCCTCAGATATTGAAGAAAGGATCAATGAAGGCATTTGAGATCAAACATACCTTTTTACTCCTCTTAGCTTGAAGCACAGTCCCGAAGAGCTTACAACTGCTTTACAAAACTACTCATAACTTTTCACTGACACCTCCAATTGACTTGAAATTTTTTGCTCATGAATTATAATCAAAGTTTATTTGAAAATTATTTCTATAATTTATCTGAAGGAGTCTCTATATTTTTTCATGACTGATAAGAAGCTAGGAAGCTCAAAATGAGCTTTTCAATAGACCTGTTTTGAAAAAACTCCCACAACTTGATCAAATGACCTTACAATGACCTAGAATTTTGCATGAAGCACTAGGACACCTTAATCCATCATATCCCCATAATTTTTTTCAAAATAATATCTCTAAAATTTTCTGAACTTTCTCATTTGCATGCCTGAATAGTTGAGTTCCTAGGGTCAAATTTGGGTAACTTTTGAATTTTTCCTTCAAGACCTAGAAGAGACTTGATTTTTGCTCAAATATGCCCTAGAAAAACTTAAGAGACTGATTAAATGCTCTAATTTTATTATAATGATCTGTGGCATAGCTTCACACCTCATCATGCTCAAGGAATGGACCTAAATAGGCTAGTTTGACCTGAGAATTTCATCAACTGACCTGATAGTCACTGTAGAAGCTTGTTATCATGCTTACATCATCATAACTAAACTGTAACACATCATGCTTAAATCATCATACAGGAACTGTACCACATCTGAACTAGCCATGTGAGCCATGTCCATGCTTCCATTGGAATCATGCCTAACCAACTAATTCTGCAGAGCATTGAGACCATCTTGAATTCTCTCTTGTGAGATCCAAACATCTTCACCTTTCAATCATTTTCCATCAATGCAACTTGACATAAATGAAAACACCAATGATTAGGGTTCAACGTAATCATGCAAGAAGGTCAACCCATTGCCTTTGAGAGCCATCAGTTCAAAGGTAAGAATATATCTAAACCAATTTATGAGAAGGAAATTCTAGCCATACTTCATGTAGTGAAACAATGGAGACCATATCTAATGGGTAGACATTTATAAGTAAAAAAAGATCATGATAGTTTGAAATACTTCTTAGAGCAACGTTTATCATCTGAAAAACAACAAAAATGGGTCTAAAAAATGTTGGGGTATGATTTTGAGATAATATACAAGAAAGGGAAAGAGAATGTAGTTGCCAATGCTTTATCTTAGAAGGATGAATCAGCCGAGGCATTTTTGTGTGCCATATCTGTATTACAAGAGGATTGGATAGAGGATACATGGTCTGAATGGAAAAATAACCCAGGTACACAAAATCTCATTCAGAATATCTAACATGATCCAAACATGTCAGAAAAATTTGTATGGAAAGGAGATGCTTTATGGTATAAAGATATAAAATATATATGTAAGAATTCAATCCTTAAAAATAGGGTTCTACCTGAGCTCCATGCTTCTCTAGTAGGGGGCATTCTGGATTCTTGAAGAGTTATCATCGAATCAAGCACGATTTCTTTTGGGAAGGGCTAAAAGGGGATGTCCAAATTTGTTTGGCAAAATGCATGGTTTGCCTGCAAAACAAGGGTGAAACAATTAAGTCCCCAGGTCTTTTACAACCTTTATCTATTCCTAGCCAAAGGTGGGAAGAGGTGTCCATGGACTTCATCATTGGATTGCCTAAATCAAAAGGTAAAAATGTAATCATGGTGCTGGTGGACAGACTCACCAAATATGCCAATTTTTGTGCCTTATCACATCCATTTTTTGTGAGTACAATAACAACAACCTTCAGGGATACAATTCAGAAGCTACATGGGACACCAAATATTATAGTAAGTGATCGAGACCCTATCTTTACTAGTAACTTTTGGACTGACTTGTTCTCATGCTTGGGCACACAACTAGCTCGTAGTTCCTCTTATCATCCTCAGTATGATGGGAAAACAAAGGTCCGTAAATAATTTCTTGGAGGGATATCTTTGTTGTTTTAACTCAGAATAAGAAAGTGAGATGGGTTCAATGGTTACCACTTGTAGAATGGTGGTATAACACCCCCTTTCATACTTCATCTAAAATGTCTCCTTTCTTGGCATTATATGGGTACCATCCATCGTCTATCACCTCATCTTTGAGATTCCAACCCAGGGTTAAAGCATTTGAAGAACATATTCAACACCAACAAGAGTTTCTTTCTATTCTTAAGGAGAATTTGGCCATGGCATGAAATCGAATGAAGCAGCAAGAAAACCAACATCGTAGTGAAAGACATTTTGAAGTCAGTGATTGGGTTTTTGTGCATTTACAAACATATAAGAAAATGTCCTTAAAACAACAGAAAAATGATAACAAGCTTTCACTTAAGTATTATGGCCCTTATCAAGTGTTATAGAAGATTGACAGTGTAACATACAAACTGAAACTTCCTCTGGTAACTCGAATTCATCCAGTATTCCATGTATCTTGCATGAAGAAGGTAATTGAGACAAACCATATCAGCCCAAACAATGTTACCAGAGCTTAACAAGGAGGGAAGAATCATCCTAGAACCAGAATGCATCCTTCAGACACGCACTAAGCAATTAAGGACAAGGGTCATCATTGAGTATTTGATCAAGTGGAAAAATATAGACAATAAAGACGTAACTTGGGAGGATGAAAACTTCCTGCAGTAGTATCCATAGCTTCTCAACATTGGGGACAATGTTTCTTCAAAGAGGAGGGGCATGATATGCCCTTAATCATATATCTTACATTGGATGTATATAGCCGACTTGTGGCTATCATAACTTCTTACGATGATGTATCTCTTTCATATATGCTATATTATCATTAGTGGGTTAGCCTTGGTGATCGCCATAACATAGGAATAGTATATATAAGGGTTAGTAGGTAGTATTTTATCATCATATTGAGCATTTGAGTCTTATTGTATGGTTTGAAGGTCGCCCCCTCAAAGTGGCTAAGCTATTTGACTTGCATATTGAGATCATTTATCTGTAATCTTATGTTATTTGGTGTTTTATTCCTGCTAATAATAAGAATTATTAAAGTAATTCCATTACAATTGTGTTCCTCTATGTTTTTAAAATAAATCAGAATGCCATCCAAGAAAACTAGCACAAATTGATCTAGGATATTCTTGAAAAATATTATTCATTAAGTTCATGAATGAAACTAGTGCATTAGTGAGTCCAAAAGGCAACACTGTAAACTCATAATGCTTGTATCTTGTTATGAAAATTGCCTTATGAATATATTCATCCTTTATCCTAAGCTAATTATAACCTAATTATAAATCGATATTTGAGTAGAAAAATGTATCTTGCATCTGATAAAAAAGGGCATCAATCCTTGGTAAGGGATATATATTCTTGACTATGGCCTTATTAAGCATGTAATAATCGATGCATAATATTAACGTGTCATCATTCTTCTTGAAAGAGATGACTGATGCTCCCCATGGAGACACACTCAACCTAATTAATTCCTCAGACAATAATTTGTGAAGTTGTGCTTTTAGTTCAATTGATTCAGTTGATGCTATTCTGTAATGGTGCTTTAGATATTGGTTCAGTTCTAGGTTTGATATCAATTGTAAAATCAAACTCACGCTTAGGAGGAAGTCTAGGTAATTCCCCCATAAAGACATCCTTGTACTCTTATAACAATGAATAGTTCTCCAAGGAAGTCTTACCTTCCTCACTAAAATCATATTTTTTTATCGCATACAACATACAACCCTTATTCTTAGCTTTTTTAAGTAGCATAGGAGAAATTTGCCTTACTTCAAAATTCCTTTTTATGCCCTGTATGCTTGCTATTTTATGTATATCATCTAGGTATTCAATTCATTTTTTGAAACAATCTATAGTTGCTTTATGTTGGGACAACCATTTTATACCTATAATAATGTCACAGGAACCTAGAGGAGCTATGTATAGGTCCATTTCTGTGGTGAAGTTAGGTAATTCCAATCTTGCATGAAACAAACATTGGTCTACAGTTTGGACAAGATTATTCCCATATTGTACAGTCCATGTATTTTTCATATAACCAACTTTCTTATTCATTTTTTCAACTAAATTACTAGAAATGAAACACTTGGTTGCACCTGTGTCAAATATAATAGTAACAAGAAGTCCATACAACTTACCTAACACTTCAATGGGAGTAGCTCACTTCTCAACAAGGCGGTTAACCACTACAACATGTATCTTCTACTACTAATTTTTCCCCTCATTTGTTTGGTGAGAATTACTCATATAGTGGTCACCACCACATTTGAAACATCCAACAAAAAGTCTTTTCTTCACAATTTTATTATCATTTGCTGCAACATTATTCTGTCCATTTCTCTTTGTAGTAGGAACATGTTTAACTCCTGCATTATTTTTACCATTCCTTGATTTTTTATCTACCTTATTCCACCATGTCTTTCTTGGTGCCAATGGCGAAGGTGAGCTAAAGCTCTTCTTTTATTTTTCATCTCTATGATCATATATTGCTTAAAATGTTTGATCTTTCCTAATGGCGTTCTCAAATTTAGCTTCCATAGTGGAAGGACCATGCACATCTACTTCTCCTCCAATGATGGGGTTCAACCCCATAATGAATTTATGTATTATGAATTTCTCATCCTTTTGATAATACGATACATACTTTAACAATTTGGTAAATTTTCCCAATTATTCAGTCACACTCAATTTACCTTGAGTTAGGTGTTGGAACTCAGATATTTTCTAGTCAAAGTATAGTTGTGGTAACCAACGTTGAAAAAAGTAAATATTAAATTGATCCCAAGTGATACTAGTTATATCAAATCCTAATTCCATCTTGCGTTTGTCCTACCACAAAGATGCTTCATTGGAGAGTTGAAATACACCCCATATTGCCTTGGTTTCTTGAGAAAAGTCTCTAATTTTGAAATATTTTTCCATTTTTCTCAACCAATTTTCAGCTCCATCTCCCAAGGTTGTTCCATCAAACTTGGGTGGACTGATCCACTTGATATCTCTTGACAATTCAACTTCTAAGTCGGTCCTTTTGTTTCTTATTTGATTTCCACCATTATGATTCCCAACATTAGGTTGTTCTTCCTCATTTGTTATAGGTTGTTCAACCTCTAGTTCTTCTTCTTCATTTTCACCCACAACTTGTTGCTCCAAGGCATCTACACGGTTTTCGAGTGTCTTGAAGAACTGGTAGTATTTCATCTAGCTTTTGAGCTGTTGTATTTTTTGCCTTATTATTTTTCCCTTCTTTTAACCATCATATTTTTTTCAGACAAGAATAAGATGCATTTTTAGTTTATGAACCTATTAAGTCCAAGAGTCGATAACCTTTTAAGTCCAAGAGCTGATAACCTTTAACTCTGATACCAAAATGTAACACCCATGTTATAATTCATCTAAATAAAGGGATTTTTTTTTTTAACAAACCCCTTATTCAAAATTAATGGCTTCAATGGTTTTTAGCTTACAAAAAGTAAAATATAGCATAATTTAAATGTTTACAATCCATCTGATAAAAAATGTTAACCATGTGTAGTTGTAAGGGTCAATAAGATCTACTTGATCCCTCTTATCTTCACTCTACTCGAGTGAGTTTAACTTTTATACTTTTGGTTAAACCCTTTTTTACAGGTCTTGAGAACTATGTGCTACTCCTATATGTAAACCTATAAAACAGACTAGCTGTAATCCATTCGACATCTGACAACACAAAATAGGGGTATGGTTAAGAGACAGTGTAATCAATTAGCTACACTACTTGGCCAAGCTATTAAGCGAGTAATGCAAGCTTAGTTTTGTGACTGCACACAAGTTAGTGAAACTTGTCTCCATCACCGCAAAACCATATCTACTTATTTATTTGGTTCTCAATTCCGTTGTTTGAGAAATTTAATTTCTATTTCAAAGAAATAGGAACTAGGACTCATTATTCTATTCGAAAGTACGGTATCAGTCCCATACTAGGATCCATATGGGAAAGATAGTGACCACATAATGAATTTCATCATTACGTACTCACTACCCTTCCTGTAGCCATTCTACGATGGCATGGCTAGGGTTTCTATCGAATAGAATGGCGGGTTATAACACCCCACACTTCATTTATACTAATTTCTATCTTTTTGAGTTAACACTAGGTATGCCTTTACGATAGGATATTAGACATCAAGACAAGTTATCCTCTTCTTGATAGAGAACTATAATAACTTGTCATGTTACTAACTTTAATGAGTATCTCTTTTCGTGATATTGCAACATATTGTTAGTTGCTAAGGATAAGTTTACTTGATGGTGTCTCATATTTAAATGATCCAATCATATCCTAATTAGTATTGTTTTAGTCTCATAAGTTTATCATTTATTATGAAATATTCACTTAATCTCATAGGATGTCATTTGATAAATAATAAAAACAACTTATGGTTGTCATATAACGCAGGTTTAATTAATCATGTCTCTCATAAAGTTAATCAATTTAATAACTATTGAAATAGTTCATGTACTCATATGTTGTCATTGTATCATAATTAGTGTACTTTATTTTAATAAGGTACAATGGTACTATAACATTATTTTTGTATTATTGTTTCCCATAACGAACAATTCACATTGAAGGCATTAATTGTGAATAAGGGGGTTGTTAATTTTTTTCCCTTAATTTGGATAAAGTATAATATGGGGTGTCACATAAAACCAACAAAAATAATCACCAACGAAGAAACACAACTACAAATAATGGACTCCCCAAATAACTGCAAATAAGAAAACAAACACAAACACGTTTTTCCCATCCTACAAACAAAAACCCTTTTCCATTTCATAAGATCCACACAAACAAAACAAATTGAAAACAATTTAAAAACTACAATGATAAGGCACACACAACATATAAACATGAAACCCATCTCTTTGTTGTACTATCCACCATATTTTCCCCACAAACAATGTATACATATTCAATGAGTATATCCCTTGCCATCACATTGTAATGAAGAAACATAATAACCCATAACCGTACCCCCTTTCAACAATGAAAACACATAAAGACACTAAGTATGTTTGGCCTATAATGTGCATTAGATAAAATCAAGTAATGATCAAAATTTGTTTATTTTTCAAATCAACAATAGAAATTACTAGAAAGGGCTCCAAACATGCACAAAAAAAACTCAAAAAGCCTGAATCAAGACACAATGAAAATAAGACCCAAAAACCCACAAAACATGGACATAGGAAAAAGTTAAGAGCAATTTTCCGATAAGGGAAAACATGAACCCTTTTCCATTGCAAATGACCCACATGAACACAAACGAATTGAAAACAAAAACAAATAGAGAAGACATATTCAAGATATAAATAGAGAAACCTGTCTCTATAGTCCACCATCCACTAGATGTTACCCATGAAACATGCATACATACAAAGACTATATCCCCCTCCATCATATTTTAAGGACAAAACATAGTAGTAGGAAGTGATACATGCCCCTCGCATTGAATGTAAATTAGAGAATCGACTACCTTCAGGTAGAAGCCATCCATGATAATAGTGAGCATTAAAGAATTTTTGATGAAACCAAATAAAACATAGAATATAATCCCAATGAAATATTTTTCTTGCCAAATTTAATTTCTATTAAAACTATGTTCGAAGAAAGCTTTTTTTTGCCTCATTTATCACAAACAACACAGGGAAAATTAATCCCTTTATCAAAAATAATAGAGGGAAAAGTCAACCATCCTATTAAGTGCCAAATAATTGTCATTTAAAACTAAACCTAAAACATTTATTTTTCAACTATAGCCTATGAAAACACAATAGTGCTTTTATTCATTAAATCATACGAAAAATTACAATTATAAAGGAGAATTTGCTCCTATACTAAAGGAGGTTTCTCTAATAACTCTCCCTAAATAGCTTTCTCCCCAAACCACTCAACGAATAAAATACATGAGTTGTTTCAACAACTCACTCAATATAATAATCACCCAAACTTATATAATAAACATAAATGTGGAGCACTAACTATATGAAATCATAACATTCCCCCCCTTAGTGTGAACATGGGAAGAAAAAACATTTGAAAAACTAGAAACAGAATCGTATGCCTCCGCATACTTTTAGGTCTGCATACCGCTGGCTTGGATCTTGCTATCTGCATCTTGCTGCACATGACCAATCCGCTTCACCATAGTGAATACCATATTAGATGATCAAACTTCCACCAATTCACCTACATACCCGAACTCAACAGTTCCCACTTTCACTTCTAGTGAATGCTAGATTTCACCAGTCGATCGATGTTAGAAGTACAACAGACAAAGAATCTCTGCCATTAGAGGATCACTCTAGTTCAGCTTCCCTCATATACAACTGTTCTTAGGTTCCAAAATGCACATCCTCCTCTTTTCAATCTTTGGAAAGGAATGTATAACATGTTTTATTTTTACACACACCACTCAAAGCAAACAACTGAAAATAATATAAAATATTGTCACCAAAACTGAGTGCAGCCCCGTCGTTGGTGACTGACGAGAGATGTTGATTTCCCTCCATTCTCTATTGCCTCTGACCTCCAGTATCATGCTGATAATTTAGGAAAATGTATTTTTGAAGCTAAAAATGCAATCCTTAGCCGAACATTGGATTCCAACGAAAATGCGTTCGTAAGGAAATGAATTTTTTTTTTTACATTTTTCCAACCCAAACTTACAAAACTTATGGAATGACAAAAAAAAATGATGGACACTATATTAACGATAACAAAATCCAATTAAAGATTATATTTTCATGACTTTTCACACTTTTGACTCAATTTTGATGACTACAAGACTTTTGACGATGACAATTTAATGACTTGAATGAAACAATGACATGATAACTTTGACACTATCTTAACAAAGACATAAGTATCAATAGATAATTACGACACTAAAGGGACAAAACTTCAATCCAATTAAAGATTGGATTTAGTGAGTAATGGTTACTCTAATAACACAAACTCTATGACCAACAAATAAACTTTAGTCACTAGACTTGATTATACATCCAACAATTAAATGACTTCAAATAACAAATCATTATACAACTAAATTTAGAAAAACTAAAATCACCTATAACACCAAAAACCACAAACTAAATACCACAGATTTCAATTTGCAAAGTGTGTATGAGGTGAACAGGGGTCGCATTGCTATAGAGAGCCAAGCTGGATGAGATTGGAGAGGATTGAGCAATCTCTCTATCAAAACATGGACGTCTGCGCAGGCTTCCAATGCCACTTTATCTCTCTGCAGGGATGCTAAAGCTTCAAACCGCCTTTCTAAATTTGACAAGCTTGAGAGAGTTATGTCAAACCAATCAGGACTGCAGATCACAAAAATAGTAGATGCGTGATCACAGTAAAGTTTATACGGGAGTCGGGACTGAAGCACAGGTTAAATGACAAGATTTCACAGATCCAAAGAACATTCCAGGTTCCACATATGCGCAATCACGGGCGAATCGAACATAGATCAGGATTCTTATCTTGAGCCTGATGCACGTATGTACCTGTGGCGAATGAAAGTTTTGTGTACAGGAACGTGTAGAGAAGTTCACTGTTCCACGACCTAGATCATAGGGTACGTGATTTTTTGACGCGGATAATGATATGGACCCGTCTGGACTGTGGATAGAATGATGAACCATAGTTCGATACACCAAACCCACGATCTGCTATTATGGATGTATTCACAAAAACATGAGCAACAATAACAAGATATATTTTTTTTAAATGGTTCAGAACCCAATTAGAATATAGATGAAGACCACAATTACTTATTCTCGTTGATCAGGCCTCAGAAATGGATGCACTATATGATACACACGTCACAACAGTATCTTTACTGGAATCTCATGGCTAACGAACATGAGACCTTTGTATAACTCAGGAAAAAAAGTAAAGCTGCCCTTCCAGAATTTTATTTCTCCATTGAAGGAATTGAACGCTCTGATACTAAATGAAAACACAATAGTGCTTTTATTCATTAAATCATACAGAAAATTACAATTATAAAGGAGAATCTACTCCTATACTCAAGGAGGTTTCTCTAACAACTCTCCCTAAATAACTTTCTCCCCAAACCACTCAACTAATACAATACTTAAGTTGTTTCAACAACTCATTCAATATAATAATCACTCAAATTTATATAATAAACATAAATGTGGATCACTAATTATATGAATTCCTAACAGCCTAAACATAATACATTATAAAAATGCAACCATGAGATATGCCATGAGGAATAATAATATTTGCTAAAGATTTTTTTTTAAAAATTTTGAAGGACCATAACACATACCTTCAACATGGTAATAAACATAGGTTGAAAGAGGATTTAAAAAAAGCATAAACACGAATTAAAACAACATTTTTTTATACCTTGTCTAAGATCTTGAGCGAAAATTACCTGCACATTTAATGGCATTAAAAACTAAGTCTTAATGCACGATAAACACAACTAATATAGCCTAAAAATTTAAAGTAAAACAAACCATATTCTGGTACAAAACCAAAATTCTATTCCCAATTTAGTATACTATCCAATAATGATATTTTAGACCCAGAATAATAAATCCAAACATTCCTAAATTATGCTACTTTTGAACAAAAATATCTTTTTCAAAGGTAATCAATGAAAGTACAATTAAGGTTTAGGATTTATAAATAAAAATCATGTTACCATAGTCATATGACATGACAAAGTACTCACAATGTGCCCAAAAGCACATAAGGGTGGTATCAAACTATTTCTAAAATATTAGGATAAGAAATTATGCACAAAACATGTTTTTTTGGAGATTGGTCATGTTCATGGTTGATTCTATACCTACGGATATGATTATGTCCTCTGGTAATATGATTTGGATTTGGATTTTAGGACTTAGTTCACATATCTATGGAGGTATATTTTCTTGGATTTTTTGGTGTGATCATATTCCTACACTGAGATACAATATTTATTCACGTATAACCCTAATAAGAGGTTAACAATGACTTGATTTGAACTGCCTCACAACACCCCCATTGATTTAATGAGTACTACACTACATACCAATGCTATGAAGAGGGATCAAGCCACACATAGTTCTTTCATCTATATGATGAGACTCATAAAATAGTAAATAAAACAATAGAAGATCGACCCTTGACCAATCCTTAACACATGGAAATGCACATTTGATACTTTAGTTCTAGCCCATGGTTGATTTAGTGCAATGATGTAGATGTATTCATGATTCAAGTTGCTTGCTACTATGACATTGTTGTAAGAACTATATATATTAGTGATTTGGATCTTTTCCATCTTATAGTGGATGGAATAGAGAATCCCTAGACACCTCAAATAATTAGGGTAAATTTGTTTATATATGAGATTCTTCAAATCATTTATCACTCAATCAACCCAAAAATAACACCTATGACGACTAAGAATAGGCGTGCATTTGAAAATACAACAATTAGAAATGCAAGGGACAATTTCATGCAAGGCGGGACATGTTTATGGCCAAAATTACACACCCCTTGTTATAATGGCCACACATTTCCTCACCTCATGACTCTATAAAATAACTAATCCACAAAACAAAAAATCCTCTCTTCATCTTCCCATTTTGTGCTACATCCTCATCAATTGTTTTTTCAACCAACTCATAATTCTGGTCTTCTCCACAAAATAACTATATATGATCACAAAAATAATCTTCTTTTTTCCATCTCTAATGCTTTTATAAAAAAATTAAACTTGAATAAGGTTTTTTATTTTATAACCTACCTGCTTATGTACATCTACATTGAGAATTGATCTTCTTATTGACTACAATGACATTTCCTGGTTTCAAACCTTATTTATGGTCCTCCCCTTGACATTGATAGTACTTACAAGACATATGCATTTGATTTGGTATCCATATAGTAGGGAGAGGATCCAACCTATATAAAATCCATTTCTACATCGTTTTCATGGGTGTGCATGCCTTGCATGGTACATGATCAAGTCTATCCATGATAAAACTTCATTTTTAAAACTATAGTGTTGAGGTAGACATCATCTCTACACTTGCCTCTGTAAATATATTCCTTTACAACCATCTTCCTACAATTGTCTCATATATATCTCTTCCACATTCAATGTCTTGGGCCTATCTTCTCACTGGATTATCGTGTCATTTCTACACATATAATATTAACAGTTTCTCTCCTAGATGTTTTATTTCTCTTGACATCTTTGTTGAGGATTATTCTTTAGATTGGTATTTACTCTAGTAAATTAGTATTTACATTTGGTAGGATATTTATCGTAGAGTAAATATTACTTACCATATGGCTAAATAGTTGGTAAGTTAGTAATATATTATTGTTAGGTAAAACTAATTTATAGTTTATTATTTTATATGTTATATGAAGTTGATCAAAAAAATCACACATTTAAGGTGAGTAGTTATAGGAGAGAAAACAATTCTCCTACTTTATAGGAATCTATTTCCTATATAATTGTATCTTGTCTATTGAATAATATATGAAGTATTATTGATGTGCAATTACTCATACCATTTCATTTGGTACTAGAGAAAGTTTTAATGCAAGAGAAACATGCAATTTTGAAGGGGCATCTCCAAATTCATGGTTTCCTATGAAGATTGAAAAAACCGCTAGAAAATTTCAGTAGACATCTCTTGGTAAAATAGACATATATTCTTCATACAATACCAGATTGAGATGATTTTTTATGGAAAGATTAAAAAGAGGCGCACATATTGAATTCAAACATCAAATAAAGATTCAGAGAAGAAGAGTTTCTAAATTACTGTGTCAGTTATGTGAATGTTTTTTTCTTTAAAAAACATAAAGAAGAAAATAATGCAAATTTTATTTTATTTTATCATCATTTAAAGAAGACTCCTTAAGGATGCAAGTAGAATGTTATTTTAATAATAGATAAAAATAAATAGTACAAAAAATCTTATTACTTGTAATAGACATATTATCAGTTAAAATCAACATCCTTTTTTTGAATCAAATTTGTAAGAGAATAATGGAAAAGTTAAGTCTAATTGAAAAGTATGAAGGAAAATATTTTCATACTTGGCAGATACAGATGAAACTACTAATAATTAAAAAATACCTCTAGGATGTTGTCAAACCAAATGCAGTCGTACCGACAAGTGCAAATGATCTCTCTAAATGGATTGTAAAAGATCAAAAAGCTTTAGGTACTATTGGTATACGTCTATCAAAAGCTTACTTGCACCACGTGGACTTCATAAAGTTTGCTAAGAATATTTGGGAGTCATTAAACAAGTTACTTAGATCTAAAGTAGAAAGTTCCAAGAAAACACTGAAGCAAAGATTGTATGGATTAAAGATGGAAGAAGGTGCAAAGATGATAGATCATATAAGCAAGTTTCGGTCCCTACTCAATCAGCTCGCGGGTATTGATGGGAAGGTAAAAGATGAGTATGCAAAAGTAATACTTTTGAATAATATGCCTAACAAATTGTCTAATATGGATTTCACTTTTAGCTAACTAAACATTGGTTTAGAGGGAGTAATTTCTACTCTTCTTGATAAAAATTAATATTTAGAACCAAAAGAGGAGGTTTAATATGTATAAAACAAAGCAAGTAAATATTCAAAAAAGGGAAAATATAAGTCAAAACATGTTCCTCCAAAAGGAAAAGTTAAATGTTATTATTGTAAAGAATTAGGAAATGTAATTTTGAATTGTAAGAAGAGGGCACAAAATCTCCTTGATGACAAGCTCGATCAAAAGGCTTATCTTTTTGAAGAAGACGTTGACTGGGAAGAATACTCCACATATGAGGATATTCACTTCCATAGTGATGAATATTTTCTCTATTAAATAAATTCAAATTAAAATAAGAGGATGGGGGCAATGGATGAAGGAGGAAGATCAACACCTCTAGTCAGTCACCAATGACGGGGTTACATAAAACACTGGTAATAAATTTTTTATATTATTTCAGTTGTTTTCTTTGAGTGGCATGTGTAGAAATAAAACAAGGTATTCATTCATTACTAACGTTTGAAATGAGAAGAATGTGCATTGCAGATGTTGAGAAAAGTTGAATAGGAGGGCAACTGAGTGTTATGATCCTCTCACTGTTGAGTTTCTCTAACTTTCGTACTTCTTCAAACTGGTGAAAGAACATTCATTGGAAGTAACTACAGGGACTATTGAGTTATCGTATGTATATGTATTGGTGGAAGGGTGATCACCCGGTGATGGGTTCATTGTGGTGAAGTAGGTGATCATGTGCAACAATATATCGACAACAAGATCCAAACAAAAACATACAGACCTAAAAGTCTGCATTGGCATATGATTCTATTTCCAGTTATTGAGATATAATTTCTCCCCATGAAAACACTAAGGGGGGGATGTTGAGGATTTTTCTTTACATTGGTATTTACTATGGTAAATTAGTATTTACATTTGGTAGGATATTTACCGTAGAGTAAATATTACTTATCGTATGGTTAAATAGCTGGTAAGTTTAGTAATATATTATTGTTATGTAATGATAGTATATAGTTTGTTATTATATATGTTATTTTGAGTTGTTCAACCAACTCACATATTTAAGGTAACTAGTTATAGGTGAGAAAAAATTCTCCCACTTTATAGAAATCTATTTCCTATGTAATTATATATTGTCTATGTTATAATAAATGAAGTATTATTGCTGTGTAATTACTCATACCATTTTAATCTCTTACAAATCCATCATGTCATTCTTTTCCTTTTATAGTTCTCAATGTTGAAGTTGTGGAGCGTGATTGCAAGTTAAAGCGGCAGTTTGTTTTTCTTTTTTCTAATTTCTGGGAGGAATTCATGGCCATGGATAAAAATAGTATTATCTTATTAATAAAATAGATTTATTTTTATGTTTATTGTATTAATAAGCACGCGATATTTAGGTTGCTTGTGGTTGAAGAAATTTTTTACAAAGAGGTGCACAAGTTATATATGTGCATGGATTTACTCTTTGAAGTATGAAAAAGAGAGAGAATTGTATTTTATTCCTCAAGACTGAATAAAAAAAGTCTAGCTTGTTTCTGGTGGATGTAGCCAAAATTGGGTGAAACACGTTAAAACTTGGGTTTATCTTGTGATTGCATGCTTCTCTTATTTTTGTTTTAATTATGTTTTTATTGCTCATTTGCATTTCGATCCTAACAACTGGTATCAAAGCATGATTTTGTTTTGGCAGAAAAAGATCACATGAGGGTTTCTTATTTGAGTGGGAGGAATAGTAGGAGATACCAAGTTCAAGGTTGAGAAGTTTAATGGCCATAACTTTCAGCTATGGAAGATGAAAGTGGAGGACTACCTATATCAAAAGGATCTTTATCTACCATTGAACGAGAAATCTATGAAGTCGTCATCTATGAAATATGAAGAATGGGATGTTCTTGATCAGAAGGAACTGAGAACAATATGGTTGTTCCTAGGAGCTACGATAGATCTTATGACAACATTGGGTAAATTGTATGAAAAACCCTCAACCTCCAACAAGGTATTTCTCATGAAACATTTGTTTAATATGAAGTTGTCAGAAGGAGATTTAGTAAATGATCATTTGAATGAATTCAACATGGTTACTAGTCAATTAAGCTCTGTAGGAGTAAGTTTTGATGATGAAGTTAGGGCTCTTTTGATTTTGTGCTCATTTCCTAAAATTTGGAATACTTTGGTTATGGCTATGAGTAATTTTGTTTCTGGTTCAAACACTTTAAAGTTTGATGATGTTATTGGTGTGATTCTTAGTGAAGAGATGATAAGAAAAAGCACAGGTGAGTCATCTAGTAATGTTTTGAGTATAGAGAATAGGGGAAGACATAAGGAAAAAACAAAGAGTCCTAGACACCGTGGAAGGTCTAAGAAGGGCATATCTAAATCCAGAAGTAGGATGGTATGCTGGAATTACAAAAAATAGGACGTGTAAAGAAATATTGTTGGTCTTTAAAATTAGGGAAAGATCAACAAGAAGGGAACAAAGAAGAAAACGTAGCAGGTGATGTGTTACAATATGCTCTTATTCTCTCTTTAGATAGTAAATTGGAATCCTGGGTTTTAGATTTTGGTGCTTCATTTCATGCAACTCTTAATAGACAGTATTTTCAAGATTATGTTCTAGGGAATTTTGGGCAGGTATATCTTGGTGATGATGAGCCATGTAACATTATTGAAAAAGGAAGTGTTCAAGTTAAATTATAGAATGGAAACACTTGGGTGTTGAATAATGTCAGCCATGTTCCTATCCTGAGAAGGAATCTAATTTATGCAGGGCAATTAGGAGATGAGGGTTGTATGGTTACATTTACTTAAGATTCTTGGAAAGTTACCAAGGTTTCTCTTGTGGTTGTAAGAGGTAAGAAAATAGGTACTTTGTATTTATCCACTGTTAGTACTGATCCCTCTTCTATTTTAGCTACTACAAGTATAGACACAACTTTATGGCATCACAAACTTGGCCATATGAGTGAGAAGGGGATGAAGATTTTAAATTCATAGGGAAAGTTGTCATATTTGAAAAACATAGACCTGGAATTTTACGAGCATTGTGTGTATGGAAAAAAAGCGTGTGAGATTTATTAGGGTTGGATCAACCAAGAAGGAGAAAAAGTTAGAGCTTGTTCATACAAATGTGTGGGGGTCGGGTCAAGTATCTTCTCTTGGTGGTTCACATTATTATGTTACTTTTATTGATGATGCTACTAGGAAGGTTTGGATTCAGACCACGCTGTGCACCAAACTTCTTCATCATTATACCCATTTTTAGAGCCAAGCTTCTTAGGATATCTTGTAGCGGGAATTTTCTCTTTCTACTTTGTTATTACTAGTTTTGGGTACCTTGCGGTGTCTAATTTTCCCAGTTATTGTATGTGGGTACCTCATTAGGCCTTGTTGTCGGGACCCACCTTCTTTTTTGCCTACCTAAGTTATGCTTAAGGGAGAGTATTAGTGTAGGTTATTATTTATCCTTTTATTTATTTATTACAATAATTATTACACTTGTGTTAGCCCTACACTTGTTGGGTTAACTTGCTTAGGTGTACTAGTTGTGTGGAATTAGCTTACTAGTTGTGTTGAGTTAGTTTCTCAGTTATGTGGAGTTAGCTTACTAGGCTTCTTGAGTTAACTTAACTACTAGTATCAATTAGTGGGAGTTTTTCACTACTGATTTAGGTAGTAGTTGCACTTACCTCCTCCTATATGTACATCTTTCTTATTGAGTAATTTAAGTAATTGTATTGTAATATATTAAGCATTATGGATTATGATGGATTTCCATATATGGTATTTTAGCTCTTCTATTTTGCAAAACTAATGTGGTGTGATATTATCATTTGAGATCACAGCTTGGAACAACCTTCTTATCATTCCTTTCAGAAGATTTAGAAGAAGATACTACTTTGGAAGAAGGGGTTGTTTTAGCAACAGAGGTAGATTTGTGGGCTACTACAGGCTTATTAGGTACTTCAAAAGTTTTGCTAGACATGTTTACTATTTTAGAAGTAATATTAGAAACCTTAGAAGAATATTCTTTAATATATACAAACTTAGGAGACTTACTTGTTTCATTGGTGGTCCTCTTGGTTGCCAAAAGGTCTAGTTTTTCTTTAGCAGAGTCCATATAAGGAGGAAGTGAAACTCCTCTGTTGATTATTTTATTAGATAGAGTCACCACGGGAGAATATGTATCTTTCTTCTTCTTAGGAGTAGCAGCAGAAGGACTTTTCTTTTTTTTTTGAGAATGAGTGAACACCGCATAAGAGAAACTTGGTGCATCACCTTCTTCGCCTTCATCTTCAGATGAGTATTCAAAATACCCAATATCAGCATCATTGACTTCTTCAATTCCAAGCCCATTTTCTTCTTCATTATCATCATCTTGTTCAGTGATCTCATCCTCATCATCACCTTGTGTATCACATGTGACATTGACAAGAGGTGCCTCTAGAGAAAGTCTTTGAGGAGGTGGGCCAATCCTTTATCTATTTTGAAAGTTATTCTTAGGTGCCTCTTTACCCACCAAAAATTGAGCTAATTGCTTCTTGAGAGACAAGAAATCATTAGCCAATTTCTGAACTAATGAATTTGTGGTACATGTGTTCGAGCTCTGGCCTTTCTCCTTACTTGGACCTTTCTTTATTTTTACAGACATGATCAAATCATCTTCCACCTTGATTGCAAGATTTTTTGCTTCATCTAAATCCCTTGGTTGATTTCTTCTTAGCATATAACTCACCTTAGGAAGTTGGGCACTTATGAAAAAACTTAGTCTATTATCTTTAGTAGGTATGGTTGCTTCAGGAATCTTGTAAAGCATCCTATTGAATTTTGCCACGAACTCCCTCATTGGTTCAAAGGGTTCTTTATTTAATTGAGACCAATGGACCAACAGTGTGTGAGTATCCTTTGTAGGTTTGAATCTCGTTTTGAACTTGGTCTTCATGTCGTTCCAGTTGGTTATAGACCTGGCAGGCAAGTGGTAAAACCAGTCTGTTGTTTCATCTTGCAGAAATTATACAAAAAGGTGGAATGATACGTCTTCATATCCAACTCCTAGTACTCCACAAGACGTGATGAAAACTGCAATATGGTCACCTGAATGTTTCTTTTCACCACCATAGAACTTAGGAAAATACTTTCTTGACCCTCTAGGAAGTTCATGCAATGGCGGGGTGAGAACTAAGGGACTTGTATTTTTTCCCCAGGGAAGTGGTGCTCGTTGAGCCATTGGTGGTTCTTCTTTGACTTCTTCCTCTTCTCCTTCAAATCTTTCAAGAACAATTTCGATTATTTCAAGCTCCTCTTCAACAATCTCCTCTTGTGGAGGAACATAGTTTAAAGTTTCAACTACAAATCCTTTAGTAGAAGGCTCAAAAGAAGAAGTGGGATCAAAATGTGGGAAGTGCTATTGACATTTCCTTCTTACAATTTGACCGATAGGAAGTCTGAAATCATCTTACAATTGTTCCTCAAAGTTGGGATCACACACACCACTAGCTCTTGAAGATCTTGTATACCTTCTGTCAGCCATCTTTAATGTGAAATTCAAACAAAAATCCTCTACACTCTCC
Organism: Taxus chinensis; assembly: GCA_019776745.2. Taxonomy (NCBI): domain Eukaryota; kingdom Viridiplantae; phylum Streptophyta; class Pinopsida; order Cupressales; family Taxaceae; genus Taxus; species Taxus chinensis. Next base: position 585,819,927 of record CM034156.1, on the reverse strand, counting down.
TCTGTTGGTTCTGAACTTATCTCACTCTTTCCAACGCTTTTGCATGTTCTTCTTCAGAATTCAGAACTCTTGTAGCAACAAATTAATGAGAAAAGTTTTCTCTATTTTTTCAAATAGTTTCCCTCAAATCTGATGCAATATCTTCTTGTATATGAAATAAAATCTTAGGCCTCAAGATTGGGGGATTACCAGGAATAGGCATCAGTGGAGGACATAAGGCTCAATGAATTTTCAAATTCTATATTTTTTTGATTTTTGGAATATACAATTTTTTGGATTTTGTGGAATTAAAAATTGGGTGTAGATATGCTAAATTTTCCCCATGGTGAGCACCAAAAACTATTGGTGAAATAATTTTTTGAGTGGGAGAATTAGTGAGTTCTCACCAACAATACACGCGACTGAGTCCCTCTACTTGAATGGGGCAGCTCCATTTATTGAAAACAATCTAAACTAATTTTTTAGGGTGGCCCGAAGACCGGAGATCACACATGAATACTTCCCTAAACCTGTGGAAATTGCTTGTATTAGATACAAGAGAAGAAAATTGCTTAGTGAGGGAGATATGAAAGGAAATTATAAAAAGGATTTCAATCAAAAAATAGAATAATTAGAGTTTGTTGCATCAAAATCATAAACATTTCACTTGTAATCAATCAGAAGAAACCATTTGCAAAGAAAGAGGAACAATCAACAAGAAACACAAAGTCTTATTACATCATGTTGCACAATTTACAATGCTCCTAGAGTACATGTTGAGATGGAGAGATAATAAAGTAGTAGATATGCGAACATAAAGAAATGGATAGGCACTTTACTTCTAGAAATATAGTGAGAGCTAGCAAAAAAGCATTAACCTATCCCTCTTGAAATGAGGGCAACCATTCATATTTATAGATCTAAGAATTATCCTTTCATCTCCCCCATTTATGAACCTTTCACCTTCCTTCATGATTGTTGACCTTTTTAGGTTCCTGTCATCGACCTTTGATATTCCTTCATCACCTGTGACCCTTCATCTTCCTCATATAATCTTCAGGTTGTCTCAAAATCTTCTTGATGCATGACATCCAGTTTTCATGTGCCACAAAAAATTTTCTTGACACATGACATCATTTTTCTATACTTACCTAAAAATCCACTCTGTGTATGACATTATCCTCCTGGTGCACGACATTTGACTGGGTTTCCCAAAAGTCTACTTGAAAAAGTGACCTCGTTTTCATGCGATGTCACACACACAACATGTTGACTCTCTTATCGTGCATGTCAGCATTTCCATTCCTATGTCGCGTGTCTAGCATTTTGATTATCGTGCATCATTAGATTATCTCCTTGTCACGTCGAGAACATCTTCACTCTCTTATCATCACCTATCGCGTGTCATACATTTTCACTGTCCTGTCGACGCATTATAATTTTTTCCGTCTTGGTCTTCCATGTCATGTTAGACAATCATTATTTTCACACATCACCATTTCCATTCTTGTCATGTGACAGCATTGTCATGCCTCACAGTTTTTGTTTTCGTCTTGGTTTCCTATGTCACATGTGTTAGAATACACCTCGTTGTCACACGTCTCGAGCCTTTCAGACACCTAAAAATCAGTGTCAGGTGACAAAAAAATTCATTGTCAGGTGATAAAAAATTGTCAAGACTGTTGTTTTCAGGGTGATCAAAACTTGATTGTCGTGCTGCATCAGTAAAATCCTTCTTGACAGGTGTCAACAAATTTGTTGTCGTGCGTTAGCAATTGGCAGTTTTGGTGCAAACTTGTTTTCACCATTTTGGGAGTAATTTCAACGAAAATAGGTCATATAATATATGAATATTTATGGAAAATGGTCTAATGAATCCAATGAGAATATCTATAAGTCACAAAAATTAATTATTCATCATTTTTTACCCAAATTTTAACTTTTACATCTAGGTGCGTGCCTAATAAACTGAGTGATAGGAAGAGTTTATGATCACCATGAACTAACACATCATATGGGTCATGAAGATAATTAAATATAATTTCATTTGAGCTTTCTTTAGGCTCCCAAATCTATTCAATAGGCTCCTAAAACCTTTCGAGAAAGTTACAGCTAATGTAGTAGGACCTTTGTGTAGGACATTGTCGGACAAGTTTTCACCATCTCAATGTTCCCGAAAACCTTTCCTTGATGATTTCAACATGAAGTTGTGATCTTTTATCTCTCAAATTCTTGGGTAAGATCTTCTAAATCTTCACAAGCTCCTGAAACTCTTGGAACAAGGTGACTAAATTTTTAGGAACTTGCATTTCCCAATACCCTGCTCTCAAAGACCCAATTTCACATAACTTGTTCCTGAACACATATTTTCTTCCAAAACTTTCCTAAACTACCCTTAGATAGTTACACAAATCTATCACACACTTCTTGAAGGCATTATATCTTCTTAGACATCTTCAGAAGGTGCTCTGCAGGTGCAAGAAGTATGAAAATAGGCCCTTTCTAGGCCTCCATGAGAGCAACTCCTTCCAAGAAGATCATAATGAACTCATGAATTGTTTCTCACCAACTTACCTACACATGAAACACAACTTTAAAAAAATCTAGTTAGCATGTCATCTCTCAGACCATGATGGGGTTTACATAGTCAGAGTTTGGTCAAAGGGAAGGTTCACATTACCCAGTTCAGGGATTTTTTTTAGTGTGGAGTTGAGTGTCATGGCCAAAATTTCAACTTTTTATGATTGACATTTAACATGGTAACACTGTGGTAAAAGAAATTGAGGTGTGTAACGTAGCCTAATGAAATTAAACCTTGTGGATTGTAATTGAATCATGGTGGGTGTAGAAAAAATGTTGATAGTGGTTTTATCTTCAGTAGGCTTAGTAGACGGTTTGAAGGTGGATTTAGCTTAAAAATTTCTAGAGAATGAGGATGAAGAATTATTATAATACTTAAATGTTCCCATAGATAATAATGTTCATTCCTGTAATTTGAGTGTATGACACAATTAATCAAAGGAGGGAGAAGTCTCAAAGATGACACTCTCTTGAAGTGGAGGTAAAAGACTTTGAATAAAAATATCTTGTAACTCTAAATCATCTAGGACATTGGTCATCTTAGGAAGGTTGTTCTTATATCGCAAAACATAGTATGCTAGATGTTCATTAGATCCTTGTGTGATTTTAGAAAGTTGTGTATAAGATATCTTAGTGATGATATTTATAGAAAAATGAGCAATAAAAACATCGACTAATGATGTAAAAGAGGTTACTAAATGAACAGGTAGATCATAGAACCCTCACATAACATAATCTTATAAGATTTGAGGAAATAATTTATCCAATAACGTAAGGTCATCCACATAGTCAAGACATGCCCAATAAAAGGATCGAAGGTGCTCCTGAGGGTTGTCATGGCCATTGAAGGTGGGAATATTTGGTGCAATGAAGTTAGGAGGAAGCGGATAAGAAGAAATGGTAGGTGCAAAAGGGCTATGAAAGAGGAGTGAGGAATCTAGGGATGGAGAGGAATGTGAGGTAGCTTTCTATAATTGCCAAATTTGGGATTGTAAATCATGATATAAAGAAGCTAGGTCGTGAGTGGATGAAGAGAAGACGTGCCATGTGTGAGAAGTCATAGGGATGGTAAAATGATTTGTAGGAGTAAACATAGAAATGGGGATAATAGATGTAGGTGGAAGAGTGGTGACAGAATTGGGAGGATGTCTCATAATAGGAAGAGAAGTATTATTGGAGGTTGTAGGGTTGAGTTTGGCTAGATTTCTATCTTCCTCATGAGTAGTGAATAATAAGAGATATGAATCTTGAGGATGTTCAACAATATGATCCTGGAGATCATGAAGGTATTCATTGGTAAAGGGTTCATAAGTCTCAGCCATGGAAGAAAATCAGAAGAATGCCTATAAGTAAGGTAGGGTTCGAGCGATCGGTTTCACCAAATGCATTAATCTAAATTGAATTAAATATAATTTCAAATTAACTACTATAACTAATGATAAGTTGATGATAAACTACAGTAAGACACAAGCAATAAGCATGCAAATATATGAAACCCTAAGCAAGTGAGAAGAGGAGGTGACTTAGCTGATTATGTGTGATCCAGGAACTTGATCTGGGCTGAGAAACTGCTATAACACATTGGAAGGAGTGTCATCAAGAATCACTGAGGGTTCTAGAACTCAGAACTACATGGAATAGAAGTGCCCACGGGAGGATAGGAACGCTTAGGTGCTAGTGACCACTCAGATGCTTAGATTTTTATATTTTCTAGGTTGGAAGAACTTCATTTTTGATCCTCTTTTTTTGCTCTGGTTTTGCTCCAATGTCATCGGTTATACCTATAACTTGGAAAATAGATAACTGGTTGCACATTCCCACAAACCACATCAAACCAAATAAAGAAGATGCATAATGGGGAGTCAAACTAACCCCGATGGTCACCCGAAGAGTGATCTTACAAATGAGCGATGCACTACATATCAGACTCCATGTAGTTCTTCATGTATGTGTGTGTAATGATGCCATGGGTTGCCCTTGTGCAAGTTGCACTATGATAGCAGGATAGATCTAGATTGCTCCAAGTGTGTAAATGTGTGAGATAGAAGGGAAGGAACTTCCCCTCTTATGTTGTGTATGTAGATCAATGCAACCCCTTGTCCCTTGTATGAGTGTGTTAGATAAATGTCTTGTAATGCTCGTGTGCCTTGATGTAAGCTTAGGTGATGATAGATAATGCTTATAGTTCTTGGCCCCTTATTTGAGAGTAATAACTAAGTATATATATGATTCCCTTGTTTGAATTTTGTAATTGACAACTAGAAATCCAACCCAAAGTTTTTGAAGGAGATTAAGAAGTAAAAAAGACTCAAAAGAGTGAGAAGAAGATAAAGAAGACTAGGAGCTCCAAGGAGGGACAGGAGCACTTATGAGCTTTTTTCCTACCTAGGTGCTAATGTTCAAGGTCATTAAAGATAAATCAATAAAGTTTCGAAAGGGTTGTAAGATATGAAAAGTCAATAAAAGTGCAAGAGATAAAGAAAAAATCCCAAAAGAGGTTGTTAACCACTAGTTTTCTTTCTTTAGAATCATGTATACATTAGTATGCTTTAGGACCTAAAAATGTACCCAAGTGCATATATTTTGTGTCTACAGACTGAGTGATTCATGTGATGAATATGTGATTCATGTGCTTGATTGAGTGAGTATTTTTCTTAACTGAGTGAGTCATGCACTTGACTGAGTGAGTCATGTGCTTGATTGAGTGAGTATTGTGCTTAACTGAGTGAGTCATGCACTTGACTGAGTGAGTCATGTGCTTGACTATGTGAGTCTTGCACTTCTGCAATATATTCTAGAGAATATTCCAAAGTTCTCTAAAGTGATTTAGCCTTCAAATTACCTTCTCAGACACAATACTGCATTCCAATTTACAAGAAATATCAGGAAATGAAAACATTAATATTGTAATGGACTTGTCATAAATAGATCAAATATAATATATATTATATCTTTAAATAAGCTATACAGTTCTTAAAAATACATCTAAATCCAATTTATAAGAGAAGGAATAGAGTTATTTGAGCATTATATGAGATTTAATTTTTTCTCATCACTCTCCCAAACTTAATTTCATGCATGTCCTCATGCATGTTTTTGATTTCTAAGTAGATTTTGATTTTGATTTTTTATTGTTGTCTTCTTTTTCTTCTTTTCTTTTTTAGAAAATTGTTCATTTGTTCCTCACAAAATTAGTATGCTTTTTTTTCAAAATCAACATATGTTTTGTATATATCAATACTTCTTTTCTCTATCTTTCAAATATATTTGTAGACTTGTTTTTTTCTTCTCTCACACTTGACTTCTTACATGACTAGGTTTTTGTAGGTACTACTCATTTTTTGACAAAAGAAGTTATTTGTTGGTTTACTTCTTTTCCTTTTTCAACATCTATTCTCTCTCATATGTTGTTACAAGCCTTATTGAAACGTCATGTAGAATAAGTATATAGCTTTTATCTTTTGAATAGGTTCTTAGAATTGAACTTATCTATAGTGAAAACGACTAATAATTTTATTTAAAAATAAAATGATGGAATATATCTTGACCATATTTCAAAGTTATTCATGTTTTCTTATTGTTACACAACCTTGATTTCTATAATGTTAGAGAAAACAATATAGAAATTCAAATCTTTTATTTGCAACACAAACATTTTCAATTTCAAAGGACTCCAACTCTATAGCTATCACAAAAACAACAAATTGTATCTAAGATATTTTATTGCAGTTGAGAAATATAGTCATTTGTTGGTTGTCTACTCTCTTTTTTAAAAAGAACCATCATTTACTAGTTTTCAACGATTTACTCTTATTTTTCCTTTGATCATCCATGTATTTGTTTATATCTAGATCCTTAGTTGTTTGCATGATGGTTAGAACATGGTTGATTTTTTTTTTTTTTGCAAAAACTTTTAGTTACTTCTGGAAAATATTTTCTTTCATCGGGATCTTTGTTAACATTTGTAGATTGGAGGCTAGTAAATGGTCTAGGGTTTGTGATGATTTTTGTAGTCACATCCATCTCACCAAAATATGAAATACTAAGTATTTTAGGTCAAAATTATTCATATATAGGAGCATCTACTACCACTTTACTATTTGCATCAACAGTTGGAGGGACAACTATTGCAAGCATATTATGCTCAATAGATGCACAGAGAGTTACTGTAAATTCATCTTTACCATCAACCATAGGTGTTGGTGTAAGGATTTTCCCATGAATGAACCATATATCCTTCTCATTTCTTTTAGCAGAAAAATTTAACATGATGTCATTTTTTTTCCATTGTTATAAGCATCTTTTTTCCTCTTTATAGCTCTTCAATCATAGATATGAGGGTTTCCTTGGTATACATCAGTTACATCTACATGCTTTTTAAACCTTGCATTGACATTCATGAGAAGATCTTCCCCTGCAATGTTGTTAGTCATTGTTTATCCTACACAATTTTTTTGGAGGGGGGATTTATTTTTGGTAAATCTTTAGTGGGTTTCTACTCCTAATAATTTAAATAAACTTCTAATCTAAACTAAGGATTTTTTATATTTTTATATTCCACTCACCCAAATAGCTCAAAAGTTACCTGCTTTCACTACAATTTGTTTATATCATCTAAAGGAATGAAAACTTTCATAAACTCTCTCACTACGCCCAAGCATTTAACTAAGAAAACTATAAAATTTTAAAGTAGCTAAAAGTGATTGTAAACCAATATATCTCCCAAGACAAGGTTTCGTATAAAGTTCATGTTCCATTTACTTCTAATGTCACAAAAATTAATTTGTTGTTACTATAAAAACTCTTTTGTATCTTTTGATGAAGTAAGGAAATTTTTTTTCTAAATGGAAACTTATGAGATTTTTCTTACTAATCCTAGCTTAATGACTTATCCCTAATGAAACTTGTCCTCGACACTGGTGCCAAAAATGACAAAGGTCATTGCAATCCTCATCATTTAATCCTAAAGTAATTCAAAACTAGGTGGTGTTCAAGGCTATCTGTAAAAGGGGATGAAGGAAACCGTGATTTGTCAGTTCTTTGCTCTAGAATTGAAAGTAAATGAAAGAAAATTCAACTAAAAGTAAATCTAATATAACAAATTGAAATAAATACAATCTAACAAACTGAAATAAATAACTTAAAATAAAGAAATGAAAGTAAACAAATGAAAGTGAAACTTCACATAAAATTGCTAAATAAATCACACAATGCCGATTTAAACAATCTAAGTAAACAATAACTATTTTATTCTTAAAAAAATAGTAAACCATCCTCCTCCTTGAGTAAGAGTGGTCCTTTTCTCTTCTCTCATAGTTAGGTTAAAAACTAAACACAAGTTGTTGCCAAGATACTTGAACTTTATATTTTATTAATAAAAAATGATGTTACAAAAACCATCCATGTTCTACTACTATTGCATTGAGTGCTTTGGAGAGATACTTATATCTCATCACATAAAAATGATAAATAAAACACACAATGTTGTTTCAAACAATCTAAGTAACAAATAAAAAATTTATTCTTAAAATAATAATAAACCATCATCCTCCTTGGGTAAGAGCGGGTCTTTGTTCTTCTCTCATAGTTGGGTTAAAAACTAAACACAAGTTGTTTCCAAGATACTTGAACTGTATATTTTATTAATCAGAAATGATGTTACAAAACCATCCATGTTTTACTATTGTTTCATTGAGTGCTTTGGATAGATACTTATATCTCATCACTAGGCCAATAATCCCATAATATAGAACTACCTACCTATAATCTTGGGCAAGACTTGACTACATCTTCCACTTGCCAAGGAGTCAAATCTAGAAGGAATTTATGCAAACAATAAAAATCTAGATTAAACTACCTTTTCCACTTACCAAGGAGACAAATGTGGAAGAGCTTTATTCAAATAGTACAACTCTATATTTAATTATTTCCACTTCCCAAAGGAGACAAATGTGGAAAGTATTTATTCAAACACTACAACTCTACATTTAAGTACTTCTTTCACTTTCCAAGGAGACAAATGTCGAAGAAATTTATTCAAACACTATAACTGTAGATTTGACTATGTCTTCCACTTGCCAATGAGACAAATTTGGAAGGGATTATTCAAACAATACGAATCTAAATTTAACTATTTTTTTCCACTTGCTAAGTCCTATTTTGAATGATTGATTCTTTCAACATGACAATTGTCCCACCATATTATCATCCTTGATTTTCTGATCATAACTATACATTTGATTTGAATAGTAAATTTTTTTTAAAAATTCTAAGTTTGGTGCTTCTTGTTGTAAGCTTTCTAGAACATTTTGAAATTCCTATTTTCATTGAGAAATGGGGGAGATATCACAATTTTATTGAACTTGTGTTTTTTTTCATTTACAACCTTCTTCTGCTAAAGAATTTAAATGTGGATATCTCCATAATTATTATTGTTGTGTAAAAATGGAGAGAGGTTTTTCCTCATAACAATAAGAGGAAAAAAAAACCTTTATCGGTTTCTTATTTGGAGGCTTGTAACTTTGTTTAAAGAGATTATTGTGTTTTTTCCATATTCAAACCTTCTTCTGCTAAAAAAATTCAAATGTGGATATCTCCTTAACTATTATTGCTGTGTAAAAATGAAGAGATATTTTTCATCCTATTATTAAGAGGAACAAAAACATTTCTCATTTTCTCATTTGGAGGTTTGTAATTTCAATTAGAGACAATCTTGTGTTTCTTGTGTGAGTCATGCGCTTCACTAAGTGAGTCGTATGCTTGACTATATGAGTCCTACGCTTGAATGAGTGAATCCTACATTTGACTGAGTGAATCCAAATCTTGACTAAGTGAGTATTGTGTTGATTGTGTGAGTCATGCACTTGTCTGAGTGAGTCTTATGTTGATTGTGTGTGTCATGTGCTTGAATGAGTGAGTCTTGTGCTTGACTGTGTGAGTCATGCGCTTTTGTAATACATTCCAAAGAATAGTTCAAATTTCTCTAAAGTGATTTAGCCTTCAAATATCTTTAAATATCCTACTCATACACAATACTACACTCCAACTTACATGAGATATTAGGAAATGCCAACATTCGTATTGTAATGGACTTGTCATAAATAGATCAAATATATTACATATTCTATCTTTAGAATAAGCTATATAGTTCTTAAAACTACATCTAAATCCACTTTATAAGAGAAAGAATGATGTTATTTGTACATTATATGAGACTTAGTTTGGTCTCATCATATGGCACATGGTAATCAAGCCTCTCATGCTTGCATTTACCAATAATATTCATGTCTCCACTTCTAAAATCATTACACTCTCTTCCCACATGTATGTGTGCAAACATGCCTCCTATACTACTACAACTGTATCTACATAAACACATAGAATTGAATTCAAATTCCTCCAACGTATATTAGGGATTCAAAACTACCCAATTCATTGAACTAAAACCTTGTATCCCCTTGAATACAACTGAACCAAATTTTGTGGTGCTTCATTTCATGACTTCAGTAAAGCCCCAACATTTCATTCGACAGTCAAGACTTCAAATGCACTCATATGAGCCTTCATGATAATAGTCTTATTGGTCAATCTCACACTTTTTAACATCCTATGTTTTTCCCTTAATACTCCTCCCCCAACATGCTCATTATATCTTTCAACGCCAACCTCTCAGTTGTCTCAAGTCTATTCTTTTCCATGTCCAATCTGTTGGTGCTCAATTTAATCTCACCCTATTAGTTCAAAATTTCTCAGTCTACATGGTTTGAAGTATTTTCTGTTTCCCTGTATGGATGTGTCAAAGCTTTCTCCATCATTTGGTTGCTATTGTCAATCCTTTCCTTGGGTCGTGGATCACATTGAATCTGGGTTTTACTTACAATCTTCATCTCCGTGGGGGAAAATTTTTGTTGTTGGGCGTTTTCCACGAAAGTGTCTCCTTTGTAAATCCTATCCCAACATCCGTGGATACATGGTCCTTTCTAATTGGACGGGCCCGATGGGTATTTTGGTGAAACTTGCCACTTTTGTTACATTTGTAAAAAAAATGCCAAATTGGTCCCGTGGCCCCAGTAGTATATAATTGGCTATCCAACAATATGAAGTGGGACGGAAAATTTCTTATTTCGACCTCAAAGGCGTTTTTCAAGTTAAAATCAGGGAGAGGGGTCGCCGGAGCATTTTGAAGATTTTTTCCTTTTTGTGAAAAGGAGAAAAGTTATAAAATAATCCACAACTCCGTGGGGACCAAATTAATGTCACGTGTTTGAGTCAACATTGAAAAGTCAAAGAGGGCAGGTTTATCGGCGAAGCATTTTGAATTTTTTAAGCTCTGTTTTGAAATGAAGAAAAAGTATAAAAGTGAGCCGCGACTCTACTGGGGCCCCACATTAAAAGTTAGAAGTAGAGAGGAGGGTCACCGGAGCATCTTGAAGAGTTTTTTACCCGCCTCAACTCAAATCTTTTCCACGTGGACGACCTGCGCTCATTTGAGGACTCGCCTCTCGGTCTGACCTTTGGAGTTGCACTAAGGAGACATGTGGAGGTTTCCGCTAACTCTGCTCACACTTAGAATTTTCAAGCGCCCCGCTGCAACTTTATTAATCCCAGGAACAATGTGGAAGGCCTGCACCTGTTTAGGGACCCTGCCCCTAAATTCTACTTTTGAAAGAGCGCCCAAGAGACACGTGGTGGTTTCCGTTGGATCTTTCCATACTTAGACATTTTTCAAGTGTTCGGTGTAACTTTTTTGGACCCCTAGACACATGGAAGGCCCGCATTTATTTAGGAGTCCTTTTGAGCTTCATACCAAAAAAGTGTCGAAGAGACACATGGAAGATTCCACTAGCCCCTACCCATACTTAGACTTTTCAACAAGTGAGGAAGCTTTCTTGAACCCTAGGCACGTGGCACCTTCCACTGGTCCTTAAACTCTTTCAACAACTTTTTCGGGCTGAGACATGTGGTGAGCCCCGCGCTTGTTTGGGGTCTCTGCTTTTGGGCATCATATCAAAAGTGTGCTGAAGAGGACACATGGAGGCTTCCGCTGGCTCCTCTTTATACTGAGACTCTTTTAAAGGCCGAGGCAACTTTCTTGGACCCAAGGCACATGGAGAGCCTGTGCTTGTTTGAGGTCCTGTCATCACCAATATGGCACTATGATAATTCTTCACCAGGAACTCCTCGTGCTATGATTATTTACTAATGCACAGCCTTTAGTTTGGTGGATGTAATCTGGAAACAAAACAACAAACATAACACAAGAATACCATCGACTATGATAAGACGGAATGATGACAAATCTGAAATATCAAAGTAAATTATAATATTAACATGAAATTGTTACAATCTCACCCATGAGGTACTTCAAGTGTTATTGACTTCACTTGCCTTCCACCAATACTATGGGAGAAACTTTACAATTACACCTCTTAATGACTTCTTCAACACACCTTTAAACTGATGGCTTCCTTTACACACTTCATACAATATTTCTCACTACTTCTTTCTATGCTAAATGAGGGGGGTGGCCTCTCTATTTATAGAACTTCCAGGCTTATCCATCTTATCTCTAAGATAGGATAAGAAATCCACTCTGACGAATCATATTCCATACCTTAACTCTTATCTGTACATGTAAGCTTATCTTTTAAGATAAGATAAACCTTATCATTTTACATGGGTTCCACATTTTTAGAATTTTTACAAATAAAATACACAAAATATTTATGACCTCACTCCTTGTCCTTATTACCAATATAATATTTCTAATTCCTAATCATGTAGACCCTACTTCTCTAATTACCCAAACTTTGACATTTTAACATTACCGGACCACTTACGACAAATATTTACTTTTTACCACAACATTCCTATTGTACTTTTGACTATTACCGTACTATACATTATTGGTGGCGTCGTACTGGCAGCGCCGTTATCTTCTATCGGACGCTACTACTAATTATACTTAACAACATCCTATTCCTAATACATACATTAATGAAATAGAAATTACGGAGGAAAATTTTAGTGTCGACATCTTCCCCCTTCCTAGCTTCTACTCCGTCCTCGGAGTAGACTATTCTGGTGCTTGGAAAATCTTCAACTTGTCGTGGTTGACCCATTTCGTAATGGGAGTGCCATCCAATTCCTCCAGTCGGTACGTACCATTTTCATGCACAGCTGCTATTTTGTAGGGCCCCATCCATTTTGGAAGAAATTTTCTCTGTCTTCTTTTTTTGTATCTGGAATCATATACTAGAACCAAGTCATTCACATGAAATGGAGACCACCGGATCTTTTGATCAAAGTATTCCTTCTGCTTCATTTTCTTCTTATAGCTTGTATCCTTAGCTATTTCCCTTATTTCCTCTAGCAAATGAAGATGTACCAACCTTTCTTTTATGAATCACTTTCATCCATTCTTTCATTTTCCATTACTCTAACCGTGGGAATATCAAACTCAATAGGAAGAACTGGATCAATGCCATAAGCCAACTGAAATGGGGAGTATCCTGTTGCTGACTTTGATGTTGCCCTATATGCCCACAATGCTGCATGAATCCTTTTGTCCCATTTATGTACTACAAGGCTGCATCTTTTGCTAAAATTTGACACAACACAAAATTTGTTCGTTCCACCTATCCATTTGTGCTTGGCTTGTATGTTATTGCCTTCCTGTGCTTAATAGAAAACTTATTGACTAGGGCTTCTACCACCTCATTAATGAAGTGGCTTCCTTGATCTGTTACAATTTCTAATGGACAACCAAATCTGGTGACAATGCGTTCATATATGAACCTTGCCACTTCATCCATGGAATCTGTTTTCAATGGCCTAGCTTCAACCCACTTGGTTAAATAATCTGTGGCAACTACAATATACTTATTTTGGCGTGAGGTAGTTGGAAGTGGACCTACAATGTCTATTCCCCACTTTTCAAAGGGACCAAGTGGAAGAATAGGGCATAATGGAGCTGATGAAGTCTTACGGTTACCATGTGTTTGACAAAATATCACATGTCTTACAATAATTATAACAATCTTTAAAAAGAGTGGGCCAGTGATAACCTGCATCCAAGATCCTTCTTGCTGTAAGTTGTCCAGAGAAGTGCCCTCCACATGTACCATTGTGGAATTCTTCTAGCAGTTCCTTCCCTTGATCACGTCCAACTGCCCTCTTGTACTGTCCATCAGGTCCTATTCGAAATAATACTCCATGCAGAATAGAATATGGACGACTGGCTTGAGTAATCTTTCTCTTAATCTTTGCATTGGCACCATCAGGAAACTTGAATTCATTCAGATAATTCCAAATATCTATGTATTCACTAGGGATTGTGTCAAGGGATAACAATGCTGCATCAGGGAAATCATCATCATCACAAGATGATCCTAAACCATCATAGGCTCGAGAGAGTGCATCTGCATTGACATGCTTCTTTCCTGGCCTATCTATAATATCAAATTCAAATTCTTGTAGCAAAATTATCCATCTTGCTATCCTCCCTGATGGGTTAGGCTTATTTACAATATATTTTAGAGCCTGATGATCTGTTACAACTAGAAATTTTTGCCCTAGCAAGTAATTTCTAAACTTCTTTACAGCAAAAATGATAGCCAGAGCCTCTTTTTCAGTTACAGTATAATTTACCTCAGCACTGCTCATTTGTCTGCTCCCAAAGTAAATTGGATGTTCATTCCCATTTTCATCCTTTTGGCTCAAAGTACTTCCTAGTGCTGCATCTGAGGCATCAGTGTACACAATGAATGGCTTGCTCCAATTCTGGATTCTTTAAAACAGGTGAAGACACCAGGGCTTCCTTCAGTTGTCCAAAAGCTTCATGCACCTTATTTCCTGGTTCATAAGTAACATCCTTCTTCAAGAATATGGGTTAGTGGCTGTGCAATCTTTGAGAAATTCTTGATGAACCTTCTATAGTAACCCACATGGCCTAAAAATGATCTCAACTTACTTCTATTCATAGGAAATGGTAAATCTTTGATTTTTGAAACTTTATCAGGATCAGTACCAATACCATCTCTGGATACAACATGCCCTAACAAAACACCTTTAGAACATCCAAAGACACACTTTGTAGGGTTTAGTGAGGCTTGTGCTTCATCTAACCTTTGAAATGCTGTCTCCATTTGGTGCAGGTGGTCCAACTTGCTCCCATAGATGTAAAAATCATCCAGAAATACTCTGATGAAGGTCCCAATGTAGGGTTCGAACACCCTATTCATCAAATGCTGGAATGTTGCCCGAACATTACACAACCCAAAAGGCATAACTCTATAAGTAAACGTTCCCCAAGGAGTGGTGAACATGGTCTTCAGCTGATCTTTCTCTGCTATACGAACTTGGTTGTAGCCGCTATATCCATCAGCAAAACTATAGCACTCCTGGCCAGCTACTTCGTCCAAGATCTGATCTGAAAATGGAAGAGGGTAATGATCCTTCTTTGTTGCCTTATTGAGCTTCCTGTAATCAACACAAATACGTAGCTTCCCATTCTTTTTTATTGAGATCACAATGGGAGAAACCCATTCTGAATTCTCCACAGCAAATATGAATCCTGCATCAAGCAACTTATCTATTTCTTCTTTTACAGTCTTGGAAAAATTAGGATTCATTCTATATGGCATTTGCTTTATGGGCTTAGCACCATCTACCAGCTCAATAGAATGTTCTACCCAACTTACTTGACGGAGTTCCTTGTAATCAAAAGTGAATAGGTGTATGTACCTTCGAAAGAGCTAGAGGTAGGATTCCTTCTCACTCTCCATCACAGCATCACCAATCTTTATTTGTTGGAGACGATCATCAACTTCTTCTTCAGATAATTTTATGGGGTCATGAGTTGGTGTGACTGGAAGGATATCCATGACTAAAACATCAACCTCACTTTCTTCATCTTCAGTGTCCACTTCACTGGTACTAGAGTAATCAGAGGATGTCCAATCATCAGTTTCATCACTTGAATCCACAGGTTCTGCCTTATGATGTCGAGGGATCACGTTTATCTTCACCCTCTCTCTACCACGTCCAAGTGTCATGAAACCTTCATTCTAGTAGTTTCTTGCATGAACTCTCCTTAGCCATGGTCTTCCCAGCAGCATTGGGTACGCAATAGTACCATTTTTCATCACTGAAAGTCTACCACACATACAACACCCATAACAGATATTGCCACATTTGAAACTACACCTTCTGGTTTAGTTTTTCCTTTATTTAATGACCTTAACATAAGTGTTGAAGGGCGATCAATTTTTAAACCCAACATATTCATTACAGACTCGGTCATTACATTAACTGCAGCACCTCCATCAACTAAGACATCATGAATTGAAATACCATTACATAATACCTCAGCTTGTGGAGCATAGGGATCTACCTCTGCCTCCAAAACAGGGACCTCAACCTCCTTCCTTCGTCAAGCATTGAGTCCACTTCGCAACTCCCACCTCTTCTCAGAAGACATAGCCAAGAGTTGACCATATGTAATATTTGCAGGCCTTTTGGACAGATCTTCCAAGATGGAGTATGGTCCTTGCCCCTGTGAAATCAGAAAATCCTGCACACCCAACTTTCTTCTCCTATGTTTCTTACTAGTTTCTCCTTTCACCTTCTTAGGATCATTTCCATCTTGATTATCTTTTTCTTTCTTTCTTTTTGTTACAAACACATCTACTTCATTATTTCTGCTCTTATCTACTACATCAAAAGAATTCACAGGTGCTTTTCCTTTATCATTATCTCCTTTACCAGATGTAGAAGTTCTATCTGGACAATTATACTTATAATGACCCTTTTTATAACAACCATAACATACAACTTCAGAAATATTTCTTTTTGGACCTCTATCTCCTCCCTGAGAACTAAATTCTTTTCCTTGAAGAAGATTAATAGTTAACTGACCCATCTTTTTGAGCAGATCTTCATACTCAGTAGATGTACTAGGAGAAATATTTGTGCTCACCAGGAGTGGTTGTGGATTCTGGACCAAAGGTGCTGGTGTAGGCTCTACTTTAGCAACAATTTCTTTGGGCTCCTCTTCCATGCTTTCTTCTTGCCTTCTTGCAATCTCCTTTGCTTGTTCAATGGTAGCTGGGCGGTCATACTTCACTCGTTGTCTGATCTCTGGCTTCATCCCAAGAATGAAGTGCTTACATAGGAGATTATCCACGCCGTTCATCAACCCATCCGCTAATCCTTCCTTCCGGATCTGGGCATCGAGCTTCCTCCTTAGCTCTAGAACACGAGCATGATAATCCCTTATCTTCTCCTTCTCTCCTTGGGATAGCTTTGTGATCTTGATCATGAGATCTACATATTTCTGTTGTTCACCAAATTCTTCAAGAAAACTTTCAGTTAATAAATCCCATGAATTTTTCACATTATCACCTAGTGTTTCAAACCACCTAAGTGCTGAACCATCCAAAAAGGTAGGAAAAAATTCAATCCATTGTTCCCTTCTTATGAGGCCATTACAAATACAAGATCGTTTAAACTCTTGAATGAAAGAAGAAGCATCTTCATTAGATTGAGCTGAAAAAACAGGAATCTTTCCCATTTTCAAAAGTAACCACCGTGAAATACCAACCCACAAGTACAATCAACAAGACTTATGTGCACAAATAATTGGAATCACTATAATAGAAAGTGACTTTACACCTTTCTACAGTAAAATAGAAATGACCACGGTAACTATAGTAAAACTTGACTTACTGCGGTAAAAACTGACTTTACTGTGGTAAACACTATTCACGGTAAAAAGTGAAGTTACTGCGGTAAATACTATTCATGGTAAAAAGTGACTTTACTGTGGCAAATACTATTCACAGCAAAAATGACTTTACCATGGTAACTACTATTCACGGCAAAAATGACTTTACCATGGTAACTACTATGCACAGTAAAAACAAGGTTACCCTCCAATTGATTTTTTTGACTAAGTGGGAATATCTCTCCAGAAAATCCACCAACGAGGAATGGTCCCGGCAACGGAACCAAAATGTCATCACCAATCCGGCACTATGATAATTCTTCACCGGGAACTCCTCATGCTATGATTATTTACTAATGCACAGCCTTTAGTTTGGTGGATGTAATCTGGAAACAAAACAACAAACATAACACAAGAATACCATCGACTATGATAAGACGGAATGATGACAAATCTGAAATATCAAAGTAAATTATAATATTAACATGAAATTGTTACAATCTCACCCATGAGGTACTTCAAGTGTTATTGACTTCACTTGCCTTCCACCAATACTATGGGAGAAACTTTACAATTACACCTCTTAATGACTTCTTCAACACACCTTTAAACTGATGGCTTCCTTTACACACTTCATACAATATTTCTCACTACTTCTTTCTATGCTAAATGAGGGGGGTGGCCTCTCTATTTATAGAACTTCCAGGCTTATCCATCTTATCTCTAAGATAGGATAAGAAATCCACTCTGACGAATCATATTCCATACCTTAACTCTTATCTGTACATGTAAGCTTATCTTTTAAGATAAGATAAACCTTATCATTTTACATGGGTTCCACATTTTTAAAATTTTTACAAATAAAATACACAAAATATTTATGACCTCACTCCTTGTCCTTATTACCAATATAATATTTCTAATTCCTAATCATGTAGACCCTACTTCTCTAATTACCCAAACTTTGACATTTTAACATTACCAGACCACTTACGACAAATATTTACTTTTTACCACAACATTCCTATTGTACTTTTGACTATTACCGTACTATACATTATTGGTGGCGTCGTACTGGCAGCGCCATTATCTTCTATCAGACGCTACTACTAATTATACTTAACAACATCCTATTCCTATTAATGAAATAGAAATTATGGAGGAAAATTTTAGTGTCGACAGTCCCGCCTCTAGACTCCATCTTTGAAGTTGTGCCAAATAGACACGTGGAAGCTTCCATTGGACCTTCTTATAAGTCTGAATTTTCAAGACAATGCTTAGAATTTTTAGATGACAACTCTCTAGGGTTCTGAACATGTGGAGGGCCAGCACTCATTTGGGAACCTGCCTCTGGACTTCACCTTTGCAGTTGCACCAAGGAGACACATGGAGGTTTCTGTTGGCTCCTCTTTGCACTTGGCTGACTCAGACTCACAACGCATAGATATGTGGTATAATCCATGCGAGGAAACTCATTTCTGAGAGGCATGAATGCAGGTATCCATGCGAGGGCACTCATTTCTCAAGGTGTATTCTCAAAGGGTGAAAAGGATTGCTTTTCAGATCCAGCCATATGGAGCCACCTGAGAATTATTAAAAAGGGGATTTCTTGCATGACAAAATAAAAGAATGATTAAAAGACTGTCAAAAGTTATGATATGGCATCCCCAGTCATAGTTGAGGGTATGAGAAACGTGATCAGTTCATGATTTATCCACTTGGCAGCTTTTGGGTGTAAATTTGTTAAACATCACTTTCTGGAAAAAACTTGTAACAAAAAAAGGATTCCTCAAATATTCTTCTTTTGGGGGGGGGGGGGAATTTGGGATGAGTGAGTGATTGAAATTGTATAAATGCAATGAGAATAATCTTGCATATGGTTCGGGGGTTAAATTTTCTGAGAAAGTTTGAGAGAAAACCATTTTTCCCGAGAGACCATCTGAGAAACCTATTTGTTTTCCTGTGTTTTAGATTCAATCATGTCAAGGTGGTTGCAAGTGTACAACCATTGACAAGCTCTGAGATTGTTCAAGAAACTTTCCCCTGCTGATGAATCTAATGAACCTTGAATAAATTTGTGTTGATCATGAGCATAATTGTGTTTGTTGTTATTTCAGAATGTTTTCAAATAGTTTTTCTTGTTCCTGTTGCAATCTTATGTTAAAATCTCTCTGAGTCACACAAGATCTCATCTATGTGTTAGTATTGTGGCATTTGCAATTTCATTATGAGAAGAGCCTTCATCTGGTAATGAAATAAACAATTTAAAATCACTTTACTCTCACTATGTTGATAAAGATTGTTTGTAAGCCTATGAGTGTATCTTAGGCATGACGAACAAGGGATTTCTAACATTTAATTGAGTCTTTAACATGAGCCTTTGTGTTGAATTCTTGAAGAATGTGTGAAACCAGTGCATCTCTGGGCCTCCATTGATACACACCTTCTAGTTGAAGGAATATTTTAGCTGTTCTGAAGCATTTTGTCTATGAGTTTTCCAATTTATGTAAAGGCTCTCAAATATCTTGGTATAATCAACTTTATCTTGCTTAACTTCCCACCAAAAATTTCTCAAACGATGAATCCTACACGAAATACCCCTGTTTGTACTGTGTATCCACAAATGAACAAATTCCATTGCCAAAGTATGTAGGACAATCAGGATTCAATCATTGTCTTTAGTAACCTGAACCTTGTCCAAGGAAACATCTCCACTCTCTAGTGTGACAACTCGTGAGAGTTAGATTGTGTTGCATTGATCATATTTCCTCAAGGTTCTCATTAACATTGTGCAGAGAAGGATCTCTTGATGTCCTTCACCAACATGGGTTACAGAACGGGTCCTCTCACCCTAGTTGAAGGCATAAACCTAAAGTAGTGAGGGTAGATCAAACCCTCAGTGAGGTGTTATCCACTTCTCC
The DNA here is from genome assembly GCA_019776745.2 of Taxus chinensis. Lineage (NCBI taxonomy): Eukaryota > Viridiplantae > Streptophyta > Pinopsida > Cupressales > Taxaceae > Taxus > Taxus chinensis. The sequence goes on along the minus strand of CM034156.1, from coordinate 585,799,722 downwards.
AATGCCTGAGTGACAAAGAGTCAGTTGAATCCTATCCCCGGCTACAAAATGACTCATATCATGGTTCATCTGTCTCTAAGCATCCTGCCAATTTCGTGATGCTTTCCTGGGGATCGGCCCTCCCAGGAGAATCAATTTGGATACCAACACCGAAGTGGCACGTTGCTGGGGATTATTTGAACATCGGGACCTATTTGTGTGGCAACAACACCGAAGTGGCCGTTGCTCAGGGATTGTTTCCAGGGACCTATTTGTGCGGCAACAACATTGAAGTGGCAGGATTATTTGAACACCGAGACCTTTTGTGGCAACAACACCGAAGTGGCACCATTTCCAGGGACTATTTTTACAAATGCGTACACATGTCTACCCAGGTAATGTTTCTTACATGATTTAAGTGCAAATACGTTGTTTAAACATCATCCTTTGTTGAGATCTGTAAGATTTGTGTAAGATTACAAGTTCATTGTGTAGTATTTCCAGTTTCTAGTGGTTATTGCACTAAATTTACATCAATAGTGATAAATGTGGGTAAAGGAAGGTCGGATCTGCTAAGCTTTGAAGAAATTAAGCATTGATAGACACTTGGCAAGTTACTTATAGTGCATCTGCACAACTAAGGTGAAAATCCTTAGTGGCGACTCCGTGTTGAATTGAAATTTTGATGATTACCAGTGTCTTAACCTGTGTCAAGTGAAATTTTTCATTAATCTGTGCAAAGCTGGAGGGAAGAAGATCTTTCTTCACTAGGGACCCTACTAGAAAGTTATTTCCAGAACTAGGAAAAGAAAATTCAGAAGGAAAACAAGTCTGGAAAGTTGTTGGAGATCAAGAATAAAAAAGGAGATATCAGTCCTGAAGGGTGATCAATCTGTGGTTGAAGATTACCATACGTCTTCAAGTGATTTTGAACCAGGTAATATTTATATAAATTTGAGTTCTCCTACTGGAGAGGGGCCATCATTTGTGTCTGAAAAGTGTGCTTCTCAGTTTTCCCCTGTTTCTTCCAAGGTTGATAGGGTTTTCCAAGAAGCTGAGTCATTAGAGAATATCTATTTTGAAAGCTATACTCATGTGCTCCAAAGACCCCTCATCCCTATCATTTTGTTTCTCCTGTAAGATCACCTCCTCAAGGCAATATGGCCCAACCTCCACCTAGACCTCCTTTTGTTGTCAACACTTTTGGACCTATAGATTTCAGAGGTATGGATGGATATCCTAATATGGTGCCACAAGATGTCAGAAATAGGTTGCCAAAATTTCAAGGGAATAATGCCATCACTGGTGACCACCATTTAAAACTCTTTGTCAATATGATGGAAGATTTTGAAATTGAGTTTGAAGACGTGTATATAAAACTGTTTATTCATACTCTTGAGGAGGATGCACATGAATGGTACAAGGCTTTACCAGATAATTCAATAGATTCATGGACCGAGATGAAAAGTGCCTTTAGATTGCAATATGGGGATAAGACAGATCCCAGGTTCCTTTTATCTGAATTTGAAAATATAAAGAAAAATCCAAATGAATCTATCCATGATTTCAATACTCGGTTCAATAAGACCTTGAATAGGCTACCTGTAATCCTAAGGCCAAGTGATGTGTCCTGTTTGATAAAATATTCTGATGCTTTTGATAAAAAGGCTGCTTATTACTTGAGAGATAAGAACCCAGGAACATTGAGGCAGGCTTTCACCATGGCCTTACAAATAGAAAATAACATCAAAGTAGTTGGAAATCCTCCTAAGAGAGAGGTGTCAAGTTGATCAATCCTGAAAAGCCTCAGTCAAGCAAGGAAGTGGATCTGGAAGAGGTTGTAAAAACTTTGGCTGGAGCAGTTAAAGAGATATCCTATAAACTGGCTAGAGTAGAAAAAGGGATAGGACAAAGTTCCCAGGGTCAGCACAAGCCACACGGTCAGGAGAGATCCTGAAATCACCCCAGAGGTGATCACAGACCAGATGATAGAGGGAAAGGGCTCATGGGATCAGGAAATAACACACCTCAACCCTAGGAGAATAGATTGGTTCCTGATCCTTTGACTGTTAGGGTTGCTACTATGGAGGAGGCCAATGTTATCGAGTGGTGTGATAGGTGTTTCTTACCACACTCCCCATGTGATGTAGATCAAGAAGTTGAGGAAGCAGATGATGATGAGACATATGATGATCTGTGCATGATGGAGAGCCCTGCAAACTCACAGCAGGGGGAAACCTCAACTAAATTGATAAGTGCCAGAACTGCTGAAGATTTTTGGGATTGTGTCCACCAGGTATTACCTCTTCCTCCTATTAATACTTTTGAAATTGATATGGTACAAGCATTTGATCTACCTAATCATGATTTTGAATACTTAAGGGCCTTGATGATTAAAAAGTATGATGGAGGGATCCCTTCTGAAGAGGACAGGAAACTGTTGATGAATGCAGTAGTTGCTCAGGAGAAAGAATATAACACCAGAAGTAAGGTTGTCAAAGGGGGAGGGCCACAAACCAAGCCAAAAGTTCCAGTTCTTACCAGTATCCCTAAGGAAACCCCTAAGAAAGATACATCTGGAAAAGGCCTAATTACCCAAATAAAACTATGCTCCTACCATGCCCAGACTCTGAAAACTCCCATATTATCAGATGAAGTTGTGAATCTCCCTCCTAATACTGCCCTACCCAAATATGTTCCTTGTGACATAGCCCAAATCTTAAGTCAGATCAAAGTCACTGTTCCCATTGTTGAATTACTCAGGATCCCTGAGCATAGGAAAAGGGCATTCAAATATTTGGGATTTAAGGAAGAAAAATTACTTAGGGAAAAAGTGTTAATAATATAGAGGTTCCTCCCATTATTGCAGAATCAGAAATACCACAAGCATTGGAGGAACTGGGTGAATCATTTGAGGTGTATTTGGGAACTTCTCTGGTTGAATCTCAGCTTAATGTGGATCCATTTTTTACCACTTTGATTATTAAAGATAGGCTGGTACATAACTGCATGTTTGATTCAGGAGCCTCATGTAATGTAATGCCTCTTGAGGTCATGAATGAGTTAAATATCAAGGTAACAACAGCTTTTGGGAAATGTACTGCTATGGATTCAAGAGAAGTGCCAGTAGTTGGGTATGTCAAGGGATTAGTAGTGCAGTTGGTAGCTTTTCTAGGAAAGTGCTTAACCATGAATGTGGTTATTGTGGACTGTCCTGCCAAATGGGGGATGTTATTATCCAGAAAATGGGCAGCTAGTGTGGGTGGAAGCATACAAATGGACATGTCATACACAACCATACCAATTGAGGGGAACCTTGTGAAGTTGTACGGTGAGAAGAAAATGTTATATCTCATTGAGGACCCTAACAATGCTTCTTATGAAGTATTGTATGTAGATGTTGATGTCGACAACTTTGTGGGTTATGCTAATTTTAAGGAGCATAAAATTGATGAGTGCAAGTATCCCAAGTAGATTGGTTCTCCCTAGACTCTGATGTTTGATGGGGTTTGTTCTAGATCTGGTAAAGGCACAAAGGATAAACCTAGGAGAATATGGCTAGGTAACAACTTGGATAGAGAAGAAAAACAAGCATATGTCCAGTTGTTAAAAAAGTATCAAGACTTCTTGGCTTGGTCATACTCAGAATGGCAGGCACTTGAAACATTTCCTTGATTGATTTCTCAGAATCAAGGCATGCATCATTATACAGTGTATAGTCTTTTGTTTTTGTTCTTTTTTCACATTTTTCTGTTTCAGTTTCTCCTGGTCCCTGGTGACAGTTCTTGTTGGTTTCTCAGTTTGATCTTGGGAGGATTGGTTATTGTTTTTCTGCTTTGCAAGATTGTTCTTGACTCCATTTCCCAATGGATTTTTGGCACATGGTCTTGTTGTTCTTGTGGCACTCGCAGGGAGTGCCCATCCCCGAGTCGGAGCCGATGTTGGTGCTCAATTTAATCTCACCCTGTTTGTTCAAAATTTCTCAGTCTGCATGGTTTGAAGTATTCTTTGTTTCCCTGTATGGATGCGTCAAATATTTCTCCTTCATTTGGTTTCCATTGTCAGTCCTTTCCTTGGGTCATGGATCACATTGAGTCTTGGTTTTACTTACAGTCTTCTCTCTCCATGGGGAAAAAATTTGTTGTTGGGCATTTTCCACGACTATGTCTCCTTTGTAAATCCTATCCCAACATCCATGGATACGTGTCCTTTCTGATTGGACAGTGGCCTGATGGGTCTTTTTGGTGAAACTTGTCACTTTTGTTACATTTGTAAAAAAATGCCAAATTGGTCCCACAGCCCCGATAGTATATAATTGGCTATTCAACAATATGAAGCGGTAGGGAAAATTTCTTACTTTGACCCTGAAGATGGACACGTGGCCATTTTTCAAGTTAAAAGTGGGGAGGCGGGTCGTCAGAGCATTTTGAAGATTTTTGCCTTTTTGTGAAAAGGAGAAAAGTTATAAAATGATCCGCAACTCCGTGGGGAGACAAATTAATGTCACATGTTTGAGTCAGCATTGAAAAGTCAAAGTGGGAGGTGGATCGGTGGAGCACTTTGGAGTTTTTAAGCTCTATTTTGAAATGAAGAAAAAGTATAAAAGTGAGCCGTGACTCTGCTGGGGCCCACATCAAAAGTTAGAAGTGGAGAGGTGGGTCGCCAGGAGCATTTTGAAGATTTTTGACCCACCTCAACTCAAATATTTTCCACGTGGAGGGCCTACGTCATTTGAGGATTCGCCTCTCGGTCTGACCTTTGGAGTTGCACCAAGGAGACACGTGGAGGTTTCCGCTGGCTCTGCTCATACTTAGAATTTTCAACACGCCCATGTAACTTTATTAAGACCAAAGACATGTGGAGGGCCCGCGCCTGTTTGGGGACCTACCCCTAAATTTTACTTTTGAAAAAGTGCCAAGGAGACATGTGGAGGTTTCCGTTGGATCTTCCCATACTTAGAATTTTTTTCAAGTGTCTGGTGTAACTTTGTCAGACCCTAGACACGTGGAAGGCCCGCACTTGTTTGGGAGTCCTTCTTTTGAGCTTCATACCAAAAATGTGCCAAAGGAGACACGTGGAAGATTCCACTGGATCTGCCCATACTTAGACTTTTCAATGTCCGAGGAACTTTCTCAGACCCTAGGCATGTGGCACCTTCCACTGGTTCTTAAACTTTTCAACAACTTTACTGGGCTGAGACACATGGAGAGCCCATGCTTGTTTAGGGTCTCCACTTTTGGGCACCATATCAAAAGTGCACTAAAGAGACACGTGGAGGCTTCCACTGGCTCCTCTTTATACTGAGACTTTTTCAAAGGCCGAGGAAACTTTCTTAGGCCCAGGGCACGTGGAGATCCTGCGCTCATTTGAGGTCCCACCTCTAGACTTCATCTTTGAAGTTGCACTGAATAGACACATGGAAGCTTCCATTGGACCTTCCCATACTCTGAATTTTTAGCAACCGGTGCAACTCTCTAGGGTTCTGAACACATGGAGGGCCTGCACTCATTTGGGAACCTGCCTCTAGACTTCACCTTTGCAGTTGCGCCAAGGAGACACGTGGAGGTTTCTGTTGGCTCCTCTTTGCACTTGCTTGACTCAGACTCACAATGTAGGAATGTGGTATAATCCATGCGAGGACACTCATTTAAGAGGCATGAATGTAGGTATCCATGCGAGGGCACTCATTTCTCAAGGTGTATTCTCAAGGGTGAAAAGGATTTCTTGTCAGATCAAGCCATATGGAGCCACCTAAGAATTATTAAAAAGGGGGATTTCTTGCACGACAGAATAAAATAATGATTAAGAAATGTCAAAAATTATGATATGGCATCCCAGTCATAGTTGAGGGTCTGAGAAACATGATCAGTTCATGATTTATCCACCTGGCAGCTTTGGGTGTAAATTTGTTAAACATCACTTTCTGGAACAAACTTGTAACAAACAAAGGATTCCTTTTGAATATTCTTCTTTTGGGGGGGAAAATTTGGGATGAGTGAGCGAGTGAAATTGTATAAATGCAATGAGAATACTCTTGCAAATGGTCGGGGGGTTAACTTTTCTGAGAAAGTTTGAGAGAAAACCATTTTTCCTGAGAGACCATCTGAGAAACTTGTTTATTTTCCTGTGTTTTAGATTCAATCGCGTCAAGGTGGTTGCAAGTGTACAATCCATTGACAAGCTCTGAGATTGTTCAAGAAACTTTCCCCTGCTGATGAATCTAATGAACCTCGAATAAATTTGTGTTGATCATGAGCATAATTGTGTTTGTTGTTATTTCAGAATGTTTTCAAATAGTTTTTCTTGTTCCTGTTGCAATCTTATGTTAAAATCTCTCTGAGTCACACAAGATCTCATCCATGTGTTAGTATTGTGGCATTTGCAATTTCATTATGAGAAGAGCCTTCATCTGGTAATGAAATAAACAATTTAAAATCACTTTACTCTCACTATGTTGATAAAGATTATTTGTAAGCCTATGAGTGTATCTTAGGCGTGACGAACCAGGGATTTCTAACATTTAATTGAGTCTTTAACATGAGCCTTTGTGTTGAATTCTTGAAGAATGTGTGAAACCGTGCATCTTTGGGCCTCCATTGATACACACCTTCTGGTTGAAGGAATATTTTAGGCTATTTTGAAGCATTTTGTCTGTGAGTTTTCCAATTTTGTAAAGGCTCTCAAAGATCTGGTATAATCAACTCTATCTTGCTTAACTTCCCACCAAAAATTTCTCAAATGATGAATCCTACATGAAATACCCCTGTTTGTACTGTGTATCCACAAATGAACAAATTCCATTGCCAAAGTATGCAGGGACAATCAGGATTCAATCATTGTCTTTAGTAACCCGAACCTTGTCCAGGAAACATCTCCACTCTCTAGTGTGACAACTCATGAGAGTTAGATTGTGTTGCATTGATCATATTTCCTCAAGGTTCTCATTAACATTGTGCAGAGAAGGATCTCTTGATGTCCTTCACCAACACGGGTTACAGAACGGGTCCTCTCACCCTGGTTGAAGGCACAACCTAAAGTAGTGGGGGTAGATCAAACCCTTAGTGAGGTGCTATCCACTTCTCCAATGCCCAAGTGACAAAGATCAGTTTCGTGATGTTGCTCAGCCCTCGCGGTAGAATCAATTTTGATACCAACACAATCAAAGCCTCTCATTATAGTGTCAATCATCAAATATCCTACAATCCAATTTACTCCCACATAAGATGCTTGACGAAAATTTTGTGCACCAAATTTATCAGTAGCAAGTCTCAACAATCATTTAAGATGTATAAATTATGTCATCTATAGAATGTTTTGATGTTCAATAATAACACATAGCAACCTCTTTTCTTTGAACGTTGATTGTATATTCTAGATTACAATACCTCTTCGTATAAAGGTAACTCTACAAGAGTAAAAATATATGCTCGTCACTTTTTTATTATGCTAATATTAAAAAAAATGATTATCAAGTAGTAGTAAACCTTCCCAACAATTAAATCACAAGAAAAAGACGAATCCCCAAAAAGTGGAACCAAAATCTTGCGGTTTTTTCTTTCTTTAGTACGCTTCAAACCACAAAGTAAACATTAAAAAGACACGCTTCGACGCGATCAACACATCTTCCTTTATAGGATATACATCAACCTTTGAAAGGGAAGGAACTCTCACTCAAATCCTAAGAAAATTAGATATAGTCTAATTGAAAGTTCATATTCGGTATCTTTTTGAACTACAAGTTAAGCATGTTATCATTGATTCCAAAGCTCCTGACACACACCCGCTCATAGGCTATGATGGTGCTCTACGTGGGCACTGATGAAATTAGTGCAACTCAATGTAGACTGCAACTCACTGTTGGCTAGATTTTCTGCACAACTGAAAGCCTAGGCAATTTGATGAGATAAATCTCCCTCATTTATCGGTGAGGCTCCCGTGTAAGATTTTGTCAATTATATATCCTAATATCTATTTATTGGCATTAATTAAACTATATAGCTCATGAACCATAGCTAGAAAGTTCTGTAACAAGTAAGCAGCTGTTAAAGAAAGGAAATATCTAATGAAGAAGAAAATAGGAAATAAAGAGGGAAGATGTGCAACCCAATCAATAAATTACAGAGTTGATTGTGTGTAAATAGATAGAACATATAGATATTAACATACATAATTATAAGCAAGGGAACTTTCAGATATAGATATAGAATAATGCAAAGTTTATGAATAGATCTAAGACAGAAAGTTAGAAACAAAATGCACCGTTGACACAAAGTTCTTCGAAAATATGCTTCTTTCTATTCATATGCTTTCAAATAGCTATCAGGGGTTTCAGCACAAAGTATGGAACACAAGAATGTCACTTACAAATTCTGATCATTTACCTATAGGTTCGTCCTCTACTTATAGCATGTAGAGGGGAAATTACAAATAGGAAGCTTTTAGTGAACTGGCACATGTGGAAGTTGTAAAGGAAACAACTGACAATCTCTCTCCTGGAATTACTCTTTGCATGACATGCATGATTTATAACTGAAAATAGAACCTTCTATTTTGCATGTCTGCCACCTATTTCCAAGTAATTGACTTCTTCAAGTAACGACTTTTAAACCGATCATTTAAGTTTTATAATTTAATTGATCGCTTAATTACTTTGTCAGAGAAAAGAAGAAGAAAGAGGAAAATGAATTAAAAGAAAGTTACAACACTTTTGTTCTTTTTCCATATTCTGCATGTAGTTGATTCTTTTTCCCTTGATTCTCATCAAACTGGATTTGGAAGCAGCTGGATCTGGAAGCAAGTGACTGTGATTTACTTGCGGGTATTGCCTTTGACTTGTAGTCCTTCTCATCCTTGAAGCTTTTGTAGTTCTTATCCTAACTCATCATTTTTATTTTTAATTGCATATGAGCAATTAAAAATTCTGGAAAGCAATCCGGGTGAATGCAAATTCAATGAAGGCTTTAACTGGAAGATAGGGAGCACATGCACAAGATCTTTATTGGCTAGATTTTTTTGCATAGCATAAAACGTAGGCAGTCATGAGATAAATCTCCCTCATTTAACCGGTGAGGCTCCTGTGTCAGATTTGTCAATATAAGTATGCTAATATCTAAATGGGGTTTTACTTTAACTACTCAGTTCATGAACCATAATTGAATAATTCTGCAGCAAGTAAGCAGATGTTTAAAGAAAGGAAAAGTTATAGAAGAAGGTAATTACATAAACATATAGAAGAAACGAGGAAGATGTGCATCCCAATCAATAAATGGCAGAGCTGATTGCATGCACATAGAAGAATCCAATAGATATAAGCACATAATTCTAAAATAAAGGCAGCTCTAGATCCAGATCTAAAATAACACAAAGTTTATTAAGAGATCTAAGATTAAAAGTAAGAAACACAGTACACCGTGACACAAAGTTCTCCAGAAACCTACTCCTTTATATTCATTTTTCTCCAAGTGGCTCTCAGGGGTTTAGCACAAAGTCTAGAACACAAGATTGCTGCTTACAAATTCTGATCATTAACCCGGAGGTTCTTCTCCTACTTATAGAATGTAGCAGGGAAAGTACAAATGGGAAGTCTAACTGAACTAAAACACAAACAACAAATAAAGATGACATTTGACAATCATCCTCCACTAACTTCTCCTTAAGTAACACATATATCACTTAACTAATAGAATGGTTCCACATGACTTTAAGTAATGGTTGCAAAACCAATAACTTAAAGTTTTACAATTTCATCTGGGAACATAGAAAATAGAAGAAGTCATGCCAGCTGTGGACATTTATGTCTTCTTCTTGTTCTGATATCGAATATACTTGTCGAACATGTAATTCATCATCTTTCCATCTGTTTTAGCCACTGTGTCCTTCTCTATCATGAACTGCAACAACCCTTCATTCAACACTTTAATGCACGCTTCCACATCTTCCAAGCTCGGCCCAAACCTTGCAATATCTGCATGCAGCGCCACCAGTCTACTGATAGAATTCATCATGAAAGGCTTAGTAGCTTTATCAATTCTCTTTTGTACCATCAGAAGAGACCCTTCCAAGGAAATAGGCACCTTCCTAGGAACGATCCACACGTATGAAGTAGCACCTCTGACCACGTCATCCTCAGTGAAAGAAATGATACTTTCTGGTAAGGATGATGTCCTACTCTCAAGTGCCTACATCCTCTTCAGCAAAACTCTGTAGATCTCCAAACGGAAAGATACTGCAAACTCTAGCTGCTTCCCCTTCTCAACTGATCCATCTGGTACAATTTGCTCCGTAACCAATACATCTCCCGACAGCTTGTTGATCTCAGCCAAAATACTCAGGTTACTCTCAACAACTGTGTTCATATCTACGATGCTTGTCACCAGTTGCTGCACCTGATTTGCCGCATTATTCATAACCTTGAGGCGGGCTGACACTTCTCCGAGTTGTACAGAAGCTTGACGCATAATCAAATCCTTCCATTCGTCAATAGCTTTTACTTGATTGCTTGCATCCTCCATTTCCTGCATAAGATGATCACTCACCTGCTCTGAAATGGGTTGAATGGAAGGCTTAGCAACCTTGGCTATGATCTCACACAACTAAGATACCTGCTTCTAAAGTTCTTCTTTCTCCACCTTTTCACTGTCAAGCCTAAAGAATAGAGTATCTATCAATGTCTGCGTGTCCTACTTCAATCCTTCAGTGGTGGCTTGATAGAGGGGTACTCTGGTTACTGTAACATCTTCTGCCGTGAGCTCCTCCTCTTCCTTCTGCCGGAATTGATATCTCAACAAACTTCTGCCCTGATTCCTCGATGATCAACCTAGAAGTTTCTTTAGCAACTTTAGGCCTTCTATCTCTTCCACCCAGATTCTGGAGTAGCTACAAGGCGTGCTCTTCTAAGTTCATCTCCACTCTCAGCTTCTGAAACCAACTACGAAGCCAACCATCCTGAGAAGTTACTTCTTGGAGAATGAGAAGTCGCTTGAGTGCACTACCATCTCCTGCTCTACCTCCTCTCCATCAGAAAGTGCCACGGTGTTTATGGCTGCCATCCTCTGAATCATCCAAGGACAAATCTTTTTCAAACTTCACCATCTGTAGCTTCAACATCTCCTCTACAACAGGTGCTGAACGGAGTGGATGAGGAGAGAAATTGAATGTCACTGGATTCAGTGGAAGCATGGAAGTGTCCTGCTGAGGTGCAACAATTGGTGAAGTACTGGGTGCTGGAGAAGCTGGAACCAAAGTCATGTCTGTGGAAGTGATTTTCTCCTTAGATTGAGATCTTCTATGTACTTTCAACTTCTCAGACTTTCTACTGCTTTCTCCTCCGTGCTTCCGCTTGAGGGAATCTCCTGTGCCGAAGTTTCCCGTGACTTGATTCATCAATACTTCATCAAGGCAATATCCCTTCGTCAGCAACCAGTTTGAAGTATTCACTAAAACAACTCCAGATCTTTCTTCAAGTGTATGGCAGCCTCCTACGTTATCCTAAAGTATGGCTTTATCTCCTCCCATTTGATGGTAAGTGTCAAGTACCACATTCCCATCATCTTTAAGATCCGCAGGTATCCGCGCTAGTCCAAAGTTGAACACTTGCTTTGTTGACAGTCTATTGAAATCTCTCTTTCTAACCTCGTACTCACTTTTGCACTTCATCCAGAAATCTTTTAATGAAGGCACATGTGCATACTCCTGGGAGATCATCTTCCTGGCTACTCCAAATGGATCGAAGTTCAACCATGCAGGGAAGAACTCTTTCTCATACTCAGATAACATCTACGTCTCCATCCCCCGAGCTCTAAGAATGCTAATGCAGTTGTAATGTCCCACAGTGACTGGGAAGAAGCCCGTAGACTTGTGCCGCTTTGACTGAAGGTCGTGTAACTCCACAAGTTGCCTGCTCAGCTCCATGGCGATCAATCTATCATTCGGATACCTAGGCATCTTTATTGGTTCGCCAGAAAAGCTCGTAACCCTGAGGTATGTGAAATCTGTAAACTGAATGAATAGACTACCAATCTTGGACACAGCTTCCCACACTTCCTTACTTACCCTGTTGGCCTTTAAGTCTTTGTCTAGCCTGCAAATGAAATCACAGAAGAATTCATCATTGACCACTTTGAAATCTTTCTCGCACGTAGGTACAGTGAGCTGTGGGTAGCATTCGAAAATGGGGTCCTTAGAAAGAACACCACATCTATCCAGCTTGGAAAAGACACCTTGTGAAGCTGTAGCATACACCAAGTAGGAAGTCATTTTGAAGTTGAAAGTATGTTTCACATTCCGGAGTTGCTCACCAATGTTGTCGCTAATAGTTTCCGACCAATTGATTATGGAATCAATTTTGTTGACTTCAATGGTCCTGATGAAAGCATACATCCATGTAAGGAAAGTGTAAGCATTCGCCTTGCCATTCATCCTGCATAGCAATTTGACCACATCATCGACCTCCTGCACATAATTAGACTGCAGAAGAGTTCTTGGGAACTTTGAAGGAGATCTAGGCTTCTTCATGTATATGCTATTCATTATGCTCACGTAATCAACTCTATGCTTCTCCCCCCTGTTGCTGGCATCCTGAAGACTAATGGAAGTCACCACCTTTCTCATTGGAATTTTCAAACAATAATTAAGGAACTCTGCGTCCAAACGAATTATTGTCTTTCCCGTAGCATCACACACTAATCTGGATGAAGGATGGTAAGACCTAGTGCACTCCATAACAAACTATGGCAACTGGGATGTGCATGGAAAGGTTGCAGCTTGGATAATTCCACTGCTTTTAACCGCACGCATGAGTGAAGCCTTCCCCGCTCTAGATCTATCAATCAATTTGGAAAGAGGTTCTAGACCTAGATCTATATCTCCTATGTCTACAAGTTTGGAAGTGATGCATGACTCCATCGTGTTTTCTTTTTCATCTCTCTTCGCCATGGCTTTGTTTATCTTTGTCTGAATAATTCTTTTTCTTCTTACATGGCAGGATTTCTTCAAAACTGGTGCAGATCTGGATAATTCTTCAGATTCAAAGGATATATGCAATGTATTGGACATTGATTAAAGCTCCTTTTCTTTTATAAAACACCTGTAATGAATTCTTGTAATTAATTCAAACAAAAATGGCCACCGGAGCATGAATAGTGAATTTTAATTGTAAAAATCTACACTTTTCAATTCTGATGCCCCAAAAATTGGTGTTTAATTTGCACATAAAGAGAGCATGAATCCTTTCAACAACACCTGAGCACCTGTAACACCTATGCAAACAATTATGCAGACAAAGATCAACCTCCTTCAAAGCATGCGCCAAATTTGGAAGCTTTTAGCCTTGTTTCCACCTTGCCTGAGCAAAATCCTTCTTCAAATGGGGCGCACTTTTCCTCTTGGCTGCAATTCGTTACCTGTGAATTAAATAATTCACCCATATGGCAACCCATGCTTATATAACCCTCACAATTCTATAATTAATAATTGCCCTTCCTATTCCTGGTAATTAATTAATTAAAAATCATGCTTCTCTCTTTAAAAATAACATGTTTAAGGACAGTCATCCAATAAATTAAATTAATCCAATTTAATTCTTCACACTTCACTTCACTTAAGCTTCACAGTGTGCCTTGACCATAGCCACTAAAAATAGAATTTAATTTAATGATTTAATGCTTCAAAAATCATTAAATATATCCTAAATGGGGCGCACTTTTTGACATAAAGGGGGCAGCCTTTAAATAAATTAAATTTAGTTAATTTAATCCATTTAATTCTATTTCTTTTATTCCCCTTTGACTTGTTGACTTTCTTCACATGCCTGGGCGCCTATTTTAGAAGTGAGAAATAATTAATTTTAATCCATTTTAAGGTTGCCATATTCTCACCAAAGGGGGTGCACTTTTTTGCACAATATAATTCTATTTTTAAGAATTTTTCACAATGGGATTCTTTACCCTGCAAGGCAGCCCCGAAAATGCCATGATCCACTTAAGTGATTTGACTTTGACAATGGAATTATTTACCCCTGCAAGACAGGCAATAAAATCTCATGATTTCACTTAAGTCACTTTCTTTTTATTTTTATCATGGAAATTTTTACCCTGCAAGGCAGACAATAAATTCCCGCTTACCTACAGCCTCTAACTTTCCCACTGCAACTTAAGTGAATTTTATATCACGGGAAAAAGTACCCTGCTAGGCAGGTACAAAATTCTCATCTTGCCTGCTACTTGTATTTTTCCCATTGCAGCTTAAATCCTTTGTTTTCCAAAAATGCGCCCAACCCCACAGGGGCTTTTCTGTGCACGACTTCGTTTTTTCCCAATGATCCAGACCTCCGATGGCGACTTCCTCCGGGCATAACGTGCGTATATGCTTTCCAGCTACTCCAGGCCAAGAATTGGGCTTACCCAGCAAAGGAATTGTTCTAGAAAAATTTCACAGAAAACAAAATGGGACAACACAAAAACACGAAAAATTGCCAAAAGGCACAAATAAAGCCCAAAACTTATTCCAAGTTAAAACCCTTCTGGTACATAGGAAGAATGGCATGTTCGATCATAACAGAGTTAAAACGGAGCGCAAATAGCCTCATATGGGGCTCAAAATAATTAAATACAAATTTTCCGCAGACAAATCCCGACGACAGAATATAACAATTTTGGGCATCTGGGTATTTGGCGAAAAAGGCTAATATGGCTCTTTGGGAATATCTTGATGCAATATAAGAACTTTCAGACAATAAAAACACAAAACGACCCATTATTTTAAAAGTACGAAAAAAATTCGAATAGGGTGGTCGCAGATTTCAGGATGAAATCTGAGTAACACCAATCTTGGAAGAAATTTTTCATGCATAGACTTCTACACGGGCTGTGCCAGAAATAAGATGATGACTTTTTTGCCGGAAGCCTTTACAATTATGAGATCTATATCTGTCAATTAAATCGGTGATAGGTTCAGAGCCTATGTTTATATCATTGACTTCAACAAATCTGGAAGCTATGCAATATTCTATTGATCCCTCTCTATCATCACACTTCATCATGGCTGGAGCAATATTTGTCTAAGCAATCTTTGTCTGTGTTCTTTTTCTTTTAATCCTGCCGGAATTCTTTAGAACTGGATCAATTCGTGCAGATCTATCAATTTCTTCATATCCAAAAGATATATTCAATATACCTGACATTGATTTGAACTTCCTTTCACTTGTATGAACACATGTAATGAATACCATAGCATAAATCAAGCTCTTACAACCCTAGGTGCCAAACTTTGAAGCTTTCTGGCAATGAAAAACACTTTTTGATGCAAAAAACCTCCTTCCTTGGGCGCCAAAGCTGTCCAGGGTGCAATTCTTTGCAAAAAGAATTAATTACATCTTCACTATGGAAATCCATGCTTACATAACTCTCAACATTCTATTTTTAATAATTGCCCCTCTTATTCCTGGCAATTAATTAATAAACAATTATATTTATTCTCCCAAATTGGGTGCCTATTTTTACATGTTGTTCGCTGCCATTAAATAAATTTAATTTATTTATTTATAACATGCTACCTTCAATTCTCTTTCGCTTGTCTTCATGCATTGACTTTCCTTCTATTTATGGCGCCAAAATTGGGTGAATAAACGTTGATAAATATTATTAAATGCATTGTTATTCACCCTAGGTGGGTCGCACTTTTTGGTAAGGGTGAATTCTAAAAATAAGAAGTCAACTATTGATTGGAATTTTCACCCTGCACTGCAGCTCTAAAAATCCCTTCTTCCACTTAAGTGATTTGACTTTCATAATGAGAATTTTTACCCTATCAAGTAGGGAAGAAATTCTCGCCAATGCTTTAAGTGATTTTTCTTTTATAATGGGAATTTTTACCTTGCAAGGAAGGTAAGAAATTCCCACTTGCATGTTGTCTCTAATTTTCCCATCGTAACTTAAGTGACTTTGCCTTAATGGGAAAAAGTACCCTGCAAGGCAAATACAAAAATCCCACTTGCCTGCTACGACAAAAAATCCCACTGCAGCTTAAATCCATCCATTCCCAAAAATGCAACTTGTTCAGAAGAGGCTTTTTTGTGCATGACTTCGTCTTTTTAAAGAGAAGTTGATTCCTTCTAACATGACGGTCGTAGATGATCTCCAGATACTCGAGGCAAGAAAACAAACTGTACTGGCAAAGAAATTGACCTGGGGGAATTTCACAGAGAAAAATAAATGAGAAAAATAAAAAAAATAAAAAGAAGTTTCCATAAGTCACAAACAAAGCCCAGGATCCATCCCTAGTGAAAACCCTACTAGTATATGTGAATATTGACATGTAAACTTCAACAGGGTTAAACCGGAGCACAATTTACTTCAAATGAGGCTCTCAATAATTAAATAAAAATTTCCCGCAGACAAAACTTGACGAAGGGATAAAACAATTTTCGGCATCTGGGTATTTGTCGAAATTGGCTCATATGATTCTCTGGGAATATCTTGACACAATACAAGCATTTTCTGGCAATGAAAACACAAAATGACCCCGTTATTTTAAAAGTACCGAAATTTTATAACATGGGGTAGTCTCAGATGCGGTATCTTTTTGAACTACAAGTTAAACATATTATCATTGATTCCAAAGCTCCTGACACACACCCCTTACTCGTAGGCTATGATGGTGCTCTACGTGGGCACTGATGAAATTAGTTCAGCTCAATGTAGACTACAACTCACGCTTTTAAACCAAGCAACTATAGACCACTAACTGATTTTATACTCGTGTAGTATCAAAAAACCCAAAATAGGCTCCTGACAAAAGAAAATCGCACAACACGTTTGACTTAGAAGAACAATCCTATTCTACTATAACATAATTTTAGTTAACACTAGAAACAACAATATAAACCACAATATGCTCCATTTTCATTAATGTCTAATAAAATCTTCCATTTCTAAAGCCTTTCCCAAGTAGACAAGGAAGCAACCCTTCATTACAAATTTGCATTGATTACATAGAGACCCCAAATTTCTCCCTTCCCTAAATATCTATCACAACATTTCCTTAATCTTGCGCCTATCCTTTGACAATGAGCCAGAAATCATGCCTCAATGCTCTCTCTCTTGGTCTCTTTGTCTCTCTCCCCATGCTTGGTTTGCACTATATTCATCGCCAAAGTTTCCTCATCTGGCACTCTTACTCTAGTGCTCCCTCCAATGGTTATCCATTTCTTCTTGTTCCTCCTTCAAAGTTATTTATGTCTTTTGCTTCTTTACTACTTTGGAATTGAATCACTATTGATACTAAGGTGTTCTTTCTTTGGCACTTGGTATTAAATGGCTAGTTTAGTTGCCTTGAAAGCATGAGGATCAATTATATGGATGATGAATAATCAATTTTCACACCTCAATACCTTTGATGGAAAATACACACTTTTGAAGAAATTGGCTTTGTTAGACCAACACAATGTTAATGGTGGTTATGAACTTCACAAAGGTGGCAAAATAGGCTATGCGGTGAGAAAGGGCTTGCAAAAAACTTAGTTTTGTGAAGCCCAATAGGTTTGTGAAGCTCCCCGGGTTCGCAAATCTTTTATAGTCTTGTGAAGCTCCATTAAAAACAAACTAGGATGGAAAAACTCCGAAACAGAGTACAAAGCTTACGCAACTCCAAAATGGATTACAAAACTTACAGAGCTCAAAATTACTTAGTGAATCTCAAATTAAGCTTTGCAACAAGAAGATTCTTGAAATTTCTCATTAGAGTTTTCCCCCAACAATTTTGTATTCCTATTAAGGATTGTCCATTAAGTTCCTTATGTGGGATATATTGAAGATCTAGGAATGAATCTACACCAATTAGGTCTGAGGCTTTTAGATCCATTAAAGTCCTTGGATTGATGACCCTCTTGCTTGGCCCACAAAAAAGTGTTGATGTTAATGCTACTCTTCTCACACAAACACTGACTAGAGGAATCTCCAATGATAAAACCAATGAGCACATGAAACTATTCTTTGTTACCATGTTGAATTAAGAGCACATGCCCATGATCAAACACATCACATATTTTTTAAAAATACATATTTATGGTGGTGTCAATGGACACCTAAAGAATAATCAAACGATGTAATAAAATATATTGATTCAAATAACTATTGATAGGTGGAAGACATTGTCTCCATTTATACATCTTCAATAGGTGAAATAAGGGCATACCAAACTCATAATAAGGCATTGACCGTAATTCATAGAAAAGATAACTACAACTTGACCTACACATAATCCAATGGTATGCCACAAGTGTCGGTAACTCAAATGGTCCCACAAACAAGCATATACTCATCACTACCTTGGAAACACAATCAAGAGTGAAACACAAAAACCTTGATCCCAATTCCTAAAGAAGACATTGTTGTACGTGGAGAGAGATCATTAATAGTGTGAATTAAAGCAACACTTCATGTATTCCATTGAAGAAAATTGGGCTAAATAACAGGATGGTTCCAAAGCAAATAGGCTACCAAATTGAAATTAATTTTATTTTAATATTAATATCTGCTAGATTCTAAAATTAATGATGGGTAGAAGTACAAGAAAAACAATATGAAAGAGAACATTAAGAGTGTAAATACTCCTACAAAAGTCATAAGAAAAAGGAAATTGAGTCTAAAATAAGGAACTCAAAATAGGAAAGAGGTGTTGGTCCAACAAAATAGAGAGCAATGAGGAAGCTCATGACAAGGGAGATCACTCTCTAGAAAGAAGAATTACATCTAAGAGGTTGCAACAGAGGATTATAAATGGCAGGAGGAATCAGAAAGAAATATGAACCACCCAACAAAAAAAATCTAGTTTAAGATGATGCCAATGTGAAGATCAATCAGGAATTCAGGATCCATACAAAGGTTAAAGACACATAAAAACTCATAGTAAAAGTAGTGTAGAATTGTTCCTTATGCAAGCATTTATTCACAAGTTTACAGGGGTGTCAATTTCTATATTGTTATTGCATATAGTAATAAGTTAATCACGATACAATATATACACCACAACATTCTCAAATTTATAGATTTTCTTCAGTTTGAATATACAAAATGTAACATTAACTATTAGTTATTGTTGTTAAAAACCAAGACTTGGCATATTATAAGAAAAATATTGCTTATGATTGGTTAGTTATATGATTAAAATTCTAAGGCTCTTTTCACATTGAGACATATTTGTAAGAGTTTCTACAAACAACTACATATGAAATTTCCTTTCATATATTTCAAATGTTAGACTAGACTATATCTAGAAACTCTTACAAATAGTTTTGTGATGAACTTAGAAAATAATGTACTTCAAATGATCTAGCAAACATCAAAATTCAATTACTTATTTATAATTATCTCTGCACAACTCCATCAAATGGAAAATTGAATAAGAACTATGAAGAAACACATCAATCATCTTCAAAAATATTATCTATTACTAGTGGCAATATTTCCATTCCACTAGGAATTACTCCCCAAAGACCTATAAACCCAAGTGAATCATAATTTACATTCTCCAACAAGCACCTTGTAACATTTGGGTTGATTGAAATGAACTGTTTAGTTTAGATGCGTTTGAGAAAAGGAAGCATTACTCAGGGACGCACACCCCCCATCCTTAAAGCATGTCGGACATAAGAGATGTCCCGGATGCTTGGGCACGAGGACGGTGTTGGTGTGAGTTATCCTATGTGTCCTCCTCACATATTGGAGGGTCATCTCACATGGGTTAGGTTTAGGTTTAGGGTTTACATGTGTGTCATGCACTAGGGTTACTCAACACCCTATATGTACTCTCTTTTTATTCATTTATGAGCATGCCAAGACACTCCGCTGTCTTTTCTCTACATGTGCAAGTTTTGTTCTTTTATGCAAGATTGTTCAGTTATTGATCGATTCTTCCTTGTGATTACATTGGAGCCATTACGATTCAACCAGAGTGCAACTTGATCATGGTGCACAATTTCCGATACGATTCTTCAACTCTTTCAAGGTATCAGAGCTGAGATCAGGGAAATGTGCACTCATTTTTTGAGTTGTGATTACTCTTGTTTTTCATTTTTTTAACTCCTCGTGCACAGTTTTTGATCATTATATTATGGTTTTTCCTTGCTAACATATTTAACTACTTGCTCTTGGAAAGTTTTTCGTGTTCTTCGTGCATGTGTAGATCTCCTTGAGCTATCAGGCGCTTTGCAGCTACTTTTAGCTAGCTGCAGCTAAAAATAGAGGTTCTTTATTTTCTAGTTTTTTTATTCGTTTAGAAAAAACTAAAAATTTCTTTTAGATCTCTGTTTTTTTTTTTTGGTTTCTCTGTGTTTTTTGCATGTATTTTACAAAATACAGGTTCGAATTTCAGTATTTGATGGTTGATTAAGGCAGCTACATTTAGCCCCGAGCTCGTGCTTCGTTCCTTGTTGCCTGGCAAAAAAGTTTTTGGGCCTTTGGCGAGTCCCTTCTCCTCTATGCGGGCCTTGCTCCCTAGCGACCTTCCCTGCACATTTACCTCACCGTTCGACCCTGCTTGGCCCTTATTTTTCACTGTGGAGCCTTCCCATGCTACTCTGCTTGGCCATTCCACCCCGGTCGTTCCTCTTCCATGTGCTGCTTAGCCTGGCCGCTCCTCCGAGCTCCTCTCCCTGCTGCTGCATTTTTTGCAAACCGAGGTTCCTCCCTGTCCCTGTTGGACGTCTCCTCCCTCCTCCCTCCTCCCACCCCACTTACCAGTCCACGCGGCCTCCATTAAACCTCTGTTTTCCTTTGCTGTGCATTTTTGCAAATACTAGTAAGTTCTTTTTTGTTTTTTTAGTAAGGTTTCTAAAACGTATTTTTTAAATAAATACTTTCCATTTTTTCAAATCTCAAAAGCTTTTGTATGTTTTTAAAAAAATTTCCTTCCAATTTTAAAACAAACAAAAGCTATTAAAAAGTGTGGTATGTATTTTTAAAAAAAAATCTTTCTAAATCAATCAAAAAGCTTTCTTTTTTAATTACATTCTTTCTAATTGTTTTTTAATCTTTTTTTAGTTAGTATACTTTTAAAAGAGGGAAAGTTTTTTTAAATTAGGATTTTTTTAAAAAATCTTAATTAATATTTAATTAATTTTTTTAGTTAGATATTAAATAATCGAAATTAATTAATTTAATTTATTTGCGATTATAATTTACGTTTAGTAAATAATTCTAAATTATCTTTTAAATTAAACGTTTTTAATCATTTTTTAAACTCCCATTAGCTTTCAATTAGCTAAATTAGACGTTTCAAAACGGTAATTCTATAGGCGTTATTGTCAAAAAAATTTACTAATCGTGCGTTCAAGTGTGCAGTGACACTTTGAGCACTCCTTGTCTTCCGCGTGCCTTTCCGGCTTTCTGAAGATCATTAGAACTCAATTTTGAGTTCATCTAAATCATTGTATTTTACCCTTATTATTGCTTGTGACTAGTGAGAGTGTCTGCCACAGTCTGTAGCAAAGGGGTTTTCATTTGCGATGTGAGACATTTTTTCTCACACCCAGGATTGGATTTCACCTCCTTCCTTGTTTTTTGCTTGTGCTTGTTTACGGTGTCCTATTTGTTGCGCTCCACGAAACACTGTTGTAGTCTCCTCTCTTGCGCGTTATTACGCTGATTACAAGACGAGTTACCAAGTGTTTCAAACCGCATGCATGGACCCAATTGTAATCAACACACTAAACTATAAAGTGCCGAAAGCAGGGGGGTTGTTATATTGTCCTGGGTGGTTGTGTTTCTTTTCTGCATTTCTTTCTCTCTCTCTCACTATGGATGCACTTTCAATTCATTTCCTTACGTCGTTCAACTTCTTCGAATGGAGATCGAAAATGATTATGAAACGAAGGGGTAAAGGGTTATATCACATCACCATGGGAACTGAGACTCAACCAAACGACGATCCTAAAAAATCTAAGTGGTTAAACCGTAGTGATGAAGCTTTAGGTCTTCTTTGCATGTTTGTTTCTCCTGACCTGCTCTTCCATATTGAGGCATTGAAACACCTAAATCTGCGTGGAAAACACTGGATGTGATGTTTAGACAACTAGATGACATGAGAGCACATGAGTTGGAAAACGAACTACTAGGGTTAAATCCTAGTGACTTTGAAAACCTACAAGCTTTCTTCTCAAAATTTGTTCACATTAGATTGTTGTTAAAGGGATGTCAAGTAGAGAAGAAAGATTCTCAATTGATCTTGTCGATTATCTCTAAGCTAGGTCCCGAATATTATGTCTTCGTGTCAACTTTCTACGCTACAAAAGTTGTTTTGGGTGATGCTTGGACTATGCCCTCCTTTGACTATTTTTCGTCCCAACTCATTTGAGAACAGGACAAACTCATTCAAACGGGGTCTCTCAAGTCCAAGTCACATGCATTTGTAGCAAGTAATAGCAAGGGAAAGAAGACTAAAAATAAGAAAGAAACAAAGGATCAACCTAAGAAAGAAACCACGACCAAACCTAAAAATGACACAAACACTTCAATTTCTGAGCCTAAGGCACAGAAAAGCAAGTTTTTGTGTTCCTATTGCAAGAATTCTGGTCACGATGAGCACCACTGTTTTCGGAAACAGATTGATCACTTGTCTCATTTACTTGAGAAGAATAAAATAAGTGTTCATGAATCCATAAAACAAAGTGCCCTGAAGGCCGAGTCTTATGCTGCAAAAGGTTCTAAAAATGATAAGAAGAAAGGAAAGCCCCTTGTAGCCAGAGTTTCTCCTTCATCAACGTGGATTATAGATTCTGCTGCTTCGCACCACATGGGTTCTTTGCATGTTGAGTTCTCCAACATCGAACCTTGTGGAATGTCCCAAATCACGATGGGTAATGACACGACAGTGTTGGTTTCCGGTAGTGGTTCGGTAGAAATGGATGGGGGAACATTTAACCAAGTGTTGAGTGTTCCTGATCTCTCTACCAATCTCCTATCGGTTTACCAAATTACTCACCTTGGTGAAGGAATGCAAGTGGAATTTGGTCCTAACTCGGTGATTATTCGTGAGCTTAATGATGACACTACAGTGGCTAAGGGAAAGGCAGATCATCATTCACGGTTGTACACCTTCTCCCACTTTAGTTCTGATTCTACGCCCACTTCCTTGCTCACTCATGCAAATGAGATTAGTAAGTTATGGCATGAGCGTTTCAGACATCTAAATTATCGCTACCTTGAACAATTGAGCCAAAAGGAAATGGTCAATAGGTTACCCTCGCGTCAAGTTTTTTTTAGGGTCTTTGTGAGGGTTATACCCTTGGAAAGTATCATGAAAAAAACTTTGACAAAGAAAAATCCTGGAGAGCTACTTGTCCCTTGGATCTTGTTCACATCGATATTTCTGGTCCATTTCCTTCTCCTTCGTTTAATAGAGCTCTTTATGTGCTAACCTTCATTGATGACTTTTCACGATATACTTGGGTATATTTTCTTAAGCTTAAGTCTGAAGTCTTTGAACATTTTCAGGACTTCAAGGCTCTTGCTGAGAAACAGGCAGAACGATCTATCAAGGTTCTTCGAACCGACAATGGAGGTAATATGTAAACAATAGGTTCATGGATTTTTATACTTCTGAAGGGATCTCTTTGCAGCATACAATTGCTTATAGCCCTTTGCAGAATGGAGTTGCAGAAAGAAAGAACAGTACTCTGAAAGAGATGGCCACTTGTATGATTCACTCGAAGTCTCTTCCTCCGCAGTATTGGGCCGAAGCAGTGAATTGTGCAAATGACATTCATAACCGTGTTCCACACAAGGTAGTAAGAGGGATGACACCCTTTTAAGCCTGGTTTGGACGCAAGCCTAATGTTGAGCACTTTCGAGTCTTCAGATCCAAGGTTATGGCTCGGATTCCCAAGAAGAAACGCAAGGCCTTGGAACCCCAATCCAAACCTTGTATCTTTGTAGGGTATCTTGATAGTGTGAAGGGATATCGATTAATGAATCCTACTTCTCATGAGCTGTATATTGAGAGAAGTGTTAAGTTTGATGAGTATTCTTCGACTTCTACTCCTCCACCTATTGAAGTTCTTCAGCTCACTGATTCAGGTTCTGACTCATCAGATGATGATACTATTGAGCGTGCTCCTCTTCCTGATCCTCTCGACCATCAGACCTCTGAGTCTTTTGATTCTGACGGTAGTGATGACGAAGAGTATGTCCCTTCTCACTCAATTGAAGAATCTTCCAACTCTGAGCCTGATCCTCCTGGTCCTCTTTGGGCTAGGAAAACTTTGCAAAGTGCTGGAGATTTAGTTGGAGATACTTCGGATGTGAGATGTACTCGCTCAAATTTCATTGGACCCCACTCTTTCTTCGCCTCTGCTTCTAATCCACAGTCTTTCTAGGAGGCTTCTGGTATTCCTGAGTGAACTTCTACCATGGATGAGGAGTATTCATCTCTCATGAAGAACGATACTTGGGATCTCACCCCTCTTCCGAAAGGAAGAAAAATCGTTTGGTGTAAGTGGGTGTTCCGAACAAAGTATGGAGTAGATGGAGACGTCGAAAAGTTTAAAGTGTGATTAGTAGCTAAGGGTTTCTCTCAAATAATTGGGGTTGATTATACTGAAACTTTTGCTCCAATTACGAAGATGACTTCTATTCGACTGACCCTAGTCATTGCCGCAACGAACAGATGGAAAGTCCATCAAATGGACGTTAAGAGTGCCTTCCTTCATGGTGACCTAGAGGAAGAGATCTATATGGAACAACATCTAAGGTTATGTCCAAGATCCCTCCCTCGTTTGTAAGTTAAAGAAGTCTCTTTACGGCCTTAAACAAGCCCCTCGGGCTTGGTATGCCAAGATGGACTCCTTTTTATTTACATCAGGGTTTACTAGGTGTCACTTTGATCCAAATGTTTATATTTTACAGCAAGATGACTCCATACTCATTCTTGTTCTCTATGTTGATCATTGAGGCAGCTCTTCCTCTATTATTGATTCTGTGAAGATCACCTTGGCCAACAGGTTTTCCATGAATGGCTTAGGTCTGCTTCATTACTTCCTTGGGATCCATATTTCACAATTTGACTCGAGAATTTTTGATTTCGCAACCTAAGTAGCTCCTGATTTGCTAGCTCGTTTTCAGATGTTTGATTGCAAGTCTTCTCCTACTCCTTTTCTTTCTGGGGTTAAGTTGGTTTCAAATTGCTCTACTCCCTTGGTTGATGGTACTCTTTATCGATAGTTGGTGGGGAGCTTGATTTACTTGACTCACACTTGACCACATTTATCGTATGTTGTTGGGATCATGTCCAAATTCATGCAGGAGCCACATGAGCTGCATTGGAAAGCAGCCAAACGGATCCTTCATTATGTTCGTGGCACTTATACAGATGACATTCACTATCATGGAGGGGTAGATATTGACTTGATTGGGCTCACAGATTCTAATTGGGCCGGTGACGTAGATCATCAGAAATCTACTTCTGGATACAGTTTCTCTCTTGGTTCGGGTCCTATTAGTTGGTCTAGCAAGAAGCAAAATGCAATTGCGATATCATCTACAGAGGTAGAATACAGAGGAGCAGTTAACGCTGCCACCGAAGCTATTTGGCTACAAGGTATCCTAACAGAGTTTGGCATCCACCTTCGGCGGCCTACCATTATCTACTGTGATAACACGAACACTTTCTCCATTTGCAGAAATCCAGTTCAGCATCAGTGGACGAAGCACATTGAGATTCATATGCACTTCATACGAGAGCTTATTCATGATGGCATCATCAACATTCAGTACATTCAGGCAGCTGATCAGATTGCAAATCTATTTACCAAGTCCTTCACTGAGATGAAGTTTCTTCACTTACGGTCTCTTCTTAGGGTGAGGTCTTCTGCAACTGCTCATCTTCTTCGGGCTATGTAGTCCTTCTTTAACTTCTTCTTCTAGGAAGATTGTGTTTGTATATGGGCACCTTATCAGGCCTTTAGTTGTCGGCCCCATTGACACATCTTTCTTAATTGTTTAGGAGTGTCTTCTTTTTCCGTCTGACTCATCATAGTCTGCTACCCTAGCTTCGATGAAGGGGGGGGTGTTGGTGTGAGTTATCTTGTGTCCTTACATATTGGAGGGTCGTCTCACATGGGTTAGGTTTAGGTTTAGGGTTTACATGTGTGTCATGCACTAGGGTTACTCAACACCCTATATGTACTCTCTTTTTATTCATTTATGAGCATGCCAAGACACTCTACTGTCTTTTCTCTACAATGTGCAAGCTTTGTTCTGTTATGCAAGATTGTTCAGTTATTGATCGATTCTTCCTTGTGATTACGTTGGAGCCATTAGGATTCGACCAGAGTGCAACTTGATTGTGGTGCACATTTTTCCGATACGATTCGTCAACTCTTTCAGATGAAATGTTGCCCCCCTGCCTCCATAACCCTCGCTCCACACCCCCACCCTTCCCATGTGACCCCCGAATGCCAAAATGAAGGGGACGTCCCTTAAGTTTAAGGGAACGCACCCAAGACTTCCTGGGTGCTTCGAGTCTTCAAGCACTCCAACAAGATCACCATGACATCCCTGAGACGGCTAGGCGACATCCTAAAGTCCTCAGAGACCCAAATTTTTTTAAAAAAAAATATTATAACTCAAAAATGAGGAAAATGAAAAACTAGTACTTTATGTAGTGATACTAGATGTAAATTTTTTTCCTATGCAAAGTTACCTTCCCAAGAAATGAACTTCTGTTGTTTTACATAGGTTCCAAGAGAAGATATTTTAACAAGAGGTGGTTGTTATTTTACATTTTGAAATGTCCCACTTCATAGGATAGTCATGACAAAGACCTTAACCTATTTTATCTTCCCGAAAACTAAGGAGAATTTTAAAAGGGCGACTTAAGTTCTAATATTTTATTATTAAGTGCAAAGATAAAATAAAACATTATAAAAAGCACTTATAATAAATTATTAAGGACTTAATGATAAATCAAACATAGAAAAAGCAAACAAGGGAAAAGCACTTATTAAAAATGTAATTTTTAAGGGAAAGTGCAACTAGCTTAGGGAGCTATAGAAAATGGAAAAAAAAAGGCAGATTGCTTATGGGCCAAATTATTCCCTCTAGAAAATGCGACTTGCATTAGGAAGACTTTTTGGAGGGAAGAAAACATTTAATGATGAAAGAGTTGGTTGGTCATAGAAAGTGGCTATTTGGGTCACTTCTTTCTTTAAAATGGCAAGTCAACTTGTATTGGAGGCATTCTATGATCATCTAAAAATTCTAGAAATTACTTGCGAGCTAAGTATTTGCAGTTGCCTTCTCTGAGGACGAAAACCCTCATGAGAAATTGAAGGAAGAACAAAAACTCTTCCTTTTGGATACATCTATTTTGTGTGATTATTCAAGAGAGAACTGCTTGCTGAAGGATAATATATTATCAGGCTGGAGCAACCCTATTATAGATTGTTTTTGCATTGATAAAGGATAGATGAATCAGTATTGGCATCTATTGTTTAGAGCCTAGCTTCTGATATTTATTCTACTAATTTTGGAGCATTTTGTTGGGGTCTGAACCCTCATTCCACAGCTGTACTCTAAGATCAGATCTGCAGTCTTATATTAAATAAAAATCAGATTTTTGGAGCTCATTTTTGGGTACATTTCTCTTACATTGTCCTCATAAAAGTTATTGTTATAAAATCTTAAATAGGCTTGTCTGAGTATCTTATATTGCACTTTCCTTCTAAAGTACAAGTTGCATTTTCTCCTATTGTTTTCTGAGTTGCATTTAACAATTGTTTCATCTCTTGTAAATTCGGTTGAGGGTTTTGGGTTTGCCTAAAATCCATTAGGGATCAAAAGTGTCTTAATTGGGGACATTACAGTGGTATCAGACCCAATTTTCCTCCCAGCCTGTGAGGGCCAATTTCAAATTTCAAATTTACATGGATAGAGATGAATATAATTTTGGATATCAATACCAGAAAAGAACTCCAAGAAGAGGAGGGATAGATGATGAAGAAAGACCTCTTAATGATGAGTTCAACTACATGAATGGGGTATTTTCTAGCGGTAACAGAGAGTTGCGGAGCATATTGTTAGAGTCACAAAGAGATCTTAGAGACTCCGTTGTAGGAGCCATTACTTATTTGGGCAGATCTTTGCAAGGGATATTGTCTAACACAAAAGGGAATCAAGGCAATCATGGCGAGGGAAGCTCTTCTAGCCATCATGTGAGAGGAGTTTCAAACAATACTCCTTCCAAATTCTTTCGTGCTAGTTTCTTTCAAAGTAACGAGCCATAAGGGAAGGAGTAGCCACCTACACACGGATTTGCAAATGAAGTCAATCTTTTTGGAGATGAGTATGCATCCTTGAATCCCAACACACGGGATTTGCTCTCATTCAGATATTTTTGCCAACTGGGGAGGAACAAAGGGCCAAGGAAAATAGTAAATCAGTAGCAAGAACCAATGAAGGACATTCAACATAGATTGGGTAAAATCAATCTTCTTTCATTTGACGGTTCAGATAAGTGTTCTGCTAGGGTTTGGTTACAAAAATTAGATACATCTCTCTTTGAACCCTATGTATGAAGAAGAAGCATTTAAGTTCGCAACCTTTCATTTGGATGGAGTTGCACATGAGTGGTGGTACCATGACATCATCACCCAAGGGCATGGCTCTATCACCTCCCTTGAAGAATTCAACAAGTGTTTGATAGAAAAGTTTGACAGGATGGATCCAGACTTGCATTTTAGAGAGCTAGCCCAACTCAAACATGATGGAACTCTAGATAAGTATATTTCTTATTTTAAAAGAATTGCAATAATGGTACTTTATATTCATAAAAGAAGGCTTGTTTTATTATTTGTTGAAGGGTTAAAATAACATTTAAAAGGCCTTATTAAAGCTATTAATCCTCCATCTCTTAAAGCTGCCATTAAGAAGCCATTAGACTTTGAGAGTTCATTGCCAAAAGGGAAAAATATGCAATTTGGCAACAACGAACAATGTTTTTGAGGCAGCAAAAGAGCACATGTGAGCAACCAATAACACCTCAAAATGAGAAGCAATGAGCAATAATTAGTGAGCAACAAGGAAGAGCACAACAATGGGAAAGAGACAAATCTAAAATTGAAGCAAGAAATGAATTAAGAAGTGAAAAAATGTGCTTTGATTGTAAAGACCCATGGACACCCAATCATTGTTTCAAAGGTAAGGGATTTATTCATTATATTGAAGTTGTTTTTTATGATTATGACGATGAAGGTAATGTTGATCCAAATAATCAAGCAAAAGAAGATGATATGGTTGTCACAAGTGCTACTTTAGCTACACTAACAGTATTGCCTAGTTTCTATGAATTCCATATGAAAGGTGATCTTCTTGGGCAAAAGGTCACCATACTGATTGATGGAGGAGCAACCCACAATTTCATAGATGAAGATTTGGTTGCTAAATTGGGCTTACATGAGGAAAAATTCCAAGGATTCAATGTGATTGTGGCGGATTGACATTCAATCACATGCACCAAGAAGATTCATCAACTTCAATTCACCATGGGAGGTCATAAGGTAAGTGATGAATTTTATGTTGTTAGCATTGGTAGGTTGGATTTAGCTCTTGGTGTACAATGACTTCAATCCTTAGGCGATTTTAATAAAAACTATCAAACCATGGAGCTGAGATTCAAAGTGCAAGACAATGAAATTGTTTTGCAAGGTATGAGGAAGGGAGTTCCTTAAAAGATGACAACAAAAAGTATGATTGGAATATTTCAAGAAGAGCAAATTTCACAAGAAGTGATTGCAAAAGAAAGGGGCATAACATTGCAACAAATGATTTGTGAGAAAATTCAACCTTTTGTGAACCATGGTGACTGCATAAGGTATGGTACAAACAAATTAATGTTACATATGCAACATATTTATATTTCTTTTGATAAGAGTGATGATTTAAATAATAAAATCTACAATTTGCATTATATAATGCCTTGAATACAACCATTTGTATATGAACACCTTGTGAAGGGCAAGTGGTGGTAGGTTTTATCCCATCTAACAAATACATGTGCTAGAATTTTGAGACACTTAGCATGTTTTGTCTATTGTGTATGACACTTAGACAAAAGAGTTCAAAATTGCTTGAGAGCAAACAATCTTAGGAAGGGAGGACTGAAATGTCCCACTTCTTATAATGTTCATGACAAAGACCTTAGCCTATTTTGTCTTCCCAACGGCTGAGGAGAATTTTAAAAGGGAGACTTAAGTTTTAATATTTTATTATTAAGCGCAAAAATAAAATAAAACATTATAAAAAAACACTTATAATAAATTATTAAGGACTTAATGATAAATCAAAGAAGGGGAAAACACTTATTAAAAGTGTAATTTTTACGAGAAAGCACGACTAGCTTAGGGTGCTATAGAAAATGGAAAAAATGGCAAATTGCTTATAGGCCAAATTATTCCCTCTAGAGAATGTGACTTGCATCAGGAAGACTTTTTGGAGGGAAGAAAGCATTTAATGCCGAAAGAGTTAGTTGGTCATAGAAAGTGGCTATTTGGGTCACTTCTTTCTTTTAAAGGGAAAGTCGACTTATATTGGTGGCATTCTATGATTATCTAAAAATTTTGAAAATTACTTGTGAGTTGAGTATTTGCAGCTACCTTCTTTGAGGACGAAAACCCTCACAAGAAATTGAAAGAAGAACAAAAACTCTTCCTTTTGGTTACATCTATTGTGTGTGATTATTCAAGAGAGAATTGCTTGCCGAAGAATAATATATTATCAGGTTGGAGCGACCCAATTATAGACTGTTTTTGCATTGATAAAGGATAGAGAAATCAATCTTGCCATCTATTGTTTGGTGCCTAGCTTCATATATTTATTCTACTAATTTTGGAGCATTTTGTTGGGATTCAAACCATCATTCCACAGTTGTACTTTCAGATCAGATTTGTAGCCTTGTATTAAATAAAAATTAGATCTTTGGAGCTCATTTTTAGGTATATTTCTCTTACATTGTCCTCAAAAAACGTATTGTTGTTATTAAAAAATAGGCTTGTTTGACTATCTTATATAACACTTTCCTTCAAAAGTACAAGTCACATTTTCTCCTATTATTTT
Organism: Taxus chinensis; assembly: GCA_019776745.2. Lineage (NCBI taxonomy): Eukaryota > Viridiplantae > Streptophyta > Pinopsida > Cupressales > Taxaceae > Taxus > Taxus chinensis. The sequence goes on along the minus strand of CM034156.1, from coordinate 585,768,643 downwards.
CTGAGTTGCATATAACAATTGCTCCATCTCTTATAAATTGGGTCAAGGGTTTTGGGTTTGCCTAAAATCCATTAGGGGTTCAAAGTGTCCCAATTGGGGACATTACACATTTTAACCCTTTCTTATACACAGCAATAGAATCTATAAATTCACATGCATATTTGTAAAGATTTCTTTAGTTTCAAAATTTGTTGTGTAAGTATTTCTGACTCTTTTTGTATGATAATGGAAGTTTTACCAGTATATTAGGATGTTCTAGAAGCCAACTTTGTATTTAAGTATTTTTGTGTTTTTTGGTTACCTTACTTGGTTTTTGTATATGGATGACTATTCATGTAGTTTGTATAGTCTCTACTATTCCAAAAAGCTACTTTTTTTAATTTGAGGATATAATCAGATAAGTGACATGATAATGAGATGTTGCAGGCACTTCAGTGACATTACTAGGTATGGTGCTGAAATTATAATCTTTTGTGTTTTTTTTCAGGGTTAGAGGACCTATTGTATATTTTTAATATTTATCTATTATTTTAAGAGTCACCCCCCAGCCATCCCTGAAATCCGGAAATTTTATGCCGTCCTAGAAACCTTGTCCCTATGCCCTAACGTCCCCCCGTCCCAAAGTCTTACGTAATTATGAAAAAAGAACACTCCACTTTAAAAAGCCCTTGGTACTTGTTTTCTTCCCACCCTCTTCTATTCTCTAAGTTAGTTTTTGATAGCTTTGACTAGTCTTCATTACAATGGAACTATAAATCTCTTGATTCTTCTCCTAAATATTTATATTAAATGCTTTTCATTCTATCATATTCATAGGTAGGAATAAACTTCACACTAATATTTTATGGGTAGAAATTATTTATTTACTCTTTAGTGGAACCTAAAATGCATTTTTCTAAATGGTCGATACTGTGGAATTAATTTCCTATTCGTAGTGTTCTTTTTCAGTCTGGTTTTTATGTTTATATTTTTTAAAACGAGCATTAATCTCATATTTTTGTATGGGTATTAAGTCTGGTAATATGTTGTAGCGAAGGCTGCTTATTAGTAGGGAGATCTTTGTGGCCAAGCATGTTTTTACTTGAGAATTTGTTCTTTTTCAAAGTTTCTAAGAAGAAAAAAAAGAAACTTTGATTATCATTTTTTCAGTGTCACTATACTATTGATAGGAAAATAAAAATGGTGTTACTTCTCAGGCAAAAGGAAGGGGTCTCAGCTAACATAAACCATGAAGTCAATTTCTTCTTGGTTTCTACATGCGTGTCCTAGCATATGCAGTTTACTGTGGATAGCCGTAGGAGATCTGCAAGTAGAAGGCCCTATCGTAGAGTCAAGGGAGGGATAGCTGGATGACTTGCAAACTAATTTGATTATAAAACTATTGATAGGCGGGGAGGTTGTGAAAAGTAGTTCAAAATGATTAAAATAATGCTTGTTCAGCCAATTTGGTTCTTGATCATCACAATGCTTTTTCCCCCATTCCTATGGCAGCTGCTCCTATTTAAATTTCCTTTCGATCTCATCCTAATATAGTTCATCATAAGGTCCAAATTGATAATTTTCTTGTTTGGTTGATATACATAATGCTTCTTCTTATAGTGGATCAAAAGACTGTTACCTCAAATGACGATCAAGATGTTGTTAATGCTGCTAGTCAAGAAACAAATTCTGCTCTCGTCGAGGATAATGATGTTTAAGAAAATCAAATTATTGCCTTCAGTTGCTTAGTTTTGGGTTTTGATTCTGGGGCTATTTTTTTTTCGCTCAGAACTTGTTATTGAGATACTGGAAAACTCAAACTGAACTGTTTATTAGCATTGCTAGTTTTGGAGAACTTAAGAGACATAATCTTGAAATCAAACTATAATAATACATACTATCTAAGATGGACATTTTCTGGTTTTAGAAATGAATTAAAACCAAGAAAACACCACAGGTTATCATCTTTGACATTTTTGAGCAATGAGTCACCCATGACATATCATCTGAATGCAACAAATATATGGAAGACGTTTTCAATGAACGATGCCCAATAGTATGTCAACAGACAAGTTTTCTGCTTGTAATGATTCCGGTAAAAGATATATGCAAAGATTTCTTTTTATGAATTAATAATAGAACATGAATAAAATACAGTACAATAGAAATTAAATTACACAAGGGAACTTTTATAGACAATCTGGGTTTCACCAGTCAGGTAAAAATGCAAGTCAGGAAACAGTAGTACCTGACGTCCTTGTCCTGACATCCACCATGGGTTTTTGCGGTTTGGGACTACTTAAATTTTTGCTCAGAAACTTGTTATTGAGCTATTGAAAAACTCAAACTGAACTGTTTATTAGCCTTTGCTGGTTTTGGAGAATTTGAGAGACGTAATTTTGTAATAAAATTACAATATATACACAATCTAAGATGGACATTTTTAGGTTTTAGAAATGAATTAAAAACCAAGAAAAACACTCACAGGTTTTCATCTTCAACATTTTTGAGTAATGAATCAGCCATGACATATCATCTGAATGCAATAAATATATGGAAGATGTTTTCCATGAATGGGCATCCATTAGTATGTTAACGCACAAGTTTCCTGCTTGTAATGATTCCGGTAAAAGATAAACACAGATTTTTTCTTATAAATTAATAATACAACATGAATAAAATACAGTACAATAGAAATTGTGATGCATAAATTACACAAGGGAACTTTAATAAACAATTTAGGCTTCACCAGTCAGGTAACAATGGAAGTCTGGAAACAGTAGTCCCTGACAGTCTTTGTACTGACATCCACATTTTCCAAGGAGTTTCCATGTCTTTCTTTCCATGCTTGTATCTGACATATTGCCCTCTCTTAATGCTAAAGTGAAGTGGTAGTATTCGAAGTCGTGAGTTTAACTCTTCTCCTGCCTTTTTCTGCAGCTAATTTGTAATCTTCTACGAGCTCTCATTTGAAGATCTATAATCTCAGGAGACCTTGGAAGGAGCTCTACAGGTTGCCCCTTGGGGGATTACAATATCTTCAATGCGCTAGTCTGGCTTCCTGATATAAAAGAATAAATAAGAAACCAACTTATCTAAAGAGAATCCATCCTACTTCATATTATAAATGTTACTTATAAAAGATAGATTAAATTTCACAATATATTGCAAAAACAAACTATGCAATCATGCTACATGTTTAACAATGATAAACTAGCCTCTGTTACATCTTGTCTGCTCATATCGATAAGGCACAATAGGTCATTGTGCTTGTAACATTGTTGATTGATCCAGATCCCGAGAGGTTCAGGGGACAACATTCTCAATGAGGATTTAGATGTGTTACTATGTGTATGCGGGATAAATATGAAACAACATTCAGAATAGAGAACAGAATAGAGCTGGAACATAAAGTTTTATTAATCTGTGTGTTTTGTACATGTCATACTCCCAAGGGAGATGTATGGCTGCCTTGACTTCCACGAACTGGTTGATATCTAATGCTACAAATATGCAATACATAAATTACAAAGCCACAAAGATTTAAACTGTTATGTATGTCGAAACGGTTGAACTTCCATGTGTGACTCTTGCCCTTATGACGGTTGTGTCTTGATTTCCAAGGGCTGCAGTATGTTGATAAATGCACTAGTATAACACAAGCCTAGGAAGTGCCACCTGGTATGGCACAGCGTGACATGGAGAGTCCATGTGGCCAATGTGCAATCTGGATGTTTTGTGCAAGGACTGGATCGAATGATGTCAGTGAGTGTTGCATAGCCAACTGATGTTGTGCATAGGGTTGCAACACATGGTGTGATGAAATGCAAGCTACGTGGAATGTGCTGATACGGTATTGTGTTGTTCCGAGAGTTGGCTTGAACGACATCAAGATTGATCATCAAAATTTGTCCCCTGGGGTATTGCCCTGCATCGCCCAAGAAGGCTCTGCCCCTCAACCCACGAAGGGAAACCCCTCAACTCATATCAAGGCTCCACCCATTTTTGAATGAAGGGGGAAATATTGCCTTCTGAGTCTGTGTAGTGTGCATCATGGCACTGCACGGAATGAACAGTGTTGCATGGAGTTGCACAAATTGCCAAGTCATTTAAGGTGAGAGCAAGGAGCAAGGACCGGTGCAGCTGCACTCGGATCATTGATGCTTATAGTATGACTATTGAACAATCGAGAGGTTGAAAAGGAAGTTTTGTTGATGTGGGATGCAAAATCAGTTTAAACGTATTAATGCCTTTAAAGCTTTTTTTGTTTTCTTGCACTCTATTTCTTTCATGGTACTTCGTAAGGTGTTGCAAATTGACGTATGGCCCTTGGCTGACAATGTTTGTTATGCCTTACAAATTACATGAATAGGATGCTTTCGTCATCCCTTAGTCGTAGTAGGTTGTTGTAATATCCCTTATGGGATACTCCTTAAAAATGCACAAAATAGTGAAAATTTGCTGCCAAAATAAAATACTGATTTTTGCAGAGTTTTACAATAAGGACAGCGGACTAAATAAAATCAATATCTCCCTAAATATTCATTCGAATTACTTGAAAAACTTAAAAAGGGCTTGATATTATTATAAAGGACATAATAACACTGTTTTTGGAGTTTTACATAAATTAAAATGCTGCCAAAAAAAAGCACAGCGTGCCCTAGACAACTGGAAACTTCAGAGAGTTGTAACTCTCCAAATACCCGGAGCAGAAATTAAGGGTCTTTGGTAATAACATTAACAGATTAAGGAAATAATATTTCCACCTTCAGATCTGGGAATGGTCGACTGGAAAACCCTCCAAATAAAGGTTGCATCTTCAAATCTGAAAACAGCCGACTGGAAAACCCCCCAAATAAAGGCTGCAAGTTGCCTCGCTTGGAATGGGGTCGGAAAATGATGGAGGCGCCTTCAATGTGCTAGCCACGCCCAACCCAAATGGCTATCATGAATCTGATTTGGAGCCCCTCTGATTATCTTCCCCAAATGCCCCCAAAATCCTTCCTCTGAAACCGCTGACAATGTCTCTGCCACAGCCCTAAAAGTGGCTCCAAAATGACAGACTAGGGTAGATCTCTCACTACTGAAGAATGCCCTGCTAGCTAGGGAAGGGTCTCTCACCACCGAAGCTAGGATCCCTGTGGGATTTGACTCCACAAGCTATAGATGCGCAGCAGCGGTAGATGTGCAACAGCGGTAGATGCACGTGAAGGGGACAATAAAATGTATATGACAAAAGATGCCTTTTCTTCCTCCCCCCAGCTCCTTATATACTTCACCTAGGAAAACGAGCCCCCATAACCCTAGGCGCATTTCATTCCATGGAGGGGCCAATAAAATAAGAGTAACTATAGTAACTATAGTTACTAATGGAGCTGATGACCCATCTTTTTGGGTTGACATGAGGAAAAAAAATTGTTCTTTCAAACTTTTCGCCACTTGACAGGCACTAGATCGAGGCTTTGGATGCACCACCCCACATCTTCTCTTTGGGGTATGATGCATGGATCTATGAGCTTGCTATTGCTTGAGGGCAAGCAATTTTCGAGAGGGGAGGATTGTAATGTCCCCTTTTTCGGGACATTATTAATATTTATTTTTCTTTTGCATGGTAACCCCTTGGCATGTCTAGCGCTACAAGTGGGAGTCTCTTTAGTTAGTTTAATGTGCACATAGGTTAATTACTTTTATTTATTTAATTAAAAAATAAATAAAGTGCACATAGTCTTAGTATTAAATATTTTAATGAGAGTTTATGTTTTCCCTCCAAAAGGGAAAGGTCAGTCTTTATTGAATATTACACCCCTTAGTTCTATAAAAAGGGACACCGCATTTCCTTAAAGGGTTATGTTGGATGATCATTTGATTTCACTCCATGCTTGGAGTATTGGGATGTATGCCCTAGTTCTTGCATTTTGCTCTCTCATTTGGAAGCCATTGTTGAAGACATTGAAGACTCTCTTGTTCCATTCATTGTGTTTCATTGTGTTGAAGTGTCTTTGTGCGTGATTTATGCCTCCTAGCTTAGGCGATTTGTCTAGAGTATTGGTGCATTTTATTGAGAGAAAAATCTGCATATTATTGAATATAGTGAAGGGTTTTATGGTGCTTTAGATCTGCTGGTTATTGCTGGTTTTATTCTAACTATAGCGACTTGAATTGAACATCTTTTGGCATGTTTTAAGGGTGAACAAGCTATATTTGTAATCTGATCTGAGTTGGCTTATTTTTCTGAGTGTGAGTAGTCATTTTGGGATGTTTTTAAAGTGTGCTAAGATCCGGAAATACTTTACATGTTTTATGCTAACCCTAGAGACTAATTTGGGGATTTAGGGGGATGTTTTGAAGGGGTTTCAGTTGTCATAAAATTCAAATTTTAATATCTTTGGAAATCTCTTGAATTATAGATTAGTCTGCACTTTATTTCATGGCAAAAGACGAAGTTTTGAGCAAGTTAAAAACATTGGATAGTGAATGAGTTATTATTTTTTTAAATTTGCAGCAGTCTAGTGCATTTATCAATTAATCACTGTTGTAATTAATTTCAAATTTGAAATGATTAATTTTCTAACTGGTTCTCCCATCTAATCCACCACCTTGGCTCACTTCAACCCTATTTGAGTTGTATTGAAGCTAACGTTGAATTATTTGAGGTCGAACTAGGAGGGTTTAGTCTTTCTAGAGTCGATTCAATAAATTAATTTGCATATTTGGATAATATCCCAAAAAGGGATATTACATTCTTCTTGACCAAAACAACTGAAGAAGCAAAGGGACTAGAACTAAGACGGATGTGTCCCATCTCCAAGAGTTCTCTAATGGCCTTCTCTATCTCATCCTTATATGTCTTAGGATGGCGATAAGGTGTAGCCATCACAGGTTTAACACCCTCTTCAAGCTCTATAACATGCTCAAACCCTCTATCTGGTGGTCTACCTGCGGGAATGTCACCAAACACTGGGTCGTGCTTATCAAGTATGGAATGGATGTCTATATGAAAGGGCTGCTCACTATCTGAAGAAGATTTGGATGAAATGAAACATTGGGCTGCCCATGCAACCTCTCCATGTCTGACTATAGATTCCATCTTGCGTGCTGAAACAACTCTAGGCCGACTGTCAGAAAGATCCCGAAGCACAATCTTCTTCCTATCCACCATAAACTCCAACTCCATCCTCTGGAAGTCCTGCACATATCTGTCAAGGGACTGCAACCACTCAATACCCAAGACTATATCAATCTCACCAAGTCCAATAACATAGAAGTCATCAGTCAATGTGTAGTCCCCCATCTGAATACTAAGCCGTGAAATCCTCTTAGTGCAAGTAATAGCAAACCCATCTACTACTCGTACATTAAACCCCTCAAAATCCTCAACCTGTAATCCTCGCTTCGCAGCCAACCCCTCATCAATGAAGTTGTGCGTAGCTCCACTGTCAACCAAACAAACAATCCGCTGTCCCTTAAGCACTCCCTTCAGTTGAAAGGGATGGTACCTAGGAACTCCTGAGATTGTAGCAATAGTGACATTGGATGAATCTAATGCCTCACTCTCTCCAAGCTCTACTTGGGGCTGCTCCCCCTGTGCATCATGACCGTTGTCCTCACCCTCTGCATTTGTATCTAGCGAGTGTTCATCATCCTCATCTGAAATCACCTCAATGAGATGCACCTTGCCTTTACCAAGACAACGATGTACAAGCTCCCAATGATCTTTGCAATGAAAGAAAAGCTTCTTGCTCCTCAACTCATTACGAGTTTCCTGATCTGCCTTAGAAGAAGGTGCACTCTTCTGCTGACTAGAAGAGCGCTGGAATGGCCTGGAACTCGTGGGAAACTTCTTATTGGGCTAATAAGAAGTGGGGGATGTGTCCAAGTCTAATGCCGTTTGAATGGCATCATGCAATTTCCTAGGCTTAAGAGCCTTCACCAAACCCCTCAATTTGTCATGAAGTCCCTCAATAAACAACATCACCACACATCTCTCAAGCATCTCTGGCACCATCACAGCTATACACTGGAATTCGTTGACGTATGAATCAACGTGCCCACTCTGTCGAAGTTATGCCAAGTCCCTGTAATAAAGCTCCACATCCTTGTGATCAAATCTCGCAATCAACCTCTCGCTGAAGTCCCTGTATGACCGCTGAAGATCGTGATTCTGTGTAACTAACCCATGGTGCCACCAATCATAAGCCACACCCTCAAGGTGTAAAGTAGCGAACTGTATAGCCTCTTGTTCCCTCATTCTTTTGAGGGTAAGATAGGTGCCGAGCTTGTGAATCCAAGCCCTGGCACTGATCTTTCTGCTACCATCAAAAGTGGAGAGAGTTACCTTATTGGTAACCTGCTTCAATTCCCTGTTCTGTCGCGCTCTAGGCCTCATGTCCTGTTCAACCCTCATGTTATCTTTCCTCTAAGCACAATACTGCGGGTGGGGAAAGACGTCCCTCACTTGTTGCAGAAAACTCCTCCACTCATCACTAACTACCATAATAGTATCCAGAAAAGCTACTTCTTCTGGCCGCACCTCAATCTCTGGTGGATCATCTCTAGGCAGAAAGTTAGGCTGCATAGGCCTATTTGCAGTCCGGGTAGGCCTCCTCTCATCTGTATGAGTGTGCCTCCTCTCATAGCATGGCAATCCCCTAACACTTCATATTTCTGAAGGTGATCTATTATGTTCCCTGTAACTACTGGCAACTGATACGGATCTGTCCCATCTGCCATGTTTGTCCCGCGGCTTATCCAATGCCAACTTGTCCAAGGTAGAGCCTATGCAGTCCATAGTTTGTAACAACTACCTCTCAGTGGCTGCCATATCCATAATGAAGTCTTTATCTAGATCTGCATGCTGATTCCAAGGAGGACTCCCCTATCTATCACCCATAAAATCCATTCTATCACCTCCTACAAAACCAGCCTTGAGTCCTGTTCACATGCGGGTGTAGTGTCTGTGTGGACCGACGTCTCTATGTTGCATTCAAAGCTGATTTTTTTTTTAATAATCTCTACTTCCTTCCCACACAGGTTGGGAGGATACACTGCTCTAATACCACTGAAAGATCCCAAACCCCTTTCCCAGAATATTTTTTATTTTTTTATTCTTTTATTTTTATAGATTGCTCAGGCTTAGAACTATACTAGTAATGTCAAAAGAAACCATAGAACACCATTCTCATACTGCACAAACAAATTAAATAAAACAAACCCTGCAAGCCGGATAAATACAAAAAAATGCGCCTAGGGTTTAAACAGACAGATTTCTTCACAAATAATTCAGCTGTGAATTTAATATTAATTTATAATACCAAATATTTACGGCAAAACAACCAGAAGTCTGCAAATGGATTGATAACAAAATATTGCCCAAAACCCTGCCGGAATTTATTCAAACCAAATCGATTTGATACTTTGAGGCTGGAAAATACAATAATAAACTAGCATGAAAAATACCTCAGATTCTGCATAAAACAACTGTAGAATAAGTCGCCCCACTCTGGAAGTTGTATGAATGCCCACTACTGCAATTTATTTCTCTTTCTGATACTGTTGAAATGATAAATAACTTGTGAATACAATGAAGTTCCCTGAATAGAAACTCCTCTCACTTCTCCTAGGGTTTCCGTCCACAAGAGGAATAATCCAGAGGGTTTTCGTTCTTGAATTTTGTTTGCAAAGCTTCAGAGCCAACTGTCGGGAAGAAAAAATAATAATAATCTGGAATGAATCTGACACACGTCGCACTTTTCCCCAAGGGATATGATTTATTTTTAATTAATTTTTCCCATTCCCAAGGCAAGACGCACTTTTTGCCTAGGAAAGCACATTAAATAATGTATTAATTTATTCCCATGAACTTTCCTAAGTCAAAGTCACTTTTTAAGTCTATTAATTCATTATATGTGCTTTCATCGATATTTTATTTATTTATTTATTTTTTCTAGCACCATATAATAAAGTTAATAAACTTAAGTCACCCTTGAACTCCCCCCTTTGGCCATCGAGTAGACAAAAAGGGCCAAAGGTCTTCTAACAAACTATTCAAGAAAGAGGGACATTACAAAAGTTCTTACTCGCTGTGAAAAACATCAGCTATCCTTAAACCATGAAAAATGCATGTTCATGATGGAACAAGATATAGTTTTAGGTCATCATGTTTCAATTGAAGGAATTAAGGTTGACCCAGATAAGGTAAGCATCATTGTGAAGTTGCCCTCACCCACCAATCAAACTAAGGTAAGAAATTTTCTCGGTCATGCTGGTTATTACCGTAGGTTCTTCTCAGATTTTAGTAAAATTGCTTCTCCATTGTTTGCTCTACTAACTAAAGATTTTGATTTTGACTGGACAGAAGCATGTCAAAGAGCCTTTGATGCGATTAAGGACAAACTGATCAATACGCCAATGTTGAGAGGTCCCAACTGGGAGTTACCATTCCACATTCAAACAGATGCCTCCAATGAAGTGATAGGTGCTGTCCTAGGACAGCAAGAGGAAGGAAAACCCATGCATGCAATTTACTATATTAGTAAAAATCTTTCTCTTACTAAGAAAAATTATACAACTGAAAAGAAATTCCTAGCATTGGTGTATGCAATAAATAAGTTTAGACATTATATTACAGGATATGAGGTCATTGTACATATTGACCACTCTGCCATTAAATATCTCACGAATAAACCTTTGGTTCATGGCAAAATTGTCAAATGGTTATTGCTACTACAGGAATTCAATATAAAAATTGTTGATAAACCAGGGAAGTTGAAACGTTGTGGCTGACTTCTTGTTGCTGCAGAATCACAACCACCCTAAAATCTGCAACTTGATGGGTTGAGATCCTCAGTGTGACTGCACAACATGAAGCATCTCTCAAAGTGTGGGACTTTGCGAGTCGAGAGAGCTCTCCGGATGAAGGTCGGCTCCTATTCCTCTGTTTAGGTGCACACGTTCAGATTGCAGAGGATCGTTCTAACTCCTACTCTAACTTACCAAGGAGACAAGGTCAAGGGAATGCAAGAAATGAAACCTAATCTAACAGAGGTGATGCACCAAAGGAATGTTGAACATTTGCATTGCTTTTAAACACAAACCATTAAAATGTAAAACAATATCCATGCACAGATGACCAAGATTGCAATGAGGGATTAGGAAGAAGCAATAAAGCATAAGAGGGGGTTGAAATCATCCACAGACTTTTTCTATTACTCCAAGAATTGATACAGTGCATTACAACAGCCAAGAGGTAGAAATTGCGTTATAATTTGGATGGAGGGGTTCGAGACTCCACGAATTCACCTGCAGAGCAGAGGAAAGGGAGGGCGCAAAGCAAGAATGTCCAACCCTTTACAATGAGCCAAACTCTTACCTTTATAGATGCAATGAAGAGAGGAGAATAAAAGAGGCGGGAAACCTGATTTTTAGGTCAGCTACCGGCCATCAATGCCCCTGCAAATCCACCCACAATCTGTCGAGTCCGTCGCTCTGTCTGTTCGGCATGTCGAAGAAGGAAGAACGGCGGATCAAATCGAATCTGATCTAGTTGTTGAAGCAATCGGATCGCATATTAATGGCATGAAGACATTTTCCCAATTCTCACCCACCTAACCTCATCGAAATTAAAATCTCAGGTTTTCATGGTGTAGACGAGGTCGAGACCTTTCTAATGGTGCCAAATTTGTTGAATTTCGAGCACTGGATCGAAAGATATGTCCATTTGAATGTTTGAGTCGGATCCGTACAAAACTAACGAAAACCAATTTAGCAAAATGGGTCTGCGGGCCCAAAATTCACTTCACACCTTTCGCACAAAAATACAAAGAATGCAAAAACGCCCAGCAGCCCCGCAATTCACTTTTGCCAAAAAACATCCTCGGGCCCGCCGGTCCGCATTTTCCATTTGGGCGAAAAGTCCTCCCCAGGCCCGCCGGCCCACCAGCCCGTATGTAATTTAGGCCTGACACGTGGCTCCTCTGGGCGTCGGCGGAGGTGCAGCTTATTTTTACACTTTACGCCTTCTCGGGCCAAAAAGTTCGAACTACCTCCGGCGACCCGCCTTGACTTGAAACATGGCCACATGTAGAGCTAGTGCGCGTTTGAGACCGCTTTTGGATTTTGTTTTTGAAGTTGCGCCGAAGAGACACGTGAAGGCCTCCACAGCTTTGCTCTGTTCCTTTGTGTTTTGGCTAAGTCCCTTTGGTTTGGCGGGGCCATATGCCTGACCCGGGACACGTGTAGGCTCAGCGCACATTTGAGTCTGCCCCTTGAGTTTTAACCTTTGGAGTTGCGTCGAGCTGACACGTGGCGCCTTCCACTAACCCTTCTGTACTTAGTCGATTTAAACGACCGGCTCTGTCCCCTTTCTGACTTTTGGACACGTGGAAGCTCCGCACTCACTTGAGACTGGCCCTTGGGCCTCCCCTCTTGAATTTGCGTCGTTGAGGCACGTGGCACCTTCTGCTGACTCTGCCCCATCTTGACTTTTCAACTGTCGACTCTGTCTCTTTTCAGACCTGGGACACGTGGAAGGCTAGCGTTTGTTTGGGAGACCGCCTTTGGCATCGTCCCTTGGAGGTGTTCCGCTAAGACATGTGGAGGCTTCTGCCGGTCTTCTCATACTTAGCTGATTTGGGCCCGCTGCCATTTGATTTCTGTCGGACCCTAAACACATGGGGAGCTGGTGGTAGTTTGAGTTTCCACCTTGGGCTCTCACTTCTAAAATTGCGTCGAGCTAACACGTGGTTCTTTTGACTGTCCTTTCTATACTTAGCTGATTCTACGACCGGCTCTGTCCCCCCTTTTTTACTCTGACCACGTGGCGAGCCCGCGCTCATTTAGGAATCCGCTCTTTGGACCCAACCTTGGTGTTACGCCAATGAGACACGCGGAGGCTTCCGCTGTCCTGAGACTTTTCAACTGCCGACTATCTCCTTTTCAAACTTGGGACACGTGGAAGCTCCGCGCTCGCTTGAGACTGTCCCTTAGGCCTCACTTATAAAGTTGAGCCGTTTGGACGCGTGGAGGCTTAGCGCACGTTTGGGACCTGCCTTTTTGATGCGTCTTTTGGAATTGTACCGAGCTAACACATGGCGCCTTCCGCGAGTCTGTTGTTCGGCACCCCCGAGTCGACTCGTATGCGGCTAAGTCCGAAAACTTCAAGCATTTCCTGTTTTCTTTTGTGTCGAGCTCTGGGCTCCTTTGACGTAATTTGATCCTTCGCAGACCCTACTCCCCCCATTGTCGAGCTTGCTCCTCCATTGTAGAGTCTTGCTTGTCTCTCAAATTTGGTTTTGAATGTGAGTTCACAGGACAGAACTGACCCTCAAGCTTTTCTTCTGTGCGGGGTCATGTTTGACCAGTTTTATCGGGGGCAAAATTGGGATAACACTTCCTCTCCCGGCTCGCAACTTTAGAAGAAGAGGAACAAGTCAGTGATGACTTTCCAGATGAACATTTGTTTGCACTATCTGCTACCTCTCCTTGGTATGCAGACATGGCTAATTACTTAAGCATAGGGAAGTTTCCAAACTTTTTCACACCCAAGCAAAAGAAGGACATAATTAAGTAGAGTGTGATGTATACTTGGTTGAATGGAATCTTATTTAAATGTGGTCATGATCATGTGTTACGCAGGTGTGTTGCTGAGAATGAAATATTTAATATCCTACGGGCATGCCATGATGAACCATCAGGAGGCCACTATTCAGTGCAACCATTCATAAAATCCTAGGATCTGGATACTATTGGCCTTCCTTGTTCAAGGATGTCAAGAAGTATGTGTGGAGGTGTGATAAATGCCAGAGAATGGGGAAACCAACATTTACATCAAAGATGCCCCTCCAACCACAAGTTGTTTTGGAGCCATTTGAGAAGTGGGGTCTAGATTTCATTGGGCCATTCGACCCAACCTCCCAAGGTAAGGAGTATGTATTAGTTTGTAATGACTATGTTACCAAATGGGCTGAAGTGCAAGCACTACCACATGCAAGAGATGAGAAGGTTGCAGATTTTCTCTATGACCGAATCTTCCAAAGATTTGGAGCGCCAAGATCAATTGTGTCAGACCAAGGGCCACAATTCATGTCAGGGGTAATCAGCTCTTTTGTGGAGACATATCAGTTGAAACGTAAGAAGTCATCTCCCTACCATCCACAATCAAATGGGCAAGTAGAGGTGACCAACAGAGAATTGGAAAATATACTTACAAAGATTGTGGACATCTCAAGAAAGAATTGGGCTCAAAAGTTACCAGAAGCAGTATGGGCCTATAATACTGCATGGAAAACAACAACATGGTTTACACTATATGAATTGGTCTATGGTAAGAAACCAATCATGCCCATAGAATTTGAAATCCAGACATTGAGGACGGCCTCTGAGGTGGGGATCGAATTGACTGAGGTACAACAAGCAAGAATTATTCAATTGAATGAATTGGATGAGATCAGGCTTCAGGCATTGCAGCAGACTGAGATCATCCAACAACAAAGGAAACTCTGGCATGACAAACAAATCAAGCCAAAGAAGTTTCAAAAAGGAGACTGGGCCTTACTTTTTGATTCAAAATATAAAGATTTCAAAGGGAAGCTACAGATGAGGTGGATGGGTCCTTACCAAATTGCAGAAGTATATGATAATGGGACCATCCCAGTTGATTCCAATTGATGGTGAAAGGAAAGTCATGTTGGTTAATGGTCACAGACTGAGGTTGTACCATAAACCAGCATCTCGACAAGAGTTTCAGAGAGCAATACAAGAAGATTCAGATCTTCATTGTGTAGGCAAGGTTTCTTTGCCTATCACAATGCAGACCTGAACTATCATCTTCTAGAAATAAAGAGGGGATGATTGAAAACCAGAAATGGCAATCATCTTCTCCAGAGCATTGGGTGAAAACTAGAGATGGCACCCCATGTTTTGTTAAAAAAAAAATATATATATCAGAGAAGATTGAAAACCAGCAATGGCGATCTTCTCTCTCCTGAATTGATCAACATAAATAAAAAGGTAGTACCACTTACACATGGAGCATGATGTCATGAAAGGCGGCGAAGAGGTGTCACACTTCAAATTTCAAATAACGGCGGAGATTGACAAGCTTTAATATCAAGGTATGCACAATTAATGACCCTTATCATTGTAAGGTTTTAAATTTAAAGTTAAATTGTTCCATCATGTATATTAATTAACCACCTTTTCCCAAATCATATCACACGTCCCAAAATTCACTCCAAATCCGCCACCCATTAAATGTCATAATGTTTCGCACGCGTCAAAGTACTTATCCCATCACCTCGGGATTTTGGCTTGAATTTTCCACATTCGATCTATCACCTGCATAACAAGGTTGTTTGACATTTGTGCTCTCACTTGGGTTGCTCTCTATCCTATGCCATACTTCTCTTGCGCTATTCCTAGCAACTCCTGCATAACCAGTCTTGTGTTGCTTAATTCCTGCTTCCTCGAACCTAAAATGGGACCCAGACTCAGACATGAGCCTACCGGTTCAGTTGAACTCTTGGCGGATGCGAATTCAGTGGAAGTTTTTGACAAAGCCGGGTGGTTGCATTTTCTCCTGGCATATGAAGAATTCAACATCCCCATGATAGAGGAATTCGCAAGGAATATGGAGGAAAGCTACTCAACCATAAACGGTAAGGAAATACCCTTCTCCCCAACTGTAATCAGTCAATTGTATGGAGTTCCAAATGATGGTTTAGCTATTACTGAGCGGACAATGTACCATGAATTAATTAAAAGATTTGCAGTAGGAAGAAGAGAAAAATTACAATTGGTAGTTGATAGTAAAGGGAAGGCAAAAGGGATCAAAAGACTGAGTATACCAGAACCCTGGGTAGGGGTAGCAAAATGGTTGATTAGATATTTTACTTGTGAAGGGCAATATGAGATAGTGCTAGGTCCAGTATTGAGGATACTCATACATTTACGCCACGGCAAGGCAAAACCCCAATATAAGGTTAATTTGCCCCAATTTCTCTATGAAGCTATCTGTGTGGCCACTGAAAAACTTCCGCTGGGGGAAACCTATCTCAAGTTTCAGGGTCTCATTCATTTAATCTGCAAGCATAAGTTTTTGAAAAAGAGAAATGGCATGAGACGATGGCTTAAATTTCAACAATCATACTCTCCCTCATCCACTTCTAGCAGACCTAGCAAATGCCACCATACCTCTCATACAGACCCTTGTTATCCCTGAATCCCTAGAGGAAAAGCCATTGACAAAGGAAGAACATGAAGCAGTAGAAACCATTCAAACATTGGTTAACACTCCACCTGAGTCTCCAACTGAGCCAACTCTTCCATCCATTCCTGAAGAAGGATTGGTTAGGGATAAGGGTAAAGCACCCATGGAGGAAGGAGAACCTAGTTCTCTAGACCCTGATACTTTGTTGCCCAATGTGTTGTCCTTGTCTAAAGTTCAGTTTGAACTTCAAATGGCTCAGGAAAGGGTTAACCAATTGCAAACATTATTGGACGCGAAGGATGCCGGTTTTTCCCAGCAATTATCTTCTCAAGAAAAACAGATTCAAGAACTGCAGAGTATGGTATCACACCAGGAAGAGGCAACTCTTCAATTACAACAGGCCCTACACGAAAAGGAGAAACAAGTATATGTATTGGAAGCATCCGTTACTCAGTTGCAGAAAGAACAAAAGCAGGACTTCCCTCAAATCATTGTATTAAAGGGGATGACCAAATGGATGGAAGAATGCTACCGGTTGAAAAAGGTTGAGGAAGAGAATACAAGTTTAAAAGAAGAGATTGAGTTGCTAAAACAAAATGTTGTCCATGTTAGTCAATTGTATGACTAGGTGCTCTCCTGCAGACCTCCCTCCAATTTTTATGCCATGTTCTTAAAAGAACAATTCTTCAAATGGAAAATCAATAGAGCTAGGGCTTGGTTGGACATTGAATTTGAAGATGACCATCAATTTGTAGGAGCATACACTGCTGCAAATGATGTTGAAAAGAATTTATTATGTGAATTTTATGTGCACAAATTCTTGCTCCCTAGAGCAAATAGAAATACTAGTAAATCTGTATGTGGGAGAAGTTCAATTGAGGTCATTTGTTTCGACCCTAAGACATCAAGGTGAGTGGAGAGATCAAAGGGCAATATTTGTATGTACAGTCAGAGTCTACAGTAGGCCTCCTCATGAGGCATGATTTGCCAGCACCACTCAGATTTTTCAACAGGTTTAGATCACAAGTGTATTGTCTACATCTCATAGATAGGTACACTGAAATTCTGCAGAGTTGTGTCAAGAACTTCCGGGAGCAAGTGATTCCCACTTTTAATGTCAACTTTCTTGCATCACAACTACAATATCAACTGTTGGCCGAGCCATATAAAATGAAAGGAGTCATTTCACCCACTAATCTCAGGTGGTCTTTAAAAAGGGCAAAAGATGTATGCAAAATTATCCTGGGACTTAAAGAGCAATGGATTGGAATGCGCTACAGGCCACCTCTTCTTCTTGCACCAATACCAAGATGGAACTCAACTAATGATCAGGCAGAAGATAGTTATACTACCTGGCGAAAGAATGTGGTAGATCACTTTGGGTTTTCTGATACAACAACTGATGAGACATGGTAGACATTCACAAATGAGTATAACCGTTCTAGAATAGTAGAACTCCTTAATAGGTAGCAGGAGGACCTACTAAATCTCTAGTCAGGGGGAGGTGATGAGCCCCATTTTTGTCATGATAAACCTTGTGTAATTATGTTTAAGCCATGCCAGAACCTATTCTACTTTTGATATTATTATGCATGATGGACAAATACATACTTTATATTTACTACTTTACTATGTTTATGGGAAATTGTTGTGTGTACTTATGATGTTTCACCTTGTTAATTCTTGTGCATAAAAGGCTTGAATATGATATGGATAAATATTAATTTTGTGTGCAAAAAGTGCATATGTTGAATTGTTATATGGAGCGCATGACTTAGTATATACGCTGGCGCAGGACTCTATTTTGTGTGATAGTGCAGGACTCTGGTTCGTGTGTTAGCTCAGGACTCTCATCCTCGTCGATCAAGCATCCAACTCATCAAAACCCGATCCCTCAAAGCTCGAGTGACACAAGCACACATGCAGATAACTTAGATTATGGAATTCTAGCTGGCAACATCATTTACTACCAAGAATCATCGCCATTTATCAATCAACATTCAAGCCACAAGAAGAGTGAAATAATAATGATTAAAGACTCACCGTCACTTCAGTTTCTTCAATCAGTTATGATTTGGAGAATCTTCTAGGGGTGATTGACTCCTTCAAGGAGTCAATCACGGATCCCCTCTTCAGTTATTGTAAACGCTTCAAGATCAAACACCTACGAATTGTTCCCGCCATTAATGTATTACCAAGAATCAAGGGAATTGTTTAGTTCAAACAATTAGTTAGATTTAGAATTAGTCATTCAGAATAACTGTCTCATGGAGAGACTAGGACTCTTTTTGTGTAAAAGAGAGAATGTAATTAGAGTTAGAGATTCCATATTTTCCAGTTGTAGCAGCATATTTTGAATTCAATAAAGATCAAATTCAGGAGTAAGTTTATTTGTCTAGAAGTTTGGTACAAACCTGATCGAGGGGCAGGAGCAAGGGCCAAACCTACCCAACAAGAGGGAGATTCATTCTTACTTTCTTGGCTTTGTTCTTTAACAATTACTGTTACCAGTTTACTATTTCTTTCTGAATGCAATGTAGTCTTTAATGTTAATGTTTTAGTTAACTTCCATTTCTGCTTTCAATTCCAGTACTTAAATTTCATGCATTTCATTTGTAATCATGATCAATTCAATAAATTCTTAGTTTTAAGATAGAAACCCGTGTTGAGAGTGTGTTCCTACCATAGTTACCTGAGACGGGGGGACGGCGGGACGGCGGGACGGGGGGACGGGGTTTCCGGGACGGCAAAAAATTTCTAAATTTTGGGACGGCGGGGGGGACGGCGAGGGGACGGCTGATTAAAAAATATATAAATATTTAAAATATAAAGATATAGTGACTAAATTATATAAATAAGCTGAAATAAAACCATTTGAGATTTAAATAAGGTGAAACTTGAACTCATAAACATCAAATACATTCCTTAATACTCATGATTCTTTCAGAAGTTTGCAAGAAGTTGCTTGGTCCAAAAAGGTGCAAAAATTGATTTTATGAAAATAAGAAAAATATTGCCATCAATGCATAGAGCTCAAGAAAATATGCACTTTTAGAGAAAACGACACCTGAAACGGAGCCACAGAATGAAAGTTATGGCACATGCAAGTTTTTGCTGCTACATCTTCCCGGACCCTTTCCAAAAATGGCAAATTTTTTTCTATCCTTGTGATTTTTTCACCAAAAATGAAAAAATTGCCAAAAAAGGAAATAAATTCATGGGGGACGTCTGGACGTCCCCTGGACGTCCCCCCCACGTTTCCCACGTCCCCCCCACGTCCCCTCCACGTCCCCCCCACGTTTCCCACATCCCCCCCACGTTTCCCACGTCCCCGGGACGTTTTCCAACGTCTTCAGACGTCCCCGGGACGTTTCCTACAGAAAAATATAAAAGGGAAACGTGGGGGAAACGTTTCCCCCCACGTCCCCACGCGTCCCCAAGGACGTCCGGGACGTCCCGGACGTGTCAAAATAGGGGGGGACGCGTCCCCCGCGTAACACTGGTTCCTACTGTTCCCTTTGTTGCAAATAGCCGTTGGACGCCGCCCTGGATTGACAAATTAAATTGATTAAAGTATGAGCCTCAACGACACTCGTCATAAGGGTTTGGCCTTAAACCCAAATGCAAGAAATCAAATTTTTGAAACAACAGTTGTCAAACCCTAGCATCGAACTAAAATCACACCCTTAGGGCATCAAAGAACTAGCTCGAAATTAGTAAATAAAACCCTCTAAAGGAAGCGAATTTGCAACAACAATTTAAGGGCAGTAGTTCTCATGCAACAAGATAAAAAATGACAGAATGATTCCAAATATTTTAACTAATCATGAAGATATTATTCCAGCCAATATACTTCATAAATAAAGAAGAAACAAGTGATAAAACCACAACTGGAATTAATTAAATAACCAGCAGAAGTACAACCCACAATAAAAGCTGAAAATGATGTTTCCAAACCCTAACAAATACCAATGAAGTGAGAAATCAGCCATATAAATTAGGAGGAATCTGAATATCAACACAAAATGTCAATTGGTGCCCTTGAAGGCACTCAAACCCTTCTCCACCCAAGTCGCCACCTTATGGGAGGGTGACAAATTGATGTGGAAGACCTTGATATTTCTTCCTTTTAAAGACCTAGTTGCCAACCAACAAGATAAACCTTCTCTGAAGCCCTTGGAAGCACCAATTGAAGAGTCTTCCTTCTCCAACCTTGAACAAGGGTTTCGCCTTCCTTGCTTGCCACACAAAAAGATTTTCGCCCTCTAGTGGAATGGAATAGAGCAATCAACCCCAAAACCAAGTAGAATAAAATTATTATAGGGAAGCATGCCCAAACTGATCCTAAGCGACCCCTTTTATATCTATAAGGTGGCGCCAAAACCCCATGGAGGGAATTACCCATGACCGACCTCATAAAGAAGTTTGCTTTATCTTTTAATTTGACTTTTAAGTCCTCCAACCCAACCGACCCTGCTTCATAAGGAAAATACTAACGGAAAAATGTAAATGTTAGTAAAAGAAAGACTGAAACATCAACCAAAGACCTTCATTGTTCACCTACTTCTTTGTAATGTCCCTTTTGGGGACAAAAACCCGAAGATATGGGTTTGGCCACAAACCAACAAGGATTGGATCTAAAATATATCACACCACACAAATGAAATATAATCTCATTTTTATGACAGTAGTTCCCATAATAATATAAACCCTAGTAGTGAATTAAAAACGGGTTTAAATGCACCCATAAAACCATGCACAATAGCTAAAAACACTTGTAAAAAATTATTTAATGCACGACAACATTTATCCATTCAAATTGCAACACATAAATGGAGAAAACTAGAGATAACACACCTGCAGTAACTAAATTTGGAATAGCAACAGGGCAGCCACGTGTAAGGGCTGAAAACCCTAGATGAACTCCTCCAAATATCACAAAACTATGGATTCCAGGCTTGGAAATTATATAGAATCTGAATATGGAATAACATATAAGTTATGTGCCCTAGAAGGCACTAAATCACACTCTAATACAAATCGCTCACCTATTAGGAGAGGCTTAACAATGCATGCAAATGATTGGAGATGACTTCCTTTGACCTTTAATGCCCAAATCTGCAAAATGGTCTTCAATATGACTTCACTTCAATCAAAGATGGAGGGTTTTTTCCGTCCCCCCAACTAGCCACAAGAAGGGTTTTTTATACTTCTTGGAAATAGCCACACAATTGGATTTTCGCCCAAAAGTGGAGAGAACTAAGAACAATCAACCCAAAGATCAATTTAGAATTAATTTTCCAAAGTAGATGTCCACAAATGAAGCCATAATATTTCTTAAATACCCTAACCTTGGCGCCAACGGCCAAAAAGGAAAGAGGCCAACCCCCTATAAAGCTTATTGGGGTCTTTAAATTTGCTTTTAAAATTCACCTAACCCATCCGACCATCCTAGAATGGAAAATACAAAGATAAAAAATCATAAATATGAATGAAGAAAACCCAAAGTCTTTCCTTGCTCATCCATTCCTTGCCTCTGGAAAGAAGAAAGGAAAGAATTCTTCTATTTTGGGCTAATTTGAAAAAGGGAACATTACATTCTTGCCCCACAAGCAAAGTGGAATGGGCAAGAAGTCTTCAAATGAATTAAGACGAGAAAGGAAAACATTACACCTCTTTTGATTGTTCAATTGTCTTCCACTTCATTTTCTTCATGTGATGCCAGAGCATGGAAAAAGTTCATGATTTTGAGTTATTCTCCTAAATCTGTGATCCTTTCCCTTCGGCATTGGGAAATTACTCTCTTTGGGAAGGGTCAACTAATCGTTGTTGGGGGTTCTTAAAAAGGTTGAGGCCTTTGATCTCTTTGGGTAGCTTCTCATTTCCTGCAATTGATGCGCAGAATAGATCATGGCAGATTCCCATGTTCACAGGACAAAGCCTACACTGAATGGAGATATTCTAGTAATTTACTGGCTGCTCCCATTCAGTCCCTCACATGTCTAAGATGATACAACCGACAACAACTTTTCCAAATCAATGCTGACACAAATCCTTGCATAATTAAGAACCCCAGGTGATGAGCCCCGCCTAATTCCTATGTAAACCCCCATTTTGTCATCTCGTCATTTTGCACTAAGGATGATATTATTGTTTTGTAATTAATAATTTTGTATATTTTTGAAAGGAATTTTTGTGCATAACCTTGTTTATTTTCATCTTGTGTACGCTTCTTCAAAAATGTGTTAAATGGATCTTTATGTGTATTAACAATGTGTTTGAAGAGAATATCTAAAGCCATCATGGGACTCATCTATGGACTAGTGCAAGACTCCGCTCGTGCACTAGCGCAAGACTTGCTTTGGAGTGCAGGACTCGCCCGTGCACTAGCACAGGACTCACTTGGAATGTAGGACTCGCGAAAAGAAGGAAAATGACTCAAATGGCAAGACGACGAGTTGATTCAGCCATCACATGAGTTGACATGGTGCAAAGGGCATGAAACATAGGCTAACTTTTAATCCATCATGCGGCTTATGCGGATCATACAAGCTCAACTTAACACCCAGTTAATTTAAGACGTGGAGCAGATGAACAAAACAACTTATAATCATCATGATTATAGGAATTCAATGCAAGATCTTTGACATCTTCTGGCGCTGATTAACCATCTCAATTGAAAGTCAATTAAGGACTTCATCTGCAGTTAACAAGATGAATCTATTTTAAGTGTGGCATGCACTTGTTTCTTCCACAATTGTAAACTCCTCAAACAATCAGTTGTTATCATAGAAATCTCTTAGTTAAGTAGTAGTAGTTATTGCAAATAACCTATCCTCTTCTAAAGTGATAAGGACTGCCCTTGATATAAAAGAGCATTGGTAGTAGAATTATATAGTTAGGTTCGTTGATTGCTGTAAAATAAATTCTTCTATTTCAATAAAGTTGCATGATTCGGGGATAAATCGACTTGTGTGATTTACAATTCTAAATTGGATCAAAAGGAAGGAGCAAGGGCCACTCCTCCCCCAATGTGAAGGGAGCATTTATTATTTATTTCATCTCTGTTATGCATCATTTATTTTGATTATAAGAATTTCATTACTTTCAGTATTTTCAATTCTGAGTTCAGCAATCCCCTGTTCATTAATAGACTTCATTTCTTAATTGCATTTAGCATAGTATTTGATTGAGTTCATTAGCAAATAAGTACTGAGCACGGCTTATAAACCATTTCCTTTGTTGCAAATAGCCATGGACACCCGCCCTGAACTAACAATCATGAGGTAACTAAAGTGCAAGTACCAACAATGCTCATCATTAAGATACTAGGTTAATTTAGAGGCAGCAATGTGCATCACCTATTCTCCTCCTACAAAGGGTGAATTCTTCCCAATATTCACTAGAAAGCATGGGTAGGCTAACCCATATTGGAGTTGTTCTTGAAATATTTTTCTATGGTATTGAAGGTGAGAGACCAGTGCTTCATGAACAAACCTGATTATTTCATAATAAAACCAAGTGCCCTCGTTGGAAAACCAGATCCTTTACTTGTTTTGGTGGAAAAGATGGCCAAGAATTATCCCTTTGCCATCACAAGAATATCTACAGATCTTGAGGTTCCCCAGTTTTCTAGTACAACAAATTTTCAGAAGTTGTGGGTCCTAGCCCGATGGGATCTGCAGATAAGGACCTTTTCCTTAAGCATCCAAAGTCTATTTTACATTTCATCCATGGAAAGATTTGCTTTTGGTGGGGTTTCCATCCTTAAGTAAAATCATTTTCCTTGTTGGTAGGGAAAGAAGGCCTAATAATTTTCCTGTGGCCGTGGAGCTAAATGAATTGCAGCAGATCTTCTTTACAGATCTGGCTTGTATCATGGGAAAAGCTGATCTGAAATTAGAATTTGGATTCAGAGAGGGGATGCTCAGTGAGGAGGCCAGGATAGGGATGTTGATGTGAGAGGGGATGACTGGTTCAGATGTGTAAAGGACATGGAAGAAACCGCAGTGTTCTTTCCTTCCTTTCAATTGATATTAATGCTTGAAAACATAAAAGAACGTCCACTTGCATATTCAAATTCAATTTAACCATGTTAAGGCATACAGTAGGATAGCTTGCCTTGCACCTGGAATTGGGCAATGGATTCCCATTTCTCGTCTCGAAGGAATCACTGTATCGGTTCACATAGGGAAATAAAATCTTAAAACTTAAAACAAAAAGAAGTTGGGTCCTCCCGGGGCCCCTCCCCTCTATATCCACCCCCGACCTGCCCCACTATATAACTGGTCTCCCCTATATATCTATATGGCAAAGGCCCTACTAATAAGAAACATAAATTTTAGCATACGATCATCTCTAAATATTTGTTAAGTGATTGTAAAACATCTCCTTCACTAAGCTGAACTCATCTTCCCTTCTTCATCAAAGTTTGATAAATCAAATTGTAAATTGTTTTTTAAAATGTTACTTATCATGCACAAAATACACATCATTTAATCTATATTCCCCAGCAAGCCTTGAGCTCATCACTAGATACTGCAAATACTGTGTACACAGATGTACTATCAGATAGTAGGACACTTCCTTATGAAAACCCATTATTTGTAATTTTGTACTTGGCCAGAAATTATGAATAATTAACTTAAAGGTTACCAAGCCAATCAAATTTGTGGGACAATAGTGCGCACCTCTAAAGCATTCAATCTCCTCTGCTAAATTTCTTTTATCTGCTGCTTCATCTGCAGTCTTGTTACCATTCTTGAGTCGGTTAGATGAACCAAGAGGAGCAGTTCCTATACTTTCCATCCCACAAAAATGGCACGCATTGCTCTTGCCATTTGTGCCAGTGTATTTGTCTGCATAACACAAAATTGAATTTTAATTTCAGCCCGTTACATATGTATGGTAAAACAGTAAAGAAATGTTGCCTAATCTACGGCCACTTTGGTTCGACTGTTTTCCATCAGCAATAACATTCACTAAGAGGCAATAATTCCGAATGAAAACTGAGCTGAATCACCTTTATTACAAATACAGGTAGCTGACGATATTTAGCCGTTTCCTTAATCCATGAATTCTGTTTGATTTTAGAATTTAATAGCAAGCATTGCATCAGCTGCTCCTATGTCATCAGTCAGTTCAACCGCGCTATCCAACCCCATTGCCTCCAAAACTTGCTCCAAATTAGCTCCCATAACCTGAAATATGTTCTCATTATTAGTCATAAAAGAGGAGAAATGAGTACAAGGCATATTTGTAGAGAAACTAAACCACCAAGATTAGTCACAGATCACATAAAGCATACAAGAAAACGACAGTCACAAAAACTTCTCATTAAAAAAAGCCAAAGATAGCTTTCAGTACAATCAGTTCAGTACAGGGAGGACCTGATACAAGTGTCTTTACCCTAATGTGCTACA
Organism: Taxus chinensis; assembly: GCA_019776745.2. NCBI lineage: Eukaryota > Viridiplantae > Streptophyta > Pinopsida > Cupressales > Taxaceae > Taxus > Taxus chinensis. The sequence continues at coordinate 585,743,038 of CM034156.1, read as the reverse complement.
TGCCATTTGAAAGCCAAAATACAACTGTTGACAGTTAACACAACCACCTACCAGGTTTGGGATTCTGAGGCCGGCGGACTTTCCCAAGGAACGGTTTCAAGTGCGGGGTAGTACGTTGGTTTTATTCTTTGGTGAAGGATCGCCCATTTTTTGTTTCTTTTTTTCCTTTAGCTGGAGCCTGCTTGGAGCCCGTGTGTGCTACTAATGAAGGCTTTTACCAACTTCGGAACTATGGCAAGGGGTGGTTTGGGAATTACACACGCCTTCCCTAACTGTACCAAACTTCTCAAATGTTGGGTGTCCAAAGTATTCTTTGGCCACGCAGACGATGCTGAGGTTGGAGGGTTTTTATTCTTATCCACCATTACTAATGCTGTAAAACCCAAAAAAAATTGAAAAAACTACTTGCTAAAACCCTCATGCTGACAGTTTTCTAACAAGGGTTTAGGCCCTTGAATTTTTGCTACTTCCCTGAAACCCACAAAAATGGTATTTTCTGCTGCCGATGGTACGATTGAAGACCTCTTTATCAAACTCTTTTCTTCTTGTGGGAGCAAAAATCTAAATTTTTCCTGTACTCTCTCCTTACCTTATGCGAATCTACAAACCAAACAATGAAAATGGGAGGGGTCTGGTCTGACAATCCACATTTTATATGACCATACGGTGACGCTGCAATCCTTAAACAAGCGTACAGTAGAAAGCTTTGAGGTCTAAAGGTGGGTGTATATCCTCGGTCATGAGTCAAGGTCTGCTTGACAACCATTCAGATTGTGTCTTTGGAGAGGAGTGCATGGCATAGGGACGTACTGCTGGAGGGAAGCATATGGAAAGGGGCATTCTTTGGAAGGGAACATACGACATAGGGGCATACCGCTGCAGGGGGCGTACAGTGATGCAGGGGATGTACAATGTTGCAGGGGCCATATGGGCGGGTCAAAGAGAGTAGGATGTACAGCTGAGGGTGCATGGCATACGGCTTGTTGGAACCAGTAGGGAATACATATTGAAAGGAGATCATCCAGTTTGCTTCACTACTCACTTGGACATACAGTTGGAGGGAGGGTGTATGTATGTGTATTTGCTTCCTTGGACATGCATCCTTGTTTTAACTCTACTCTAGACTGTATCGGTACGGGTACGGATATGGGTATGGGTAGGGTACGCTGAAATGGCAAATTTTTTAAAACCTCGGGTATGGTACGCTGTGGGTACGTTTGTACTGTTGAGCACAAGATAATACTGAGAGGGGGGGGGGGGGGGGTGAATCAGTATTATGATATTATTTCAAACTTCAATACTTAAACTTAGATCTATAATCACGAGCAATGTGAATATATCAAATCAATCAAAGAACACAAAACTTAATGCAAGTAGACACAAATATACGTGGAAACCCTTTCGGGAGAAAACCAAGGAGAAACTTCTTTCTTTATATATATTTCTCAAAAATTTGTAGGCACCAACCTACTAGAGACACCAATCCCCAAATTATAGTTTTGTAGGCACCAACCTACAAGAGCACCCACCCCTTTTTACTAAGCACCAACTCAACAAGAGACACCGATCTCTTCGAATATGAAGGCACCAACCTTCCTTACAAAATTTGCTTTCCACTTTTGAACTTGTTGCTTCCTCAACGAATAATGGAAAATTCTTCTTACTTTCAGATTTGTTGTTCTAAAATTCTGCCCTTACGCTTCCTCTTCTTCTTCTTTTTCCTTTAGATATTCAACTTGAATCCTTGCTTAATAAGTCTCATATGAATCTTCTTATATAGCCTTTCGTACCTTTTCGAAAAGACACATCGTTCCAACCGACACAACCTTTCCATTAACACAACTTAATTAAGTGCATTAGTCGGCTAAAACCAAAAAATAATTAATGCAGCCCATAATTATTAAATGCACATTAATCAATGCAATTAACCACTTGATAGGAGCACTGCCCCTCCTTAGACAAATCACTGTTATCATTAAATCGCTGCCAGCCATCATTAAATCTTCTTTTTCACCATAAAACATTGCATATGAACACCTTAAAATGCGGATATCTCTCTCTTATGTATAGTTGTGTATATCTCGCTTATACCATGATAATCCTCGTGCAAAAACGCTTCTTTTCATGTATTTAAACTTTTGTTTTCTACCCTTCTATATTGCTGGTTATTTCTGTTACTTTCTACCATTTCCGTCAATAATTCCGTTATTTTCTGACAGATTTTCGTTTACCAGTTCAGCACCTCTTTTGACATCAATGACAATATTTCCAACACGTACAATATATTTTTAAAAATTAAAAAATATAAATATATATAAAAATTTAACTACATAGCCAAGATACGGATACGAGGATCGGTTTGGATACAGATACAATACACAGATACGTCAATTTAAAAAAAACCCTTGGATACAATACATATTGGATACGTCCGTACATACATACATACATACATACATATATATATATATATATATATATATATATATATTATGTACATCTACTCATTTTTTTAGTCCATAAAAAACTGAAATAGTAATACAAAACTTGAATCAATGTTCAAAACATTCAATATACTTAAGACTTTGCATTTTTATTGATCATGTGGCTGCCATACATATGATATACGAATATCATGTCAACATGAATGCGAACAAAACTTGAAATTTGAAAAATATACTAGGATCCATGTTCAAATTTTCAAAACATACAATATACTTAAGATTTTACATTTCATTGTTCATGTTTTAGGGAATAGAAAAGTCAAAAATTTAAATTTAAAAAAATGAAAGAAAACTTGAAAAAGACGTGTTTTACCGCAGGATACGTATGGGATATGCCAGGATACGTCACGGATACGTCTATATGTATCCGTGACGTATCAGGCACGTATCCGTATCCATTTCGTATCGTATTCGTTTTCGATACGTATCAAGGGGGGATTCGTATAGGGACCTGGGCGTATCCATGCATCCTAGAAATTTAACGAAAACAACAAGCTTATAGTCCCAACTCTCAAGTCTCAGCAACCTATTAAATATTAGAAGCCAACAACAAGCTTATTATGAATCGGAAGCTATCTAAAGCAAGATTTCTTTGACTGAATACAAGAAGACCATAAAACATTTAAATCTATGAGTCCATCTACTAATGGGCTCACAAACATTCCACTTATGGTTAAGGCCCAAGGAAAGGTTTGGGGAGAACGCAATCTTTTTTCATAGAGTTGTTTGGAGGTAGCCTCTTGGAGAAGGGGCCCTTTGAGCCACCTCATAGTATCCCAAAAGTCATTCTCATCCTCCATAATTAGTCCAGTAGAGGGAGCTGTGAAAGCATATCTGAGCATTGTATACATTCTAAACTAAGATTGAGGAAGCATATAGAAAGCTTTAAGGTCTGTCCATTTAATCCGCTTCCCAAATCTGTACAAGTCATGAAATATTTTAATTCCTTTCTCAAACCAAAGAAGGGCAGAGCAGCCTCTTGTCAAGGCAAGGATCTTGTCATTATAAATTTAGATTTGACAAAATCAATTTTTAGGCTTAGTACCTAGTGTCAAAGGAAGAGAAGATAGGCTGCCCAACCCACCAAGTGCTTCACTTGTTCCCATGCCTTCCAAATTGACTGAAGAATAAAGGACCCAAGAGGAGCAACAAGAAAGCCCCCCAAATAAGTAAGTCAACCAAATTGTATTCCTTTTCATCTCTCTTGACCCTTTGGAGCCTATTGGCAATATTGAATCTCACACAAACTTTCCAAGGTTCAATTCCATTCAAAGCCCTAAGTTTTATTTATGTTTGTGCACTTTAAAAAAAGCCATGTGGGTACGTACCCACAGGCCCTGGGTACATCTCTGTACCCAGGATGTACCTAGGGCTTGTGGGTACATACCCACAATGTACCTGAAGCGTACCAATACCAATACCTGGTACATATCAGGCCTAGTACGGAGGGGGTACTTGGCGTTTCTGGGCAGTCTAGCCTCTACTTATTTCTTTCCCCCTTATTTAAATTTTTTTATTTCACCTTTACAACTGATTGTATTGCTTCTTTTTTGCATAGGGGGCCCTTCAGTTACTTCATCATTTAATTTGGTATCAATCATTTTAATATCTTTCATCCTTGGTCACTATGATTTTAACTTTGAGCCATTTACTGTATGTTTGAGCTTCGTTCCATCCAAGTTCTCTAATCTGACAGCCCCGTTCTCAAAAATCTTTGAGATTTTAAACGTCTTCAGAAACATTACTTAAATCTTCCTTGCTTTGATTTCTTGCCTCGTGTTGTATCTCAAGACTAGAGATCGTATTTTGAAATTCATTCGTCGGAGGTGATTGCATGCTAGTCCTTTTGTCTCTTCTGCATGACTTTCAGTTTTCCATTGCACCATTACCCAATGTTTATCCAATTTATTCAGTTGGATAATCCATTCTATGAAGCTCTTGTCATCGTTGAGACAATTCTCAACCACTCCCCTACTACATATTCTATCGAGATTGCTGCCTTGACCATACATTAGCTAGAAGGGTGGATGGCTAGTGGTGACCTTATATGTCATATGATAGGCCTATAGTACCACAGCTAAGTGTTCTTCTCAATCAGCACACTTTATCGCACGACTAGATTACCGATATTAAAACTTCATTCATAACCTCTGCTTGGCCATTCACTATTGAATAGTATCAACTCGAGAGAGAATGAAAGATGTGTAACTACGAAAACATCAACCGACTCAAATGGTTAACATAATTCCCTCCTCCACTAGTGATCTATGTCGAAATCCCAAATCTAGTAAACATTTTGTCAGGCAATGCTTTAGCTTCTGCCCTCTTAGTTAAATATTATGTAGCAACCACAATGTACTTACAATGGTGTATTGTTCTAACCTTCAAAGGCCTAATGCAATCCGGATCCCATCTTTCAAAAAGTTCACGGGGCTGCGATGGCCATAGGAGCATAAAATCCCTTTGCAGTGGTTTACCCATTTGCTGGAAAGTGTCGTATCCCATTACCCATTCCTTGGCATCATGGTGCAACATTGGCCACCATAATTCTGCCAAAAGTACCTTCTTTGTTGTAGCAATTGGTCCCATTTGGTCGCAAATTGGACTTTCATACACTTCCGGGAGCACATCCCAAATCTCCTCTTTTATAAGTCACATCTTGTATAGAAGACAATTGACCAACGGGAATATTTGGGCCTTCATTGATAGTCTCTTGCACTCATCAGGCTGCATGCCACTTGGGAATGAAGTAATAGGTAGCTAATCCCCAATAATTTCATACCAAGATGGCATGATAGCAAGTTGGAATAAGTAGGTGTCCGGAAAATCTTCATTGACACCTTTAGGAGGATCAACACTTGCATGGCTCTTTCCAGGCTGAACAATGAATTTGAATGTGAATTCTTGTAACAACATCAAATACATATTTATCTAACCTTCGATAATTGGATTGTTCACCAAGTACAACATTGTTTGGTGGTCTACATAGAATGTGAAGGGCATTCCCAGTAGGTAATCCAACTTGGCTCACAAAGAAAATAGGGTGATCTAACTCTTGAGTCCCTACTTGGGGCAAAGGAGCTCCAATAACGTAGTTGGAAGCATTTTGTCAAATATTTATAGAATGATCCACTAAAAGGTCCCTAGAGAATTAAATAGTCTAAATGGCATCCAATCGTATGCATAGAATCCATCTACTATAAAAGCGGTTTTCATCGTCCTCTTTGGTTATGCTGATTTGATTGTGCCCAAAAACATTGTCTATGAATGAGTAAATATCATGATTGGTTGTTTATTTGAGTAAAGAATCTATAAATGTGATTGAGAAGATAGTGACTTCATTAAGACTTTGTAATGTCCCCAATGGGCATTTTTCTAACCCCAAACGGAATAGCTCTAAATCTAATCCAAAATAGCAATTTGTAGAAGATATACAACAATAATAAAATGCAGATCTGACTGAATATTACTCAGAAAATGTGACTTGCCTAGAGGATGGGAATCATTCAAAACTGAAGTAAAACCACTCTTTTACTATAAAAAACAGATCAGCTAATTTTTCCATTCTAAAAACACCTGAAAAATATGAGTTTGGATCCAAATTGAATGCTGAAACTTTATTATAAAATCTGCATAATGGTAGTTACAGACTTCACTGAAAATGGAGTTTTCTCAGCCCCAAAAACATGCAAACTAGCTGATTTTGGCCTCTAAAAATATGACAAAGATGTTGATGATGAGATCCGGGACAATCGTGTCCTAAAATGTGTCAAACTCCACTCATAGGGTGTAGATAACCCTAAATCTGGCTCAATCTAAAGGTAGAAATCTGCCCCAACACTTGTGTCTTCAAAACCTAGCTTTGAATAAAAAGGGGAATTAATTAAATAATATTTGGGTGGCTTTTAAATGTCAAAATACCTTTAGAAAGGGGATGCCACACATAGGGAGAATAAACTACTTTTAATATCCCTTCACAAGAGACTTCAAGTTTTGTGCTCCTCGTTTATAAAAGGAGATCTTGGGATCATTGTAAGAACTTATGTTATGATGAAATCGATTTGAACTCCATGCTTGGAGTTGGGACGTATGCCCACCCTTGATACTTGTTCTCTCTTGCATGGGAGTTCTAATTAAAGTTGGTTTTGATATCAATTGAGGTATTTTTGTGTGCTTTGGCAATTTGATTTAATTGAAGGCTTCATTCCAGCCCCAGCGACTTGTCTTGTGATGTTTATGGACTGATTTGAATGCATTTTTCTGTGTGAATCGACTAGCTGGTTGTGAGATCTATCTCGTAACTGCAGTGACCTCTTTGGGTGGTTATTCGAGCATTTTAATGTATGTTTTAAAGGCTCTAATGTGCAGCGAACTTGGTGTGATTGATTTGCTAGTTACAGCGATGTGTATGGGCAGGATTATTAACTCGATTATCTGATTATTGTCTATATAAACTATTGTTATTTCCTTGTTCCAGCGATCTTCCTTGGAGGTTCATATTTATTAAATAAATGATCTGTTCTTCCTTCCTAACAGCGACTCAGTGTGGGAGTGAATATTGAATATTTTAATGCATGTTTGAGCTTCTTTAGATCAACGCACAGTTAGTATTGCTTGTACAAGCCTAAAGTCATCATTATGGTGTGCAAGCATTGATTTTTGCATCAATTTCTGTGCATGTTGAGTATCTCTAATATCTGGGTGCAAAGAATGGGATTAATACATGATTTATTGATGGTTTGAAGTCTCATTGGCAATGAACAACATGTGGCCAGTTGATAACATATTTTGATGACTCTATTTGCATATTATTGGGGAGATTTCGAAGTCCTCCATTGCAGATCTAACTTAATTTAAGCAGGGAATACTTGTTGGTAGAAATTCAATTGGATTAGTACCTTGATGCATGCCTGACTGAGATTTATATGAGAATATTTGAGAGTATTTTCAAGTGTTAATTACAGCTGAGTCGTGTTTTTTTTTATGAGTTCTCAATCACAGTGACTTGCATTGATAATTTGGGATTTGTATTGAAGGACCTAGATCTGGTTGGAAGTTATTTACAGTTATGATTGGCTTTCATGTTGTTGACAAAAGAAATCTGATTTTCTGAGTCCCATTAGTCCCGCTGAGAATTAACTGCTTAGCCATTTAGTAGAGGCCATTAAACCCCTATCTTCAGGTTTATCAAGTCATCTATTGGCTGGGTTTTATCGTGTGGATCTGATTTCTAATCACTGGTAGTATTGTTTACTAATTGAGTGGTGCATTGTCCATTGATGGAAGAATAATTTTTGAGGTCTAGTGCTTGATAGTGTATGAACAGTTGGGATTTGCCTATAGATCCAAGTTTGCCTTGAAATCTTAGAAGTGGGACATTACAAGAAAAGCCTGTAGATGGGCAAGATTTTATTGCTTTGGTACTGCAAAACCTGTCAGCATCATTTGACTCATTTGTTGAGTCATTGCATGTGATTCCGGAAACACAGGAGATTGATTTTGAGAATTTGTCTACCTTTCTCATGCAAAAGGAGAGAAGGCAAACTCATGCAACTTCCTCAACATCAATGGCTACAAAAAAGTGTTTTTATGGTGAGGAGAAAAGGCAAGGGAAAATGGTCAACAAAGAAAGATTCTTCAAAGAGTAATGTAAGTGAATCCAAGAAATCAAAACGGAAGTGTTTTTATTGCAAGCAACCAGATCATTTTAAGAAAGATTTGTAGAAACAGAAAAGATGATATGGCTAATTCAAACAAGAAATATAGACATGCTAATATTGCGGAAGAAGCAAAAGAAGAGACATCTACTGAATTTTCCTTTACAGCATCACATGACTAATCCAATGAGTCTCGCACTTGGTAACTTTGACTCAGGAGCTTCACGACACACTACACGTGTCATCAAGATTGGTATGTAAACTTCATTGAGGATAATAATAGTAATGAAATTGTTTCCTCAGGTGATGGATGGACACATGATATTAAGGGGGTGTGGGGATGTACAAATCATTTTGAACAATGAGTACAAATATCATTTACTAATGTCATATATGTACCAGATATAAATAAAAACTTTTTGTCTATCAATGAAATTACCAAAAACAAACAATTGGTAGTTGAGTTTGAAGGAAACAAATGTAATGTCACTACACTCAATGATAAGCTTGTTGTTGGTATAAGAGGGGAAAGGGGTTTGTATAAAAATGTAGATCCTAAATCAGGAGAACAGTATGCTTTAGCAACAATTGAGCAAGTTAGTACTCTATGGCATGCAAGATATCGTCATTTGAGTTACCAGTATTCAAACATCTTGAGTAAAAATAAAATGGTGCATGGACTCCAATCTATTCAGGAAAATCAAAAAGTTTGTGAAGGGGTGTCAATTGGGTAAACACGTTAGGTAACCCTTTCATACTGGTAAAGCATGGAGGGCAGAATGTGTGTTAGAATTTGGTACATGCATATCTTCATGATCCTATGAAAACTAACACTATATCTCATGCCCTTTATTTCTTGTTGATTGTTGATGATTTCTCTCGAAAAATGTGGGTCTATTTTCTTAAGAAGAAATCAAAGTGTTTTGTTGATTTTGTTGCATGGAAAAACACTAGTTGGAAATCATACAGGTAAAAGGGTCAAGGCCTTTTGGTCAAACAATGGTGGAGAGTTTGTCTCCAAGAAAATTTAATGACTACTACACAAAGGAAGGTATACACCGACAGTAATACCACTCCTTACACACCACAGCAGAATGGAGTAGTGGAAAGGAGGAACAAGACTATTATGGAGATGGCACAGTGTATGGTGCAAAGCAGAAATGTAACTTTTTGATATTGGACGGAAGCTATAAATACTGCCAATGTACATCTTGAATAGAAGTCCATGTAAATTTGTACAAGATATCACTCCTGAAGAAGCATGGTCAAATAGAAAGCCTAATGTAAGTGATTTCTGCATTTTTGGTTGTATTGCTTTAAGCATTAATTCCTATTGAAAAAAAGGATTGGTTTAGTTGCTAAAAGTAAAAAGTAAATGTCTGTGGGCTATAGTAAGAAATCCAAAACATATAGATTACTAGATATCTCTACAAATATGTAGTTATAAGTACAAATATGACAATAGATGAGAAAATCCCCGTATTTCTCAAAAGATGGTACACCTACTAATGCTAGTAATCTTTGGATTCCTAATGCTGATTATGAATCAAGTTCTAGTAGTAAAATGGAACAGGATTTAAAAAGGCAAACACCAGAGAAGTCAAGCTCCATAATAGGACCTAGTGAAACAAGCGGTGATCCAGTTAGTCAACATAAAAGGCCAAAGTGGAACTATAACACACTACGGAATGTTGTAATATCCCCAATGAGACAATTTATGCCCCCAAACGGAACAACCAGTAAATCCAATCCAAAATAGCAATTTATATATGATGTACTTGGAATAAATAGCACAGATCTTAATTATTACAAAAAAGTGCGACTTTGTTTGGTGATGTAAAACATTCACAACTTAAGCAAAAATTACCCAATTATTATGCAAAACAGATCAACAATATTTTATAAGGACAAAAACATTAGAAAAATACTAGATTTGGATCAACTCAAGGGCTGAAATTTATTTATTAAAATTTGCAGATGTAGCAACTCTCGGGACAAGACTGAAAACACAATTTCTTGGTCCCAAAAAATATGCAACTTAGTTGATTTTGGCCTCTAAAACTATGACAAAGATGTTGGTGATGAGATCCAGGACATCCATGCCCTAGAATTATATCAAACTCCACCCACATGGGTGTAGATAACATTAGATCTGGTTGTATCTGAAGGTAGAAATCTGCCCCAACACTTGTGTCTTCAAACCCTAGCTAGAAACAATATAAATCTGCACTTTTCTCCTCAAATATCGCTGCAATTCCGAAGTAGAACCTTGAAAATAACTAGAAACCCTTGAGTAGGGTTTCCTCTCAAAAGAAAGAAGAGTTTTAGTTCTTCTTTCTATGCTTAAAGAGGGTTTTCGTCCTCTAAAGCCAACTTCAAAGGGTTTTTGTCCTTTGGAGTTTTTATGGAAAGCATACAAGCTTACACCACAAATCAGAAATTATCATATACAAAAAGAGATATCCCTCTCCTATGCATGACGACCCTCCTTTTATAAGTTGTCTTTGCCTTTTTGCCACCCAAAACAACCAATCATATTTCTTTTCCAGCATTTAATATTTTCCTTTTCCTTTTTTTCCTTCTTCACATGGGTCGTATTTTTCCTCTTAAGGACAAATAAAACGTAAAGTTACTTTTTTTTCTTTTTCTTTTTCTATTTTGTCATTAATAAATTAATTTAACTACTTATAATAATGTAATGACCCTTCCAAGGGTTTCAACCAAACACACAAAATGCAGATTTGATTTTTAAATTGTAGTAGACTGTAAATATAAAATCAACGACTATCACCAAAAATGTCAAAAATCACCACAAAAACACCATAAATCAACTCACCACAATTATGTATATATTCTATGGAATATTAAGAGCCAAAAACACAAAGAAATGTTGAAGATCTCACTACTGGAAATTAATTATGAACTGGAAATTGCAGCCACAAGAAAATTATGAAATGGGTCTAGAAACCCTCTAAATTCACCAAATTTCGGATTTCGGCCTCATAAAACATTACAAATCAGATTATCAAATCAGATTTCTCAAATAATCTACCAAAAGTTCCAAACTCTATCCAAGGTAGGTCACCCCACCCTTAATAAATCAAATACTAGCTAGAAATCACAAATCTCTTTTTAAATCAGCCCCTAGAATCTATCCCAAGCCAAGGAGAAGGGTTTTTCATCCTTCTAGCGAGGTTTTTTGTCCCCAAAAGCAAGAACAAGTAACTCCAAGCTTACTTTGCTCCAATAAGATAAATTACGCCAAGTCTAAACCTTCAAATGAGCTCTTAGATCTCCTTTTATATCCTTCAATTGTGTTGGCTAGATTTTCTGCATAGTTGAAAACCTAGGTAGTCATGAGATAAATCTCCCTCATTTTACCGGTGAGGCTCCCGTGTCAGATTTGTCAATAAAATAATGCTAGTATCTATTTGGGGGTTTTTCTTTAACTATTCAGCTCATGAACCATAGTTGTATAGCTCTGCAGCAAGTAAGCAACTATTTAAGAAAGGAAATATTTAAAGAAGAAGGAAATTATATAAACACAGAGAAGAAATGGGAAAAATGTGCATCTCAATCGATAGATAACAAAGTTGATTGCATGCACATAGACGAAACCAATAGATATCAACACACAGAATTATAAGCAAAGGCAGCTCTAGATCTAGATCTAAAATAACACAAAGTTTATTAAAAGATCTAAGATAAAAAACTAGAAACACAATGCATCGTAACACAAAGTTCTCCCGGAATTCTGCTCCTTTGTATTCCTTTGCTTCAAGTGGCTATCAGGGGTTTCAGCACAAACTTTGGAACACAAGAATGCTGCTTACAAATTTTGATTCTTAACCCGAAGGTTCTTCCTCTACTTATAAAATGTAGAGGGGCAATTACAAGTTGGAAGCTTTTAGTTGAACTAGCACATGTGGAAGTGGGAAAAGAAACAACTAGCAATCTCCCTCCTGGAATTCCTCTTTTGCATGACGTGCCATGATTTGCAACTGAAAATAGAACCTTCTATTTTGCACGTCTGCCACCTATCTCCAAGTAGTTGACTTCTTCATAATATTGGCTTTTAAACTAATCACTTAAGTTGTATAATTTAATTGATCACTCAATTATTTATGTCGGAGAAAATAAGAGAAAGAAGAAGATAAGTGGAAAGCTGCAATCTTGTCCTTTTTCATATTCTGCATGCAGCTGATTCAACCTGGATCTGGAACCAGCTAGATCTGGAAGTGACTGGAAGTAGCTGGAAGCAGCTGGATCTGGAAGCGGCTAGATCTGGAATTTTGCTTACGGGTGTTGCCTTCGGCCTTGTCTTCCCTTTTATCCTTGAAGCTTTTGCAGTTCTTCTCCAGTACATGCATCAGTGCAATGTTTGCCATAAATAACTCTTTATTTTTAATTGCATATGAGCAATTAAAAAATTCTGGAAAGCACTTCGGGTGAATGCAACTTCAATGAAGGCTTCAACCTGGAAGATTGGAAAGCACATGCACAAGATCATGGAAGAAATTTTTCACACACTGACTTCTTCACGGGCTACATTCGAAACAAGAGGATGAAGCCTTTGTGCTGGAAACTTTTGCAATTATGAGATCTAGATCTGGATCTATGGCTCTGATGTCAGCAAATCTGGAAGTAATGCATAATGCTGCTGAGATTTCTTTTTTATCCGCCGCTTTGCCATGGTTGAAGCAATCTTTGTCTGAACAATTCTTTTTCTCCTTATCTTGCAGGAATTCTTCAAAACTAGTGCAGATCTAGATAATTCAAGCCTGCTGCCTCCGAATTTGATGTTTTAATTTGCATGCAAAGCAAACATGAATTTTACCAACTTCACCTGAGCACTGTGTATCAATTATGCAAACAATTATCCAAACACAAATCAACCTCCTTCAACCTGTGCGCCAATTCTGGAAGCTTTTAGCATTATATTACACCTTTTGAGCAAAAATCCTCTCCAAATGGGGCGCACTTTTTGTCTGGGCTGCACTTCCTCCTGCTTGTGAATTAATTAATTCATCCTTATGGCAGCCCCTGCTTATATAATCCTCATGATTCTATAATTAATTTAATGTCTTTCTTATTCCTGGCAATTAATTAATTAATTAATAAGCTTTACTCTCTCAAATGGGGAGCCTATTTTGTGCATGCTCTTGGCTGTCATTAAATAAATCAAATTTATTTAATTTTAGACTTCTGCTTCCAGTTAACTCAAGCCTCACAGTATGCTTTGACCTTAGCCACTAAAAATAGGAATTAATTAATTCATTTAATACTTTAAAAAGTATTATTTCTCTCCCAAATGGGGTGCACTTTTTGACATAAAGGGGCTACATTAAATAAATGTTATTATATTTAATTTTGGAACAATCTATTTTCAACCTCCTTTTGTCCATTTACCTCTGTTGACTTTTCCACAAGCCTGGGCACCAAAATTGGGTGAATAAATATTAACAAATATTTACTTAATGCATTTATTATCCACCCAAGGTGGGTCGCACTTTCTGGCATAAAGAATTTCTATTTTTAAAAGTCAGATGTCAATGGGATTATTTACCCTGCAAGGCAGGCAATAAAATCCCATGATTCACTTAAGTAATTTTTCTTTTATTCCACAATGGGAATTTTTACCCTGCAAGGCAGGTAAGAAATTCCCGTCTGCCTGCCACCTCTAATTTTCCCATTGTGACTTAAGTGACGTTGCTTCCATGGGAAAAAGTACCCTGCTAGGCAGGTACAAAAATCCCACCTGCCTGCTGCTTCCAAAAATCCCATGATCCACTTCAAACCCTCTTTTTCCAAAAATGCGCCCTGCCCAGAAGAAGCTTTTTGGTGCACGACTTCGTCTTTTCTGAGAGAACCAGACCTCCGATGGCGAATTCCTTCTGGCACAACGTGCATATGTGATCTCCAAATACTCAGGCCAAGAATCAGGCCAAAACTAGCAAAGAAATTGATCCAGAGAAATTTCACAGAAAACGAAACGGAAAAAAACACAAAAACACAAAACATTGCTAGAAGTTACAAATCAAGCCTAGGACTCATTCTTGGTTAAAACCCTACTGGTATACTGGAATAATGATATGTACGATCACAACAGGGTTAAACCGGAGCACAAATTGCCTCAAAACGGGGCTCAAAATAATTAAATACAAATTTCTCGCAGGCAAATCCCGACAACAGAATATAACAATTTTGGGCATCTGGGTATTTGGCGAAAATGGCTAATATGGCTCCTTGGGAATATCTTGACACAATATAGGAACTTTCTGGCAATAAAACACAAAACGACCCATTATTTTAAAAGTACAAAAAAAATTCGGATAGGGTAGTCTCAGATTTCAGGATGAAATCTGGGGACACCAAATTGGCACCAAAGTACAAAAAGAAAGGCCAACTTGTATAAGAAGGGAAAACAAGAAAGAAAATATAAAATATTAGTAAAAACATATTATAAAGGTGCTCAAGGTTCTCCTCCATTTTGTTTTTTTTGCCACGGAAAAGGAATTGCAAGAAGACCAAATATCAACTCTTAGGTGGGAAAAAGGGAAATTACAGCCCTCCCTCCCAAAATTGCATGTCCTCAAGCAATTGCAAACCCTTTACATTCGTTGCCTCAACTTCTTCCTCTTCTTTTGAAGATCTTCATCCTCCAATGGTGAAGGTGGCATCCTTGACAAAGCATCCGCAACCACATTTTGTTTCCTTTTCACATACTCAGTGTCAAAATAAAATGCTTGGAGTCTATTCATTCCATCACCTATACCTACATGTTATCCCTCAATGGAGCCTTCTATACAGATCATGAGAACATCTTTTAACATAGCTTGCATGTACACTGAAAATAAATCATAACAGCAATAAGTCACCTGGGATTCCATCCAATGTAGCGCTGTGGTGGCTTGGGGGAGTGTCTTCATTAGTGGAGCTTCACCACTATCTTTGTCATGCAAGGAAGCCTTCTTAAATTGCACATGGACACCGTTGTTCGTGACTGAAATTATTGTGATCAGCAGCATAAAAATGATGCAAAAATGACAAATCCATGTGATCTTTAGTAATATGATAGATGTAGAAGTATTAGGTAGCCAAACAAGTACCACAAACTCACCATCTTCAGCTGAAACCCCATACAAACTTAGTTGCTCCAAATCCTTGACTTCTTCTTGTGAAGACCCTTCTTGATTCCCATGAAGAGCTGGTTTCCAAGATAAGGCATCCGTTTCTACAATGTTTTTCTTCTTGACATATCTGATGTCTAAAACCAAAAGCTTGTATATTGCTTACCCATCAACAAGATATGGCCTAAATTTGACCAATACATGCATAATGGCCATCATCTTCTCATCATAGTTGTGAAGATTCAGCTCATGTTTCCTGGGTTCTTTGTTTTCCAATGCAACAAGATGCCAATTTTGCATTAGAACAGCCCCTATTCCTTCACTGTTTGCATCGAATTCCACCATAAATGAAAAAGAAGAATCAAGTACAGCAAACACTTGGCAGGAATACATTCCCTTCTTGAGTTGATCAAATGTTTCTTGAGCTAGAAGTGACCAGTGGAGTACCTCCCTCTTAGTTAAATCGGTTAGAGGGGCAACAAGATGTGAAAAACCCTTTTTGGACCCAAGGAACCTTCTAAGTTGTGAAATGGAGATGGGAGGAGGCCAACCAAGTATGGCATGTATCCTTTGTTGCTCCACATGTACCCCTCGAGGCTCTATGATATACCCTTAGTCCAACATTTTGCTCCAACCAAATCCACATTTAAATTTCTTTGCAAGTAAGGACTGTTGTCCTAAAGCACTCATCATTATGTTAAGGTGTTGTAGATGTTTCACCCATGCTTCACTATATCTCAAGACATCATCAAAAGAAACAAACACCAATTCCTTCAAGTACTTACCGAATATGAGGTCCACATATGATCGGTAAGAGGTAGAAACTGAAAATGGCTCTAGAGCAACTGATAATATGCAATCAGCTGTTACATCCATTCTAAAATATGTGAGAAGTGTACCTTCTTTCTTCGCACATGTATGGGTGTGATTGCTTCAATGACTATGTTTCATTTTCCCTTCATTCTTTATCCTCCTTATGATATTGTTTGCAGCATTCCTCTTTGCATTCTGAGCTAAAATCAGTCCCCTCTCTACTGCCGGTAATGAAATGAAATGAAATTTTCCTTTCTTAACATGACTACCCTTTCCATAGCTGATTTCAAAGATTCTGACTTCTTCATTGGGTGGGTGGAACTTCAATCCTTTCTTGCGGATATTGAAGATTTCTTTCCCCAAAGTTTGGAGCTCTTGAACCCCAAAGCCCATAGGTTCCTCGGTTGAACTTAAAACAAGGAAGTCAATGCAAAACTCATACCTTTTCATGGGAATAGCGAGCTGTGGTATCTTCCTTGTGTAAATATTATATGCTCCATAAGTTCTGGTGACCGTGAAGCCTTCGAAACCAGCTTTGTTTGGCTCCATCCTTCTTGCCAATTATTTTTCAATAAACTGATGCATATTGCCATTTTCTATAAGCATGGTGTCCCTTTGGTCATGAAGAAGACTCCTTACCCGTAATGGGTGATGTGTGCCACATTTTATAGCAAAAATGTTGCCCATCCATTCCATTCCTTGTAGCTTCCCCATTATTATGGGATCATGGGTTAACCACATATGAGACTGAAAATTAGAATCACCATTATTTCCTTCCATACTGATTTTAAAATCGGGTATTCCTTTTTTTACAGGACTCATAGCACTTATATGCCACTTGTGAAAGCACCATAGAAATCAAGCCCAAGTGTCTATATGTTCTTTGCAAAAAACAACTCTTCTTACCTCCTTACCCGATGAAGTATGATGTGCACAAAGGTGTTCAATCAACGGTGACAAAAGAGGAGATACCATACGTGAAACATGAGTACTCCTAACCATTTGTCCATGGTAGAAAATATGAAATGATACAAAGGCAAAAACTAAAATACCTTCACACTGTGGGCTGCCCATAATATTAAAAAATTCTCAGTTTAAAGTAGCATTCCTTCTTGTCATGATTTCCTTGCATTCGTTCATGCCTTTTTGGCACTTGCATGCAGTCTCTTTGTGGTCCTTCCTTGAGCCACGAACACCTTCAATTTGCCTCTTAGGAGCTGCTGTCCTAAACAGACCAGCCAATTGATTGTTGTCATGTTTTGTTAGAGAAAGGTCTCCAACCACAAAGCTCTCTCTCCCAACTTGTATATCTGATTTTTCTTCTTCCCTTGGTTCAAACTCCATGACTCCATCACCTGTTACTTCACTATCATGTGAGCAATTTAATATCGCCTTTTGGAATATTATCCAAATATGCAATTTAATTTATTGAATCGACTCTAGAAGGACTAAACCCTCCTAGTTCGACCTCAAATAATCCAGTGTTAGCTTCAATACAACCCAAATGGGCTTGGAGTGAGCCAAGGTGGTGGATTAGATGGGCGAACCAGTTAGGAAATTAATCATTTCAAATATGAAATTAATTAGAGCAGTAATTAATTAATAAATGCACTAAACTGCTGAAAACTTCAAAAATTAATAACTCCTTCACCATCCAATATTTTTCTATCAAACCAATGCCAAAAAATTCTTCATATTTTTATCTTTCCAACAAGCTATAGATCACAATTTTTGGATAAGTAAAAGGCATGCAAATAAACCCACGAAATCGGAAACTATGTAGATAAAACCCTGGCACAGACAGCTAAAGCTTGGAAAATTCATAACTTTCTCAATACTTCGTCTTTTGTCGTGAAATAAGGTGCAGAATAATCTATAATTCAAGAGCTTTCCAAAGATATTAAATTCTGAATTTTTAGATCACCGAAAACTCTCCAAAACAGCCCCCAAAATCCTAAACTCAGTCGCTAGGGTTAGAATAAATTTACTAAATTATTTCCAACACTTTGTAACCCTCCAATGCACCCCAAATAATTGTTCAAACTCAACAAAACAAGCCAAAACAGATCAGATTATGAATGTAGTTGATTTGCCCTTGAAACATGTTAGAATAATGCCCAAATCAAGTCGCCATAGCTGGAATAAATATACGAAAATAAACCAGAATTGTTAACCACTTCAAACATCACCAAAACATGCCAATCAATCACTTATTCAAGTCACTAGGGCTGGAATAATTGCAGTATAAAAATCAGATCATAAAGCATTCAATAATCACCACTAACATTCAAATATTCCCCTCAAATAAATGCACCACACATCCAAACAAGTCGTCAATGCTAGCAAGCATAAATCATGCACAAAGACACTTCAACACAATGAAACACAATGAATGGAACAAGAAAGTCTTCAATGTCTTCAACAATGGCTTCCAAATGAGAGTAAGCAAAATGCAAGAACTAGGGCATACATCTCAATACTCTAAGCATGGAGTGAAATCAAATGATCATCCAACATAACCCTCTAAAGAAATGCAACCTCCCCTCTATAGAACTAAGGGGTGCGATATCCAATAAAGACCGACCTTTCCCTTTTGGAGGGAAAACATAAACTCTCATTAAAAATATTTAATACTAAGACTATGTGCACTTAATTTATTTTTTAATTAAATAAATAAAAGTAACTAACTTATGTGCACATTAAACTAACTAAAGAGACTTCCACTTGTAGCATTAGGCATACCAAGGGGTTACAATGCAAATGAAAAATAAATATTAATAATGTCCCAAAAAATGGGACATTATAAGCAATCATTAGAAGACATATGAACATCTTTCACCAACGAAAATTTTTACCTTGTTCATCCTTACAAGATTGTACATCGAACCTTTCTATGATCCTTTGACTAAAATCATCAAAGAAGCAAACAAATTCTTCTCCTTGGGTTTCTATTAAATGGTGCCACCAATCTCTTGCTATCCCTTCCAAATGACAAGGGATGAATTCGAGGGCATCCTCTACACACATAGGGTTAGATTGCAAATATGCATCCAACTTTAACAACCATGATCGCACTAAAAGTTTGGTAGTGCCAGCAAAAATAGAGATCTTACCCTTCCATGCACCATCGTGGCTTCCTCGGACCTATGGGTTATGGTTCAGTTGTGCCATCAATTCTTCAAACTTGTAATCTTCCATTGAAACCCTAGGCCTTTTGAAGATCCGAGCTCTGATACCACTGTAATGACCCTTTCACAGGTTTCAACCAAACACACAAAATGCAGATCTGATTTTTAAATTGCAGTAGACTGTAAATATAAAATCAATGACTTCAACTATCACCAAATATGTCAAAAATCACCACAAAACACCATAAATCAACTCGCCACAATTATGTATATATTTTGTGGAATATTAAGAGCCAAAAACATAAAGAAATCCTGAAGATCTCACTGCTAGAAATTAATTATGAGCTGGAAATAGCAACCACAAGAAAATTATGAAATATGGGTCTAGAAACCCTCTAAATTCACCAAACTTCATATTCTAGCCTTATAAAACATTACAAATCAAATTATCAAACTAGATTTCTCGAATACTTCACCAAAAGTTCCAAACCCTACCCAAAGTAGGTCATTCCACCCTTAATAAATCAAATACTAGCTGGAAATCACAAATCTCTCTTTAAATCAGCCCCTATAATCTATCCCAAGCCAAGGAGAAGGGTTTTCGTCCTTCCCTTAACCTTTAGAAAGGTTTTCGTCCTTCTAGGCAAGTCGTTTAAGGAGGTTTTTGTCCCCAAAAGCAAGAACAAGCAGCTCCAAACTTACTTTTCTCCAATAAGGTAAATTACACCGAGTCTAACCTTCAAATGAGCTCTTAGATCTCCTTTTATATCCTTTAATTGGCACCAAAGTACAAAAAGAAAGGCCGACCTATATAAGAAGGGAAAACACTAAAGAAAAATATAAAATATTAGTAAAAACGTATTATAAAGGTGCTCAAGGTTCTCCATTTTTGTTTTTTTCGCCGCGAAGAAGGAATGGCAAGAAGACCAAATATCAGCTCTTAGGAGGGAAAAAGGGACATTACAAATAATATTTTATGATGCACTTTATAATTAATTTAGTATGACTTAGTTTCCCTTTTTCTCATCCCTTAGCCATCGATAAACAATGAATGGGCTAAGGGCCTTCGACCGAGAAGGGGATATTACAATCCTCCCTTCCCCAAATTGCTTTCCCTCAAGCAATTTCAACTCTTACACCCAAGTTTCATATGCAACAGATAGAACATGTTGTAATGCTCCAAAATTCTTGATCTTGTACCTGTTAAATGAGAGAGCTCTTGCCACGATACATAGCCCTCATGATGCTCATACACATGAATTTGCATCAAGGGTGCCTCATACTTTATGTTATAAATTTGATCCTCTAACTCATCATTCTTCTCATAAGGAAAATAAATCTGAATATGCAGCAATAAATATGACATTATCGCATTCTTTCCATACCTTGGAGTATCACCAGTTTCTTCATTTCCTTTGGTCTTCGTGATATCTTGGTTTTGTTGCATCAATTTCTTAGCATCCTTGTCCAAAATGGGTTGAATATCCTCATGATATAATTGTTGTAATAAACAAGATGATATACCTCTCTCCACACAATCTGCATCATGTGCAATCTGCCCTCTTTAGAAGGAACTTTCCATGCCTTTGGCTATTACAACTTGAGGAGTATCATTTCTCATACCTTGCAAAACAACTTCTTTGTCTTGGTCACTAATACAAACATTTTGCTCATGAGAAGTCATAGCTTTTTCCATTGAAGATTCTTCTCCTTCAAATTGCATGATGGAATCCTCTTTTGTCACCTTGGAAGGGTTGTTGTAGAGGGAAGTTGTGTCTTCGAACTTCATTATGACTTCTCCACCTTGTAGCTGGTCCTCTACATGTTCTTGGACTTGCTTCTTCACAATGGAGGGTTTTCTTCCCTCTATGGTTGAGACCTTTCTAACAAGGCCTTTTGATGATGTTCGGCCATTCTGCCCTATGCCCTTACTATTTTTAAACTCACAGAAATCGTTGAAAGACAACATGTCTCTCACCTTGAAATTGAGGGTTGCATACTCTTTGCCACATGTCTCCATGTCATCAACATCACTTGGAATTTCTTCCTCAATTGATTGTTTTTCTTTTTGGAGAAACTTGGTTCTGAAAATCTGATGTGGAGACTTGGTGGATGTTGTAATGTCCCCCTTTTTTATAAAAAATTAAAAAGAAGATAAAATCGATTTGCACATGTAATTTTAAAATGAAATTTTATAAATTGTGCAAATCAAAATTAAAGGGGAAGTTCGACTTCACCTTGAGATAATAAATGCATTTTTTAAAAGGTAAATCAAGTGACTAGGCAAGTCGCATTTTCCTAGAAGCATTTAATAATTAATATTTGAGACAAAGTGATTATTCCTAAGCATGGGTCGACCCATATGAGCATCTTTTTAAAATCCCTATGCATTTAATATTTGTTGTTGGTGACTTTCAGGCACATTTTTAAATGAGATTTCCTCCTAGATGATGGTGCCAAAGATGGAGAAGAACTTTGGAGGATGTGCAAGCAAAAACTATAAAAGAAAATGTGGTTACTCCTTTTTTGGCATGTTGACGGTTTATAAAACTTATCTTCATGCTTGAAGAAGGGATGTATGCCCACTTATGATCAAAAAATAAAAGGTGTTTATTAACACCACCATTTGTGAAGTGTGTGTGCCCATATGAATCTTGAAGTAATAAGTTTTTGCAATCATTTCTCTCTATATATGTAAGGTGCCATTTTTGAGAGAAGATATAAGCTTGCTTTGAGGGTTTGGAGTGTGATTTATGATGAATATCTTTTATTACATGTTGCTGGTTTTTACTTAATGAAGTCGACTTGTTTGGGCATGTGCTAAGAGTGTTTGGAAGGGATTTTGAAGTAATTATAAATCTGTTGTTTTAGATTTATTAATTGCAGATCTGGAACTGCATTTATTGACTCTTAAAGTGAAGGAAAAAGTGCTAGAATTGTGTTGCAGATTTTACCCTAACCCTACCGACTGGGTTTAGGATTTTGGGGGCTTTTTCGAGGGGTTTCTAGTGCATGAAAAGTTCTGATTTTTATTATGAATAGAAGCTCATAATTTTCCCTTTCTATTGCACTTGGTTTCAATTCAAAAGAGTTAGTATTTTGGAAGTTATGGATTTTCAAAGTTTCAGTTAATTTTCAACAGTATTATTTATTATTTTTACTTCTGCAAAGTATATTGGATAAAGGAGTGTAAATACCAACTGGATTGCCCATCTAAACCCTCACCTTGGCTCACTCCAACTCCTATTTGGGTTGTATTGAAGCTGACACTAGGGTTAGTTGAGGTAAACCTAGAGGGTTTATCTTCTAAGTTGTTTGTTTTGCAAGTAATTAATAATAAATCATTAATATCCCACAAGGGGATATTACAGTGGTATCAGAGCATTCTTTCCTCTTTTCATGTGGGTGATTTGTGCATGCAGGGTGATAAGAAGTGGTTGTTTTATAAAAGGAGAGATAAGGAAACATGGATGAAGGAGCATTCACATCGGATCAAGTAAAATTCTTGCATGAACTAATGCAAGGATGTGGGCAAGAACTACAAAGATCCATGAGTGAGCTAATGCCCCAGCTCCTCAAAGAGGCTATGGGTAAAGATAAATATGCCAGCTCCAATGAAGGGAGCTCACATAAGGGAGGCTCTACTTCTAAGTTTTTTAAAGATGTCTTCTTACCTAAAGAGACCATTAGAGAGAGAGAGAGGAAGAAGAAGAACCCACCTTAGTCGAACTCATAGATGCTCAAAGGTTGGAGTACGGTTCTTTGAGCCAAGCCACAAGAGATATGTTGGGATTTGATGATTTTTGTGCCCTCAAGTTGGGCAAGAAGTCAAAAAGGCTCCACAAGCAACCACATAAGAATCTTCAACAAAGATTGGGAAAAATTTCACTCCCCAACTTTGATGGTTCTAATACGATTACGATAAGAGCTTGGTTGCAAAAGATGGAGACTTACTTCTCCCTCAATCCCATGCAAGAAGAAGAGGCCCTCAAATTTGTTACCCTCCATTTGAAAGGCATGGCACATGAGTGGTGGTTCCATGGTATGCACACCCAAGGTCATGACTTGATTCACACAATGGAAGAATTTAGCCGAAGGATCATGGAGAGGTTTGAAAGGAAGGACCCGGAACTTCATTTTAGAGAATTGGCCCAACTCAAACAAGTGGGAAATGTTGATGAGTATGTTACAGACTTCCAAAGAATTGCAGTTATGGTCTCCGAAGTTAGTGAAAAGAGGTTGGTTGTCCTCTTTACGGAGGGTTTGATAGAGCCTCTAAAAGGTTTGGTAAGAGCTTTTAACCCTATGACTTTGCAAGATTGTATTACTAAGGCTCTTGATTTAGAATGTGCAGCTTATAGAGGGGCTTATGTGCTTAAAGGACAGCATTCTAATACCTCACAAACGCTGCCCAAGAGTGAATTCAGAGGACAACCAAGGTCTGATTTACAGCAGCCCCTTAAAATGCAAGGAGGGCAGCCCCTAGGGCCATCAAGAGAAGCCCCAAGAAGGGTCAATCAGCCCTATAGAAATCAGCCTCAAAACAATTCACAAAAAGAGGAAAGGGACGAACTAAGAAGAAAGGGACTATGTTTTGACTGCAAAACTCCATGGGTAAGAGGTCACAATTGTAAAGGTAAAGGTCAAATCCACTACATTGAAATTATTGATTCAGATTTTGAATTTGATTTTGATGATGCTAACCATGATACTAATAAAGAAATGATTGAGCATGTGCAAGAGAATGAGGAAATGGAAAGTGCCCTTGCTTCTCTTTCGGGTGTGCCTAAGTATCATGCATTCAGGGTGAAGGGAACCATTCAAGGGCAAAGAGTGATTACCTTGGTTGACAGTGGGGCCACCCACAATTTCATTGATGAAAGTCTAGTAAGAAAAATGGGCTTGGAAACCACAAATTGCAAGGCTTTCAAAGTAACCATTGCGGATGGGACTACTCTTCCATGTTCTACAAAGATTGCACAACTTCCCCTCATACTTGGGAAGCACAAGGTAATCGATGATTTTTATGTTGTTGATATTGGGGATATTGATATTGTGTTGGGTGTTCAATGGTTGCATTCTTTAGGTGATTTCACACAAAACTACAAAACAATGGAGCTAAAATTCACTAAAGATGACAAGAAAATCATCCTAAAAGGCATGGCGAATGGTGCACCACAAGAGGTGTCCATGAAGAGGATGGAAAGGGCTTTTAGAAGGGGTCAAATTGAGTGGGCAGCTCGCTGTTATATCACAGTAAAATCAGAAAAATCAGAACAGCAGTCATTAGAAGGTGAGTTACAAGCTCTTTTAGAAAAGCATGTTCATGTTTTTTTTATGATTTACCACATGGGTTGCCTCCCCATAGAGGGTTTGAGCATATTATAGAGTTGGAAAAGGATACTAAGCCCGTTATGATCACTCCTTACCGCCATCCTAGAGTTTATAAGGAAGAAATTGCAAAAAACTATTAGGGAGCTTCTTGAGATGGGACATATAAGGCCTAGTTCTAGCCCATTCGCATCTTCTGTTGTTTTGGTAAAAAAGAAAGATGGTACTATGAGGATGTGCATTGATTATAGAATGTTGAATAAAAGGACTATCAAAAATAGGTACCCCATTCCTAGAATTGATGAATTACTTGATGAATTACATGGTGTTTCTTTCTTTTCAAAAATAGATCTCAAATCCGGTTACCATCAGATAAAGGTAAGAGAAGAAGATGTGCACAAAACAACTTTTAGATGTCATTTTGGGCATTTTGAATTTCTGGTTATGCCTTTTGGATTAACTAATGCACCAGCCACTTTCCAATCTTGCATGAATCATGTATTTAGCCAATATCTAAGAAAGTTTGTGCTAGTATTCTTTGATGACATCCTTGTGTATAGAAAACTTGGGAAGAGCATTTGACACATTTGGATCTGGTTTTATCCACCTTGGAACAACATTCTTTCTTTGCAAAGAAATCTAAATGTGAGTTTGGTTTAAGAGAAATTGGATATTTGGGGCATGTTATTGGTGCTAATGGTGTGCAGGTTGACAAACAGAAAATTGCAGCGATTATGGAATGGCCTACCCCCACATCTCTCACACAACTAAGAGGGTTTTGTGGTTTATGTAGTTATTATAGGAGATTTGTTAAAGGGTTCTCACGATTTGCAGCTCCTTTGACAGATTTGACTAAGAAAGGGGCTTTTAAATGGTCCAAGCTAGCCCAAGAAGCATTTGAAAAATTAAAGGAGGTAATGTGTTCTTGTCCAGTTCTTGCAATTCCAGATTTTTCTAAACCTTTTGTGGTAGAATGTGATGCTTCGGGTGAGGGAATAGGGGCTGTCATAATGCAAGAAAGACATCCCATTGTTTTCGAGAGCAGGAAATTAAAAGAGCATGAAAAATGATATAGTGTGTATGATAAAGAAATGTTGGCAATCATGCATGCTTTGAGTAAATTTAGACAATATCTGGTATGTGGGAAGTTTGTCATTAAATCTGATCATAATAGTTTGCGGTTTTTTCTTAACCAAAGAGAACTAAATGACAGGCAGTAGAAATGGGTAAGTAAAGTGCAGACTTTCGATTTTGACATCGAGTATGTAAAGGGGAAGAATAATGTAGCTATAGATGCACTATCTAGAAGGCCCCATGGGATGGGAGAAGAAATGGACCAGCCATGTATGCAATTGCTTGAGGGCAAGCAATTTTGGGAAGGGAGGACTGTAATGTCCCCCTTTTTTAATAAAAAATTAAAAAGAAAGATAAAATCGATTTGCACATGTAATTTTAAAATGAAATTTTATAAATTGTGCAAATCGAAATAAAAGGGGAAGTTCGACTTCACCTTGAGATAATAAATGCATTTTTTAAAAGGTAAATCAAGTGACTAGGCAAGTCGCATTTTCCTGGAAGCATTTAATAATTAATATTTGAGACAAAGTGATTATTCCTAAGCATGGGTCGACCCATATGAGCATCTTTTTAAAATCCCTATGCATTTAATATTTGTTGTTGGTGACTTTCAGACACATTTTAAAATGAGATTTCCTCCTAAATGATGGCGCCAAAGATGGAGAAGAACTTTGGAGGATGTGCAAGCAAAAACTATAAAAGAAGATGTGGTTACTCCTTTTTTGACATGTTGACGGTTTATAAAACTTATCTTCATGCTTGAAGAAGGGATGTATGCCCACTTATGATCAAAAACAAAAGGTGTTTATTAACACCACCATTTGTGAAGTGTGTGTGCCTATATAAGCTTGAAGTAATAAGTTTTGCAATCATTTCTCTCTATATATAAGGCGCCATTTTTGGGAGAAGATATAAGCTTGCTTTGAGGGTTTGGAGTGTGATTTATGATGAATATCTTTTATTACATGCTGCTGGTTTTTTACTCAATGAAGTCGACTTGTTTGGGCATGTGCTAAGAGTGTTTGGAAGGGATTTTGAAGTAATTATAAATCTGTTGTTTTAGATTTATTAATTGCAGATTTGGAACTGCATTTATTGACTCTTAAAGTGAAGAGGAAAAAGTGTTAGAATTGTGTTGCAAATTTTACCCTAACCCTAGCGACTGGGTTTAGGATTTTGGGGGCTGTTTCGAGGGGTTTCTAGTGCATGAAAAGATCTGATTTTTATTGTGAATAGAAGCTCATAATTTTCCCTTTCTAGTGCACTTGGTTTCAATTCAAAAGAGTTAATATTTTGGAAGTTATGGATTTTCAAAATTTTCAGTTAATTTTCAGCAGTATTATTTATTATTTTTACTTCTGCAAAGTATATTGGATAAAGGAGTATAAATACCAACTGGATTGCCCATCTAAACCCTCACCTTGACTCACTCCAACCCTATTTGGGTTGTATTGAAGCTGACACTAGGGTTAGTTGAGGTAAACCTAGGAGGGTTTATCTTCTAAGTTGTTTGTTTTGCAAGTAATTAATAATAAATCATTAATATCCCACAAGGGGATATTACAAATGTCCTGATTGGTCCAATTGAGATTCCTTCACCATTGTTGGTTGCTCCTTGATTTATAGATATGTTGTGTCCTTGTAGAACCTTAGCCAGATCCATGATTGAGCCTGTCACTGCATCACACATTTCCCTTTGAGATTTCATTATAACTTGTTGCAACTCTCTTTAAATCCTTGTAAATACCTCGTGTATGTAGCTTATCTTATTTATAGGAGCTCTTTAATCTCTCTCATCCATGGTTCCCTTCCTTGGAGTCAATTTTTTTAAATATATCCCACAGCTGGCAAGGATCATCGCTCTGATACCATTCTAATGTCCCCAATGAGACAATTTATGCCCACAAATGGAACAACACTAAATCTGATCCAAAATAGCAATTTATAGACAATGTACTTAGAATAAATAGTGCAAATCTAAATTATTACTGAAAAGTGTGACTTGCCTTGGTGATGGAAAACATTCACAACTGAAGAAAAATTGCCAAAATATTAGACAAAATAGATCAGCAATATTTATATGGATAAAAACATTTGAAAAATACCAGATTTGGATCAACTAAAGGCTAGAATTTATTTATTGAAATTTGCAGATGAACAGCTCTCAAACAAGACTGAAAAAACAATTTCTTGGACCCAAAAAATATGCAACTTCTGATTTTGGCCTCTAAAAATATGACAAAGATGTTGGTGATGAAATCCAGGACAGCCATGCTCTAGAATGTATCAAAATCCACCCACAGAGGTGTAGATAAACCTAAATCTGGCTGAATCTGAAGGTAGAAATCTACCCCAAGACTTGTGTCTTAAAACCCTAGCTAGAAACAATATAAATCTGCACTTTTCTCCTCAAATATCGCTGCAATTCTAAATTAGAACCTTGAAAATCAGTAGAAGCCCTTGAGTAGGGTTTCCTCTCAAAAGAAAGAAGAGTTTTCGTTCTTCTTTCTACGCTTAAAGAGGGTTTTCGTCCTCTAAAGCCAACTTCAAAGGGTTTTCGTCCTTTGGAGTTTTTATGGAAAACATACAAGCTTACACCACAAATTAGAAATTATCATATGCAAAAAGAAATATCCTCTCCTATGCATGACGACCTCCTTTTATAAGTTGTCTTGGCCTTTTTGCCACCTAAAACAACCAATCAAATTTCTTTTCCCGCATTTAATATTTTCCTTTTCCTTTTTTTGGTGATGTCCCGAACATTTTGGGGACTTGGGGACTTGGAGGGGTCGTCCCCAATTTTTTTTAATATCTTTCAAAAGTGTTATGATGTTTTTACTTTTTAAAAAGATGTTATTTTTACCAAGAACATCAAAATATAATCTTGAAAGTACCTAACATACATTAAATACAGTTTAAATCCCTAAATGTCATTGGAAAAAGTTAACATTTTAAAATATTAATTTTCATGTATTATTTTAAAAGTAGTCCCCCTATCGTCCCCAAAATTTGGGAAATTTTTTGCCGTCCCTAGAACACTGTCCCATCCGTACCCCCATTCCCTGAGACTTAGGTAACTATGATGTAAATGTCTGTATCCACATGGATCACATTTGATCCTCTAGGTACAAAGTAAAACGTGCATTTAATTTATTTGTTTCCATTAGATAACCATTAATCGTAAGTTACCAAGTCTGGATAATCCAGATCTGTTTGGGAGGGCACTTTATAATTAATTTACGGAAAATCTAAAATTCCCTTAAAAAGTTTGGAAAAAATCCATGTCCAAAATATATACATACTTATATAGGAGCTTAATTTTATAAATATCAGACAAGATGAGCTTAACAAATACAATGAGTAGGGATGATACCTTGGGATATGATATTGGGAATGTATATGGGTGAATACAAAATGTTGAACATGTGGCACACATCCCCCTCTAGTTATAATTGTTTCATAGATATATGGGGTCAGCACTTTTGCAATTAGTTATATTGGGTAATGAATCGGCCTACATTAAAATTAGGTGTTACCCATGCCATTAAGGTGGAGTAATGTATGCTCTAATGATAAAAGGCAATTTGGGTGCCATTATGAGAGATACACCCATGCTAATGAATCCATTGAGTCTTCTATTGGTAGAGTTACAAAGTGAAATGTAAGTCAGACGTGTCCCCCTCGATAAGTGGAAGGTTCGTCATATTGCAGAGATTGTGGAGTTATTTCTTACTTAAAGGGGTAGCATTGTGATGAAACATGTTGCTCCTACCTTAAAAATGGTGATATTCAAAATGCATATTGTTGCTCATATTTGGGCATGGCTGGCCCACCAATATCTCTTGTAAAGTGTGTTATCTTCTGACATGGATTACTTGGAGGAGGTATTCCTTTATGGTATAGGCACAGGGATCTTCAGATTCACTTAGGAAAGAGCATTTAATATTGTAGGTTAGTAAAATCCTTATATGTATTTAATAGCATAGGGTTGTTGGGCCTGATTGTTTTTTGCCAAAAATTTAAAAATATATTAAAAAAATTGGCTTTAAATAATAGGGCCGACCCAGACCAAACTTATCCGGCCCAACTGAAAAATCTAGATGGTCGATGACAGAGTGGTTCTGGTTGTCTATGCTGATGATCTTACCATCATTGAGTGCAGCAATGATTTGTACTTCAACAGGTGAGTTATGACATTTATAATTGATCTAGGAGATGGGTAGCAGTACTACCTAGGTGAAGAGTTTTGGCAATGCTATAATTTCGGTGAGCCAATTTTTGTACCCCAAACAACAAGATGACGAATACTTGGAGACGGAAATTCAAAATGTATGATTGTAATCCAACAATTATATCTATGGAAGTTAGGAAAAAACAATACTCAATACAACACTGAATCACCACTGCTCTAATGAAAAACAATACTACGGCTTTTAGTAGGTAGTAAAGATCTTAGATCTTGACAACTACTAGACCAAATGTAATGTATATTGCAGTAAGTTATCTTTCTCGATATCTCGGATAAACCATATCTAGAAGGTTGGCAAGGGTACAATAGCATATTCTATATATATATAAACATTGAAATCTTGACTTTGGCACCTATCTCCGAGACAATTTGTTAACTTTGAGCTAATAGGGTGATATCTCCGATGCAACACTGGTTATCTTCATATAGTTGAACTCAAGTCCACAATCCAGATACAATTTCTATCATCCTACTGATGGATCACAAGCATGTGATCATGAAATGTTGAGCTTCAGAATACAGTCTGCTACAGTTTCTATCTACTAAGCTTTTTTACTTAATGCTAGTGGGCTAGTGCAGGTAGAGACCTCATTTGTATTCAATCAGTTATTGTTTGAAGACGATTCAACTTGAATCATCAATATTTACACTTATCTAATGTGTATCTTTCTAGGACCAAAGTATACCAAGTATCGTGAAGAATCCGGATTCATTTCAGGATGCCAAGAAAAAATATGCACTTTTTGAATTGTCAGAAAAACTACATCAGAAAATTTGATTCTAACAAAGACATGTGTCTTCATTATTGTCCTACCTATGAGATACAAACTGATATAATGGCTAAACCTTTATGTAAAGATAAATTTGTAAGATTCAACAGACAAGGTAGCTGGGATGTGTGTTTACAGAAATGATATTTAATCATGTAAAAAAGAGAAAAAGAATATTTAGGCTAATAATACAATGTCCTGATGGATCCGACAGATACAATATGGGCTGAAAATTCCAGATCTGACAGAAATTGGTAACCATGGCTTAAAACAAACACCTTCAGAAACAAATTAGATTCAGAAGTTACAGTAGGAATTACAATGCAACATCAAACAAAACTTAGCCTTCTATAAGAGATCAAACTATTAGTATTAGAATCAATCAATATCATACAGAAAAACAAATAAATGAAAGATAAGCTATAGAATATGCCTTGTAATGTCACACTTTCGAACTTAGGATTTGATACTTGGTCTTCTTGACCATTCCTAACTTCGTGGCTGAGAATGCAAAAAAAATATGCATCAAGAACCTTGAGCATCTATTTGCATTATTCTTTCTAATATTTTATAACCACATGTTTAGAGTTTCCCCCTGATAATGAGATAGAAAGTCATGGGTTGAACACTTTAGATAACTACAAAATTAAAAATTATAATGGCTCAGGTATGAGCTAGACGCTATCCATATTTATGAGCCTTGTCTGTACGATTAAAGGAGGATCATTGACATATAGAAGATTTCACATTGGCACAATGTCATTATGCATACATATACATGGCGCATACTATTCTACATTAATGTGGTCATGTAGATAAGCTTAGTGGCATCTTTGTACTTCAATTGAGTTATCTTTATACAGGGAACTGGAGTCGACAATCCATACATGTATATTTGCTATCAGATGGAGCAGAAACCCTGTGATCTGAAATGCTGATTAAAAGTGCTACAGTTTTATCCAAAAGCCTTATCTTTGGCTTGGGATCGCAATTAGAAGCTGATTTGGAGAGATACCTAGTCATTTCCAACAGTTATTATTGATTTGATTAGGATTGTCGGTTAGCGATTTGACTTTGGGTAATGTGAGTCTTGCTAGGACCATTTGTTACGAAGTATTTCAGAAATCTGGATTGATAATCTGATTTGTAATATTTTCCAAGGCCGGAATATGAAGTTTAGTAATTTTTGGGGTTTCTATGCCCTAGATCTATAATTTTCTTGTGGCTGCAATATTCAGTTCATAATTAATTTCTAGCAGTGAAGTATTTAATATTTCTTTGTGTTTTTGGCTCTTAATATTCCATAAAATACATATAAAATTGTGGCAAGTGGTTTCAAGGTGTTTCATGGTGTATTTTGGCATATTTCATGGTAGATATAGTCGTTGATTTTGCATTAACAGTCTGCTGCAATATAAAATTCAGATCTGCATTTTGTGTGTGTGGTTAAAACCCTTGAAAGGGTCATTACATGCCTATTTAATAGGCTATTACAATGTAATGTTTACGGCTTGATTCTTCCTACTTTTTAATTCATGGGGATATCTCAATGTTTGGAAGGGAAGCTATTAGAGAATGATGGATTAGATTTAAGAGTAGGTATTTACAGAAAGATTCTTGAAAGAAGCTCTAAGTTGGTGCCTTACAAGTGAGGCCCTTGATTGGTGGCCGAGATTTTTTATAAAACAAAAGAAATCTCTTGGGAAGAGATGGTAAAGGAAATACAAAGTAGAAGAGGAATTCCTACCCATGGAGCAAGAAAAGAAGGAAAGGAGTCCAAGTGTTTTGTTTCCAATCAAAGAAGCGTCAAAAGGATAGTGTCATTGTCATGAATACATCAGCATTGATTTGGCAAGCCACATAATCATCATAAGATGTAGATATGGATACAAGGTTGGGTCATGTATGCCAAATTCAAAGGCAAATAAAAAATAGGAGGTGCATGTGTTCAAAGTAGATATGATACATTTATAAAAATGAGGCTATTTCTATTAGTTGTCCTCTACTGCATGATAATATTCCATGCAGATTTACACAATCGCAACCTACAATGTTTTTTATTTTCTCTCAATCTTCTCAAAATTTGTGTTTTGCATGTTCTCCAAATTTCTTGCTAATTTCGTTATTTGAATGGATGAGGTATGAATTAGATTGAGTCTTTTGAACTTTTAGGGATTGGTGCAAATAATTTTTTTTTTTTTTTAATTTTCTGGTTTCTTTTGTTTTTTATAACAAGATACATCCGGGGAGGCGTGAAGAGAAATCAAGGCTGGTCCCTTTCCCGCTAGAGACGTCTCCTACAGTAGAGAAACATTTATTGCAAGTCTCTCCACCTCCGAAATGCTTACCTATCTCCCAATAATGTACCCTAGCCAAGGTTATGAATCTCCAGATTTCAATGGTGCAATATGAACATATGCATGGAAATTGCATATATACTTAGATTCTATTAGGATGAATGTGAAAGTAAAAATCTCAAGTGGAGAGAATCAGCAACTCAAACCTCCTTTAGCAGACAAGGATATATTTATATAATGCAAATGATCATGAATGATATCAGATAAGTTATGTTATATTTGCAATTATAGATTTTTTCCATAGCTGATTCTTATATATATAAATGGTTTGATACTTTTCGCAAATAAGATAATCCTACCTATCATCAAAGGCTATCCAGCCACAAAAATATCAAAATCATGCACACATAATACCATATGTAAAATGAGATAGCTTTGATACGAAAAGTATATTGTCTTAGTTACTCTCATAATAAATTCTACATACCTGATATGTATACAAGCGAAGGGGCATATTGTCACCCCTTCCAATTTTTTTAACTCTGCTTCTAAATGCAGAAATGTAATCATTATCATCATTATTTTCATCATGCATGTCAAAGTCATGACCAGCTTCCTCAGTAGTCCTTTCATCATTCTTACACGCAGCACTTCCAAGTTTTAATGGTGTCATTGTCCTCGAACTTTCACCAATATCCCCAAAACTACTCATCTTGCGGACTTCAAATAAGGGAGATCGTCCTGTTCACATTATGATAAGCAAAAATAGTTTTTAATTAAATTTAAGAAAATTAAACACAATATTTGATCATATCTTGTTTCACTGACTCAACAAATCATGAAACACATCAACAGATTATTGAAAATATATGCACATGATAAAGTACAATGCCTACAAGAACTGCATAAAAGATAATGAAACTGTTAACAGGAGAGATAATATTTGATCATATCTTGTTTGCCTGACTCTACAAATCTTGAAGAACCTTATAAGATCATCCATCAAGATAAACATGATAAAATGAAATACCTGCAAGAATTGCATCGACAGTTGTTTCTAAGCTGTAATGAACTCGCCATTCAGTCTTTGTTATCATCTCCACAGCACAAGTAAATGCAGGTGGGCCTTTCCTCTCAAGTACTGTCTTTTGGACTCCCCTTCTCAATGCTTCCTCGTCCCCAAGTGTAACACTCTTTTGTGCAAACATTCAGCAATCCTTAATAGTTATAGAACAAAATGACTTCAACGCTTTCACTTCCACTGAAAACTATACATTGCAAAAGTGCGATCTAAAAACTTCAAAAATTCCAAGTTTCAATAAAGTAAATTTAATGGAAACAGTTCCACTTTATTTACCATACCAACAGAGAGTTGCATAAGGCTACATAAATTAGACTTCAATAAACACCATGAAAACTTGCAGAAGAGTCAACCACCCGACC
Source organism: Taxus chinensis (assembly GCA_019776745.2). Taxonomy (NCBI): domain Eukaryota; kingdom Viridiplantae; phylum Streptophyta; class Pinopsida; order Cupressales; family Taxaceae; genus Taxus; species Taxus chinensis. The sequence continues at coordinate 585,708,639 of CM034156.1, read as the reverse complement.
CATACATGTTTTTGCATTTGTACCAATAAATGCAGCTGAAATAATCCTTTGATATTGGTTCAAAAGACAATGCATCCATGAATTATTAATCAAAGGCATGCACGGATGCACATTTGTAATGTCCCCTTCTCAGCGCTAGTCCTCTTGGAAGACCTTGAGTCCATTCCACTTCCCGTGGGCAAAAAGGAAATGAGCAAGGGGAGTTAATGTCATATTTTTCAGTTATTTTCGTGAGCATTGCATTCATTTTAAGCAATTTTCTGAATATAGTCAGGTCGACTGGGTAAAGGAGAAAAGCCAAATGAAAAATAGAAAAGAAAAGGAACTAGTATGAGGTCGGTCCTCTTTAGAGGTATTCTAATTGATCTTTGGCGCCACATCAAGCTATAAAAAAGGGGTCGCTTGACTTGGAAGAGGTTATGCATACTTTTGGAAATTATTTCTCTTGGAGTTGGAGCATGTTTGCTTTCTCTCTCTTCCATTGAGGATGAAAACCCTCTTGGAAACCCTATTGAGAACGAAACCTCTCAATAGTGGGTTGGTTTGAGGACGAAACCCCTCAAGTTTGCAACAAGGTGACCTTATAAGGAGTTTTACAGTTTTGAAGGCATTTCCAACCCTCTCCTAAGGTGGCGACTTTCCCTAAGGTGGTGTTTGGGCCCTTGGGGTCTTATAGCGCACGGCAACTTCAAATTCAGCCATCATTATGTTTCTCCTATTTTTAGCCGCTAGAATCTACATTTGTACTTCAATTTGGCATTTGGAATTGTTCATTTTCAGCCATATTTGTAAGGGTGTTCACTGTTATTATATTTAATTAAATAAATTCCAATTGGGATTTTAAGCATAGTTACCAAGTCCAGAAATCCAGATCCATTTGTGAGGAGAAAAAAATCCAAAAATCCCTAACTCTTGAAAAAGTTCGGAAAATTTTGATATGGAATATATACATATTACATATGAGCATAATTCATAAATATGAAAAAAATGATAAATACATAAAAAATTATTAATAATGTAACATAAAATGTTAATATATTTATTATTAAATAATATTAAAGGGTGTTGGGTGTCTTTTAATTGCAAAAAAATTGGGATTTCTGGGCCGCCTAAAAAATTTGGATCCGGCCAGATTTTGTGCAGATCTGGTCGGATCTGGTAACTGTGGTTTGAAGGCTCATTTCTGGTTTATATTTGTCCTAATATATTTCTAAAGTTCCCTGCATGCTTTGGATTGTGTAAAAGATGCATTTTTGGATAGATATTACATTTTCCTTGTTGCTGTTATAAAAAATCAGACTGTTGTATCTTGCTGTCATAAATTTCAGTTGGTTGTCATAATTTTCAGTTTACTATCTATTGGGGTTTATGCAATTTCCTTTTTGTTTCAGTTAAAGCCAGAAAGGTACATCACAACATGTGTATGCACGTAACTATGCATGTGTCTATGCATGTATTCTGAAGTTTTAAAATTACGTATGTTGGCACATTAAGTACAACAAGATAAACAATAAAAATTCAATAAGAATTGAAAACACATACAGAGTAGGATTGAGGCAACTGGTCATTTTAATGTTAAGCTGATTCATAACAGGTTATCATCACTATAGTTCAGCTAGAGAAGAAAGGCATTGTCTTGATTCCATATATTCTCAACAAGTAATTTGAAAGAAGCAAAGTCAGAAAGGAATCAACAATTAAGCAACATGATATGAAAACTTGAATGGAAAAGGAAACAGAGCTGAATCCAAGTATTGGATTTGAAAGGTAGGAAAATACTTCAAGATTTTAACATCAAAAATGAAATTAAAATCACACCGGTCAAATTCACTCTCAAGAAACCATTAGACAGTTATGTACGATGCAATTGTGAAGTCAATAGAAATTTATATCTTCTATTGTTTCTTGGACATGTCACATAATTATTGGAAATGGTGACAAATAGATATGTATATGCACCACATGACACCGTGTTAAACTCCATTTTTCACCGGAAGCCAAAAGGTTCGATACAGAAACCTGGTCAGATTCTATAAGATCTTTTACCATATCGCCAAATAGGCCAGTGGGTCCCAAGTACAATTTCTGGTTGAACAAAGAGAAACAAAAGTGAAGAACACAAGAACCTTGGACTGGAGAAGCCATTAAGAAGGCTGTTTGCATGGAAAACAAAGATTTGAGAGACCAATTGTAAACAATTACAAATTTCCCTTAGGGAAAAAGAGGCAAGCATAAATCGAACTTCAAAACAGATTCAATGTTACAATGAAATTAATTCCTACCATGCATGATCACCAGAAACTATTCAGAGGAAAATGAAGACTACATTTGGACTAACAGTAACCTGAATATCTCCAAAAGGAATGGATTGGTAGGAGAGACAAAGTTGAGGTCATATTGAACAATGAAGAAAAGAGGATTGTTGTTGCAAATTGTACCCAAGGGCAACAAAGAGATTTCTTCCTAAGGCTTTCAATCAAAAAGTGCTCCAAGGAAAGGAAAAAAGAGGGATGGCAAAGCATTATTTAGCCTATAGAATCATTTCAATAAACAACATAAAGAAGGCCCAATCACCCATTTGCATTTGAAACAAGTATGGAACTCAAGATCCTAATTCCATTCAATGCTACAAGGATAAACCAAATTTTGCAATTAGGACGCATGATGTAAAAGCATGAACATACGTACTAAGTACTTCCGTCATCATAAAGTTATAATTTCATCTCTAAAGAGGAGTAATACAACAGCTATACAAATTAGGGGATCTACAGAAGATTCTCAAAGCATTTGTTACCACAATATTTAGCTTCATCTCTAAAGAGGAGTAATACAACAATCAAAATTAGGAAGGATGATGTTACCACATATTTAGCTTCGGAAACCCAAAATTGAATGTCCATGAATTATTTAGAATCTTTTATGACACCAAATAGGGTTTGAATCTTGACAATCACATAATGCACATTAACCTCAAATTCCAACCTAGAGCTTGATATAGACCATTGTTGCGAGACTTGGTGAACATGGATCAAGTCAATTGCTGTAAGTCTACATCCTCAACTTGCCACCTTGCAAGTCTAATGGTAAAAAATGTCACTAATATTATTTTTTTAATTAAAAAAAAAGTTCACTTAGGTCTTGAAAGACGCTAGTCGCCATTTTGATATTCATATCACTCACCTATCACTCTTTCTCGCTCAATGCTGATCTTTTCTGATATCTTGGGAAGAGGATTTGATTTTTTGTATGGAAGGGCTGCATACTGTTTGACTCTCAGTATTCAAGGATAGGATGCACATTTGGAGGGGGTTCGCATTTTTTCAAGCATTTGCAAGATGAAACTATTGTTTACTTGTTTTTTTCTTCCTCCGCTTTTTATATTTTCTTACCCCATTCCTTTTCTCTTCTTTCTTCCTCCTTTATTCTTCCTTTTTCCTATTTCTAAAATCTAAGTTCCAAAGGGTCAAACTTAAACAAACCCTAGGTCTCTTCTTTCTTTCATTTTTCCTTGTTTTTTCTTAAATGTTCCTAATCCTAGAATTATTATTTTTATCTCTACAATGTAGGTTTTTGAAGTTTCATAATGTCGAGAGCAACACCACAACAAAAAGCCCTTTGTTGGAAGCATGGAACTCTAGGTGTTAAGTGAGGACAGGTCTTTTGCAAATATTGTGATGCCAATTTTCAAGAAATCATTAATCACCTCAAATAAAACTTTTCCCATATAAAGGTCTAAGATGTTGCTTTATGCCCAACTTGTAATGTCTCTTTCTGGGCTGAAACTGAAAAAATGCAAGGAAATAGCACAAATCCCAATTGATAGTAAACTGAATTTTATGCAAGAACTAGGGCAGAGACCTTTTAGGTCCACCAAACCCTGACCACCCTGGGGTAAATTCACATTTTTTCCTTCACATAATTTTTTAGAAATAAATCAACAACATGAAACCCTTGATGAAATCATATAAAATAACTGCTTCAACAATAACTTGCAGACTACTAGTATTAATTAATGCTTAAAAAACAATTGAAACTTCAAAATTATGTAACTTCGAAAATACTTGGAGATAAAATGCAAATGATAGCTCAAACTGACCATAAAAATGGCAGCCATCAAACAAAATTAAAATAAGATTTTTCTAATCATCAAAACCCACTAAAAAGTGGTCCCAAAATTTTCAAATGGGTAGATCAAGCTGGAAATGAATGTGGCAGCCCCAAAAAGGCATGCCCTAGCTAGAATATTGTGCCCTAGCACTGATAGAAACCCTTGTCATTCTGAAATTCTAAATTTTGAAGCTTAAATGTGACTCCCGGATGAAGCCACCAATGCAACAAATGAGAGTGTTCGTTCCCAAGTGTTGTAACTATTGAAGGTTTTCATCCCCAATAGGATCCAATGAGAGTTTACGTCCTCAAAGGGTGAAAATGAGAGCTCAATGCTCCAATTTTCAAAAGAGAAGTATATAATTCACAAGATGATGATTACAATGAGCCCCAACATTTGTTTTTATAGCCTTTTCTTTCCTTTCTTTGTGGAGCGCTCCATGTACACCTCTTTATTTCTTTTTTAGCATTTAGGCTCTTTTCCAGTTTCCCCCTTAAAGAGAGATGACCTCTCCCTTTTAGTCGACTGAAATTAATAAAAATAGGCTAAGAGTCTTTTTTCTACTTTAGTATTTAAAAATACCTTTTATTTTATAATAATATTATTATGTTGTCCCAAAATGAAGAATTGAATTATTTTTAATTTAGAAAAGGGGTGCATTACAGTTCTCCCTCCCCAAATTTGCTTTCTCTAAAGCAAATACAAGCTCTCATAAGTGTCAATGTGCCAAAGTGAAAGAACATGATGTAGTACTCCCATAATCTCGCGCTCATGCCTGTCAAGAGAAAGAACTTCTGCAAAAACAAACTTATGCAATGGTTACCCCTATCTTCATTTAAGTCCCTTGGAAGCCTTTTAAGTATTATGGCTGCCTTGAAGAAAAAACCAATTTTTTGTCCCAATTTTGTCCTCAAAAACGGCAGTAACCATTTCTTCCCTTGTACACTCAGTTGTAGAAAACACTTTCCAGCCAGCTGCAAGCTCAAACGAAGGGCAAAAAACTGAAAAATGCTTAGCGACTTGACCAACAAAATCATTTTCCAATTGGGCATCTTCACCTTCCATCTCGCCCTTATCAACTATGGTGGAAGAACACCCTCTAATCACATGCATAAATGCAACTAAAAAAGAATGAGAGCTTGCCCAGAAATGATGTTAGCAATGATATTGAGTACAAACGGGTTCATATCTTTCATAAGGTGTTAAGCACACACTTATACTAAGAGGGGGGCTAAATCAGTATAAGATATATTTTTACTTATTTAGACATTAATCCACAATTAAAGCATTTACAAACATTCAAATAACATAACAATGAGCCTATTCGCCCTCAAGTTGGAGGTTTTTACTATCACTGGTCTACTTAGACGTTGTGATTGGAAGAGAGCTAAGAAGTTCTTTTTACCCTTATAAAGTGTAATATCCCCTTCTCGATCGAAAACCCTTAGCCCATTCATGTTTTCCCGACGGCTAAGGGAGTAATACAAGGGAAACTTGTCATAATAAATTAATCATAAAGTGCATCTTAAAATATTACTATAAGCAATTTATATTAATTTATTAATGATAAAGTTAAAACAAAAGAAAAAAGAAAAGATAAAGTGATAAAATAAAAAGAAATAAAATGATAGTCACTTTTTTTTTTAATTTTCCCTAAGGAAAATGGCGATCCATATGAAGAGAGAAAAAGGGCCAAAGAAAAAATTAAATGCAGGAAAAAGTCAGTGATTGGTGATTGGGGGTGGCTACTAAACCAAGATTGCTTATAAAAGTAGGTTGACTTGGCTTTGTAAAGCATCTACTTCTATTTTCAAATTTTGCGTATACAAACTCTAGAGCTGCATGGTCTAGGAATTCTCTTGCTTGTTGAGGTCAGATTCTGCAGGATCCCTAACTTTGGTGGTGAGAGATCCATTCCTAGCTGGTAGAGCATTCTTCAGTGAGGGTTTCAAATCCATATCCATAGCTTGTTGTTCGTATTTGGGGATATTTCATATTCCCATCCTTCTACATTCAGATTTTCAGTGCAAATTTAGAACAACTATTTTTTGGAGTTTTGTCTTTTCAATTCCAAATTTGAGGAGCAGCTCCGGGTGCCTTCCACCCATTGGAAAATTGTTCTTGAATATGCATTGGATAGATATTGGATTTATTTATCTTTTGAGCTATCATTTGTAATTAGATCCCAAGTATTTCCAAAGTTATTAATTTTGTAAGTTTCAGCTATATTTTCATCATTAAAAATTCAATTATCAGAATTTCGGAAATTTGATTGAATATTCTTGTTCTCTATATTTTTCTACATCTTTTGAAGTTTCTGGATATTGTTGAAAGTGAATATTTTTGAAGATGTAAAAATTTTTATATTTCTATACCTTGCTGTCCTAGAAAAATTAGAATTACAGTCTGCAGATTTTTAATTAATTTCTGAGTTTTAAAGTGATATCCTAAAAGGGATATTTCAATGGTATCACAGGCACCTTTCTGCTATCCTGTTGGATAGTGAATGAAGATCTCAATATGGATTTTATGAAACAAATGCTCATCAACATGGTGAAACAACAAGAGACAACCAACCTCTGTCAGCTCGAACAAAACATGAATTAGATCAGATCCAAGAATAATGGGAAAAAAGGTGAGAGCAGTAATAAAGAGCAGCCAATAGAGGTGATTGATGAGGAGACTTGTTGGGAAAAATACCGATCTTTGAGTAATATGTCATTTTTCATATTATTGTAGGATGAAGATTGGTAGTAAGCCCAAGAGGGATCATCATATGTCGATACTTGAATTATAAAGGCGTTTTGGGACAGCCAAAAACTAATTCAAACAGTGAACAAAAAGCACCAAATTTTGGTCAACAAGGGACAGCCCATTATATTGAGGTAGTTCCAGATGAAGAAGAAAAAGAAAAAGAGCATGTTGATCCGAAGGAAGTTGTTTTGCAAGGTATGAGGAATGGTACTCCTCATGCTGTGTCATTCAAGAGTATGGAAGGTTCCTTCAAACAAAAAAAAAATTGCACAAGATTCGGATTATGTGGTAAGAGATACATCTTTTTTTTTATTGCACCAATGTTATCATGAAGACATTCAACCCATGTTGAACAAGGATGCTGAGGATTTTGTACAGCAAAGCCAATATATCATGAAGGAAAAGAAAACTGAAGACCTTGATGACATTGTAAGGTATGAAAAAAATGATGATATGTCATATTTATTGCTGCATGTTCAGATTTATTTTCCTCATGAGAAGGACGATGAGTTAGAGGATCAAATCTGTAATATAAACTATGTGGTACCCTTGGTGCAAATTTGTGTGTATGATCGTCATGAGAGCTATGTATTGTGGTAAAAGCTCTCTTACTTGACGGGTACAGGATCTCGAATCTTGGAGCACTATAGCATGTTTTGTTTCTTGCACATGGCTATTGGATATATGAATTATAATTTTTTGAGGGCAAGCAATTCGGGGAAGAGAGGATTGTAATATCCCCTTCTCAATCGAAGACCCTTAGCCCATTCATGTTTTCCCAACAGCTAAGGGAGGAATGCAAGGGAAAATTGTCATAATAAATTAGTCATAAAGTGCATCTTAAAATATTATTATAAACACTTTATATTAATTTATTAATGATAAAGTTCTAATAAAAGAAAAGAAAAGATAAAGTGATAAAATAAAAATAAATAAAGTGATAAAGTCACTTTATTTTATTATTTTCCCTAAGGAAAATGGCGACCCATGTGAAGAGGGAAAAAGGGCCAAAGAAAAAATTAAATGCAGACAAAAATAGGTGATTGGTGGTTGGGGATGGCTACTAAGCCAAGATTGCTTATAAAAGCAATTCGAATTGGCTTTTGTAAAGCATCTACTTCTATTTTCAAATTTTGCTTATGCAAACTCTAGAGCTGTATGTTTTGGGAGTTCTCTTGCTTGGAGAGGTCAGATTCTGTAGGATCCCTAGCTTTGGTGATGAGAGATTCATTCCTAGCTAGTAGAGCATTCTTCGGTGAGGGTTTCAAATCCATATCCCTAGATTGTTCGTATTTGGGGATATTTCCTATTCTCAGCCTTCTACATTCATATTTGGATTTCTGGGGTTTTGTCTACTCAGTTCCAAATTTGAGGAGCAGTATTGGGTGGCTTCTACCCATTGGAAAATTGTGCTTGAATATGCATTGGATAGTTATTGGATTCATCTATCTTTTGAGCTATCATTTGTAATCAGATCCCAAGTATTTCCAAAGTTATTAATTTTGTAAGTTTCAGCTATATTTTCATCATTAAAAATTCAATTTTCAGAATTTCATAAATCTAATTGGACATTCTTGTTCTCTATATTTTTCTACATCTTTTGAAGCTTTTGGGTATTGTTGAAAGTGAATATTTTTGAAGATATTAAAAAATTTAGATTTTTATACCTTGTTTTCCTAGAAAAATTAGAATTAAAGTCTACAAATTTTTAATTAATTTATGAGTTTTAAAGTGATATCCTAAAAGGGATATTTCATAAAGCAAAATTTGAGACTTGTTTTCCACCAAGTTGGGCATCTTTACAATCACTAGTCTAACTAGGCTATGCAATTGGAGGAGACCAACGGATTGACTCCGAAAAATTTAGAGGCAAGTCTCAACTGGCTTAGACCTTCCAATGTGGCTGAGACAAGAAGTTTTGTGGGCATTTTCAATATTTAAGGAAGTTCATTGCTTCATTCTCATAATTGCACCTCCTTTTCCCTCCACCATCACAAGTGGTACATCCTTTATTTGGGGAAAAAAATCAACGACATGCATGTGATGAACAAAAGCATAAAATAAGCAGTGTTACACAGGGATGCGCACCCCCCATTCCCAAGTTGTCTCAGACGTCCCGAGTGCTTGGGAATGGGGACAAAACGTCCTCCCCACAACTCCCCAAATGCAAAAATGAAGGGGAAGTCGAGGGGATGTCCCCTAACTTTAGGGAATGCACCTGTGACGTCCCAGGTGCTTCGAAACTTTGGGGACTCCAATGGGGATGCCATGAAGTCTCCGGGACGGCTAGGGGATAGCCGGGGGATGTCCCGAAGTCCCCAAAGTCCCCAAAGTCCCAAAAAAATAAAGAATATACAAAACATAAAGGATTATGACTTTGAAAAGAGGAAAATAAAAACTAATCTTTTTCCCATGCAAACTTACCTTCCCAAGAAATGTATTTTTATTGTCTTATGTAGGTTCCAAAAGAAGATATTATAATGAGAGGTCGTTGTTATTTTACATTTAAAAGTCTTTCTTATACATAGCAATAAGATCAATAAATTCATATGCATATTTTAAAGGATTTCTTTAGTTTCAAAATTTGTTGTGCAAGTCTTTTTGCTTCTTTTTGTATGATATTGAAGGCTTTACAAGTATAGGGGCCAACTTTGAATTTAATTTTTTAGTGTTTTTCAGTTACTTTAGCCGGTTTGTCTATGGATGGCTATTCATGTAGTTTGCGATGGCCTCTATTGTTCCAAAAAGATATTTTTTTAATTTGAGGATATAATCATGTAAGTGACATGATAAAGAGATGTTGGCATGTTACAGGGGCCCTTTGGTAACATTATTGGCTTATGGTGCTGGCAATTATAACCTTTCATGTTTTTTTTTCCAAGGTTAGGGGACCCATTGTATATTTTTAATATTTATATATTATTTTAATAGCCGTCCCCAAGTCGTCCCCTCGCCATCCCAAAAATCTGGGAATTTTTTGTCGTCCCAGAAACCCCATCCCTACGTCCCAAAGTCCCCCCCGTCCCGGAGTCTTAGGTAACTATAAAAATAAGCAATATTGGTTTTCGTTTTACCTAACTTGCAATAACCCTTTTCAGATTGAAATAGATGCAAAGCAACTACAAAATGGGGATAGTTACATTGCAAGGGGGAAGACCATTATGTTACCATTCCAAATTGTTTAGTGGGGCGGTTTTGAATTTTTCACATGATAAAGAATTGTAAGCTTGTGTAGAAGCAGCTAAGAAATGAAAACATTATTTTTTAGGGGGGAAATATTATTCATATTGATCATCAACCTCTGATATTTACAAACATGATGTAAATTACAGCAGGAAAAACACTTCAAATAGATGGACTTCCTAAAACAATTCCACTCAATGAGAAAGTAAAAGAAAGGAATTACGAACAAAGTGACAGACATGTCTAGGCCAACATTGATTTGAGCTTTAGGCACTATGTCTCAAATTGCACCATTCACTCATGAAGTATATGGAAACGAGTACACCAAGGATGCTGATTGTGTAAATATTTTAGTTGCAAAGAGTACAAGGTGCTAATTTTGAAGGCAAAGAAAACTTCAACATCAAACATGGGCTGCTACACAATTTGGGTAAGTTATGTGTACAAAAGGAGGAAAGAATTTTATCTATTAAGGGAAGCCAATATTTCCAAAATAGAAGGGTATCTTGAAGTTGCCAAGGACAATGGCAAACTTGCAAATGTATGTCAATTGGCCTCAAATGCAAGAAGACATTCAAAGAATGTGTGCTTTGCAACACTAGCAAGCCAAGTAATAGGAAATTGAGGGCTTATTCATGTCACCAATGGTTCCCACAAGGCCATGGAAAGCATTTCTATAGATTTTGAAGGTACTTTTCGTATGTCAAGGAATGTTTATTATTATTTTTTTATGGTAGTAGATTGTAATGTCCCCTTTTTCGAGACATTATTAATATTAATTTTTCATTTGCGTTGTAACCCCTTGGCATGCCTAGTGCTACAAGTGGGAGTCTTTTTAGTTAGTTTAATGTGCACATAGGTTATTTTTATTTATTTAATTAAAAAATAAATAAAGTGCACATAGTCTTAGTATTAAATATTTTAATGAGAGTTTATGTTTTCCCTCCAAAAGGGAAAGGTAGGTCTTTATTGGATATTGCACCCCTTCTATAAAAGGGAGGTCGCATTTCCTTAGAGGGCATGTTGATGAATTATTGATTTCACTCCATGCTTGGAGAATTGGGATGTATGCCCATGGGATATATGCCCTAGTTCTTGCATTGATCTCTCTCTTAGTTGGATCCATTATTGAAGATTATTGAAGACTCCATTGTTCTTTCCATTTTACTCTCTTGTGTTGAAGGTGTTTGTGCATGATATTTTTTCTCTAGCTTTGGCGACTTGTCTAGGGTATTGGCGCATTTTATTGAGGGTAAAATCTGCATGTTATTGAATATTTTGAAGGGTTTTAAGTGCTGGAAATTATTTATGCAATTTACCCTAACCCTAGCAACTGGGTTTGGGATTTCGGGGGCTGATTTGAGTGGTTTTTAGTGCATGCAAAGATCTGATATTTATTTTGATGAGAAGCTCATAATTTTCCCTTTCTACTGCATTTGGTTTCAAGTTAAAAGAATTAGTATTTTGGGAGTTACTAATTTTGAAAGTTTTAGCTAATTTTCAGTAGTTATTATTTATTATTTTTACTTCTGCAAATTGTATTGGATAAAGGAGTGTAAATACCAACTGGATTGCCCATCAAACCCTCACTTTGGCTCACTCCAATCCTATTTGGGTTGTATTGAAGCTGACACTAGGGTTCGTTGAGGTAAACCTATGAGGGTTTATCTTCTAAGTGTTTATTTTTACAAGTATTTAATAATAATCAGTTAATATCCTACATGGGGATACTACATAGATACTTTTAGCAAAATGTGCATTCTCATTCCATGCAAGAAACCCACGAAAGGCATGAGGATGTTGATTTACTTTTCACTAATGTTTGGGTCCATTTCAAGTTACCTAAATCCACTATTTCAAATAGATATTTGAGGTTGTCGGACAGATTTTGGACCAAATTGTGATAAAAGAATGGATAGCAAGTTAAAGAAATCTACCACTCTCCATCCACAAAAGGATAGCCACACCAAATTCATTAAGAGAACATGGATGCAGCTCTTAAAGGTATAGAATATGAAGAGATCCAAAAATAAGAAATGAAAACTTCGCATATATTCAACATTCATAAAATGGAGCAATGAATGTATACACAAATAAATCTCCTTTTGAAGCATATTTTAGATATTTTCCCCCTAAACCTTTTGATGTTATTCTAATATCCCCTTCCCAATCAAAGACATTTGGCCTATTTTGTCAACCTGACGGCCAAAGAAAAATATAAGGGTGATTTAAGTTATATTTAATTATTATAAAGTGCCATTAATAAAAGAAAAATATATATATAAAGCACTTATAATAATTTATATGACTTAATAATTATAAAAGCTAGGATGTAAAAGGGATCCAAATGTAATTTTTTATTCATTCTAGGAAAAATGGCAACTTGTCCTAGGAAGGGAAAATGGACAGTAGAAATTGCATAGAGAAAATTGTTGCATGTTGATTGAATATTTTGGAGATTGCTTTGGCTCTCTTCTTCTTTTATAAGGAGAAGTCGACTTGGGGGGAAAACATTCTATGCTATTTGATAATTTTTTATTTATGTCTTACGCTTGTTGATTTTGCATAGTAAATTCTAAGAGCAGAAACTCGTAGTATTTTCCCTCTTGTGGACGAAAACCCCGAGAGTTTGAGAGGAATTTCTATTCAGGAAATTTTATTGAGCTTACACAGATTGTTTGAGTCATTTACAACAACACATGAAGAGTATTTTGCAAGCAGAGTTGAAGAATAAATTGCAGCAGTGGTTTACTTCATTATACATGTAGTGGAGCGACCCATTTAGTAGTTGATTCTTACTAAATACATTACATTCCAGGTCTGAAATTTATTGTTGCTTATTGTACTGAATTTTGGGAATCAAAATAAATCAATTTCATAATTTTTGGAGCTATTTTGATGCCCTAAATGTGCTGGTCGACCTACTTTTTAGGGCAAAATTAGGGTTTCGTGTTTGTTGTGCGAAAATTAATTCTGGAATATTATTCTTCATATTTTTGTGGCCCAAGATCCAAAGTTTCAGCTCATTTGGACTTCTCTAGCAAAAGATATGAATTTTTGAAGTTATGTTGCAAACAAGGTTTTTAAATAATTTATTGCAGCCTTGTTTACATTAAAAATTTGCATTTTTATACATATTTGGGCTTTATAAATTAGTGGTACCAGATTTGAGTGGAATGATATAGATTTAGGGGATGATTTGTGGTGGTATTTAATCCTACCCTAGTTGCAATTTCCTTTATAAATTCAGATCTGCAAAAGTAAATTTAATCTGTGTTATAAGTTGTGATCTGAGGATTGGGGATTGCCTAAAATCCAACTTGAATCAAAATATGTCCATTGGGGACATGAATCAAGGTATGAAGAGCATAATAATGTGTCTTATTTATTGCTGCCTATTCCAATTTATTTTCATCATGGGATGCATGATATGGTAGAAGATGAAGTCTTCATTTTGGATTTTGTTGAACCATTACTTCAAATATATGTATATGAGCATTTTGTGGATGATATATGGGGGCAAGTTTTGGCTCACTTGACAGGAACAGGTGTCAGGGTAACAGATCACTTCAGCATGTTTTGTCTATCGTGCATGGCACTTGGACAAAACAAATTCAGAATTGTTAGAGGGCAAGCAATTTTGGGAAGGGAGAACTATAATATCCCCTTCCCAATCGAAGACCTTTGGCCTATTTTGTCTACCTGACGGCCAAAGGAAAACTATAAGGGTAACTTAAGTCACAATAAATTATTATAAAGTACTATAAAAAAGTAAAATAAATTGATTAAAGCACTTATATTAATTTATTTGGCTTAATAACAATAAATTATAATCCCTGTGGTAAATACGATTTGCCTTAAGAGGCAAATATCATTGTAAAGGGATTTATTATATTTTATTTTTCCTAGATAGGATAATGGCGACTTGGGCCAAAGAGGAGTAGTGAAGCTTAGCAAGGATAAAAATATACTTAATTTATGTATTCTCCCTAGAGAAATGCGACTTGCACTAGGAGCGAAATGTTGTTGGGAAAAACATTTTATATGGGAAAATATTAAATGAATGCATAGGGAGATAAATGAATGTTGATTGGAAGAGAAAAAGGTTATTTTGTGTCTCTTCTTCCTTTATAAGGAGAAGTCGACTTAAGGGGAAGACATTCTATTATATGATCATCTTTTATTTTCTAAATTGTGTTTCAAGCCTTTGAGCTTTTGCCAAAATATCTAAGGACGAAAACCCTTAGTATTTTCCAAAATATCTAGAGGTCGAAAACCCTCTTAGAACTTAGGAGGAATTTCTACACAAGATTTTCCATAGAGCTTGCAAAGATTTCTACCATTTCCCGCAATGTTGAAGAATAAAATTGTAGTAGTTGTATGTTCTTTGTACCAGCTCAAGTGACTCATCTTTTGGATGGTTTGTATGTAGTTGAGACATTCCAGGTCTGAAATTTATTATTGCTTATAGTACTGAATTTTGGGAATCGAAATAAATTAATTTCATAATTTTTGGAGTTGATTTGATGCCCTAAATGTGTTGGGTGACCTATTTTTAAGGCAAAATTAGGGTTTCGAGTTTTTTGGGTGGAAACTAATTTTGGAATATTATTCTTCATATTTTTGTGGCCCAAGATCCAAAATTTCAGCTCATTTGGACTTCTCTAGCAAAAGATATGAATTTTTGAAGTTATGTTGCAGACAAGGTTTTTAAATAATTTATTGCAGCCTTGTTTACATCAAAAATCTGCATTTTTATACATATTTGGGCTTTATAAATTAGTGGTACCAGATTTGGGTGGAAAGATTTAAATAGAAGGGCTGATTTGTGTGAGTTTTCCACTTAACCCTATGTGCAATGAGAAGTTTGTTAAAGCTATGAACATGGGGCAAGAATCTCTAAAGAAACCCCAAAAGCTTTGGAACAAACAAATCAAATCACCATCCGATTAGAGATAAACAAGAACTACCTATTTGCATGCATACATAAAGCTTGAAACAAACAATTAACCTCTAAACATGACTATATTAGTTCCCTACTCCATTAAAGTTATCCATAAATGAACCTATTAAAGCTCTAGCAATCAGTTGTGTGTTTATGGATTTATGGATGTCTCCCATCAAAAGCTTAAGAATGGAAGCTCACCATTAATGGCTTCTCCCATTTACCTAAAGCTTTGAAAGATTTAGCAAATACAAGTAAATAGCTCAAATATGAAATGAAATAACTCTAAAATGACTAAAGCATAACCTAAATCAAAAATGAGATGAGAAAGAGATTTCTTATGAAAAGGTGGGAGAGGTACCCTTCTATTTATAGTTTTTGGTTTGGAGAAAAAAGGTCTTTTTGATGCATGTGGGATTAAAAAGGAGTCAAAAAGGTGACTTTCAAAAAGCATATTGGGAGGTGTGAAATGGATTTGGAAGGCTAAGTGGCTATTTGCTAGATGAACTGTCTGTAGATATCATCTCGGATTATCCTATGAAAATCCTGTTGGTTGGGTAGTAGATGGGCAAGGGCATCTGAATAGAAGGTGAGATATTTGATTTTAGAAAGTCAAATTCTCATTAAAAAGTCAACATAAGAGGGTTAGTTAACCTAAACAAGGGTTAATTAAAGGGAAACAAGCTTATAGACGCTGGTTAGAAATAAGATAAGATAATGTTATTAATGTCCAACACATGACCACAAAAGTAGGTCAATGGGACTGCAAAGTACAAAGCAAACTAACCCAGTAAGAGGACCCAAACGGGTCACCCCGAAATACAATGAGAGAAGGAGAGGAGGAGAAGTAAACAACAGAGTCCGAGAGACCAAAAACGAAGAAGAGAGAAATGACAGTGTGGGGAGGGAGCAAAAGGAGCAACATCCCCAACAACATCACCTAACACTCAAAGTCGGATGGGAGTAACTCGCAGTGCGCTGACGACAAGAAGCAAAGACTATGGAATTCCTAGGGAGCTGGCGTCCGGGAGGAAGGCGGTGCCTCAAAGTAGGCCCGGTGGATCGTTGTCTATGTGGAGGGGCCAAATTATAGGTGTCTACAAACCCTATTCGCACTTCTCATTATAAATTCAGATCTGCATAGTAAAAATCTGATTTTAATTTTGTGAGCTTGAGACATGCCTGAGATAGGGAGCCTCAGGTGGATTTTTATTTGTGTGTTTAAGTCATCTTAAGAGGACCACCATGGGTAGTCATTAACATAATGACATTACTTCCTCATGCATATTTGGTGGACTCCTAGTCCAGATGGCTTTTCTATTGAATTCTATCAAGAAATTTGGGATACAATTAACAATGAGCTCTTAGAGGTGGTGCAAGAGGCCCGTGTAGGTAAGTCCATTCTTAAAGAAATCAACAAAACTTTCATCGCCCTGGTTCTCTAATCCGTGGAAGTAAATGATATTGCTGGCTTTCAACCCATTGCGCTTTGCAATGTGTTGTACAAAATTATTACTAAACTTATGGCTGACACGCTTAAACCTTTGTTGCATAAATTTATTTCACTTGAACAAGGGGGCTTTGTGGAAGGTAGACAAATCTTGGATGCAACAGTGCTGGCTCAAGAAGCTCTTCATTCAATGCAGGCTCAAAAGACTGCCTCAATGTTTACCATATTGTATTTATCCAAAGCCTATGACAGGGTGGATTGGCATTTCCTCCTCAAGGTCTTGTATAAGTTTGGATTCGCAATAGATTGGGTAGATTGGTTCAAGGAATGTTTTTCTATTGTTTCCTTTTCAGTCCTTATTAATGGCTCCCCTACTCATTTGTTAGAAGCCTCTCATGGGATAAGACAAGGTGATCCCCTTTCCACTTATCTCTTTATCATTTTGGCTGAAAGTCTTGGGCAGAAAATTTCTAAAGCCAGAGATGACAAAATTTTAGAGGGAATTACCATTGCTTGAGGGGATAAACAGATTACTCATTTGCAATTTGTTGCTGATTCTACTTTAAAGGGGAAAGCTACAGTTACAAACACTCGTAGATTCAAAAAGATCCTCAATACTTTTAACTACGGCTATAGGTCAATGAGTGAATGAAAATAAATCCAGAATTATTTTCTTCATTGCTATCAAAGGAAAGAGAATTTAATCATGGAGAAGATCCATTTTATCAAAGCTTCTCTTCCGCACTCACTTATCTTGGTATCCCCAAAGCATGATAAGCGCCAAAAGGATTGGTCTTCGTTGATTTAGCAAGTTCAAGATAAATTATCAAAATGGACTAATAGGTGGTTATCTACTGGAGGTAGAATTATTTTTGGTTAAATCGGTGTTACAACCTCTCCCAATTTATGTTTCTTTGATGTTACATATTCCTGGAGCCATTTCGACAGGTAATTGATCAGTTTAGTTATTGGTTCTCTATGAGATGGTTCTCAGCAGAAACGGGAATGGGCCTTGGTGAAATAGGATACTCTGTGCCATCCTGAAGCAGAAGGGAGTCTTGGTATTCAGATCTGCTATGAAGAATGCTAAGGCTCTTCAGGCCAAACTATATTGGCGACTTCTACATTAGACCAAATGAATTATGGACTTATAATCTTCACACTACAAATATGGAAGGAAGGTCTCCTAGAGTAGATTATCCGTCTTCATCTTCCTAATAGAGATTCTCCTATCCTTTCAATTTTGAGGGTTGGTGAGGAGATGCTCAAGAAGCATCTCTACTAGATTGTTAAGAATGATTAGAGAGCTAATATTTGTACAGAATTCTTGGGTTGGCCATCTTCTGCTATCGTTGAGCAATTCCCTCTTTAGAGACCTATTTTGGAGTGTCTCCATTCCAAGAACTGGATCAAAGTGGCACATGATTGTAGACCATCGAATAATATGGCAACAGTTAGGTATAAGCTAGATTCCTCCTGATGGTTGGCCCATTCAAGTTGGCAGACAACCAGATAGTAGAATATCTTCTCATGTTATTCAAAGGAAATCGCTTTCTTACTTGCTCGCAAGAAGACAATAGTATTGGTTGGGGTATTCAGGGTGACATCATACTGTAGTTGGAGGTTATGATGCTCTTTGTAGTACCAATACTAGTCACCTAAAGACATCTTTAAACCTCTATGATTTTAGAACCTTTGTCCCAAAGTATGCTTTTTCATTCTAGTTATTGCTACATCAAAGAGTCCTAACAAGTGAGAAATTGCTTAGGTGAGAGTTTTATGGTCCTTTTAGATGTCCAATGTGTTGGGGTGATGAGGAATTTATGGATCAAATCTTTATACATTATTCGATCACAGTCAACCTTTGGCGCATCTTGGCTAATTTGTTGGATATTCGTTAGCAGGAGGTTGGAAATTTAAACCAAATCTAACGGGACTAGATCAATCAAGCTCAACTTGACAAATATGTCTATCAAATTATATGGATTAGCACATCTCTTCTCCTAAGGAATATCTGGAAGGATAGAAATCGGAGAATCTTCAACCGGGAATATAAAGATAGCTATTTTATTTCGACTAGGACGGAGGCTAATATCAAAGAATCAATTCGTTATTTGATAGCACACCCTAAACATCCTAGTTCGAGATAAGTTGGTATATAATCCGAGATTTGAATTCAATTAGGGTAATTTGTTGCCAGAAGACATGTTACGTAGGATAATAAAGGGAAATGGTCTCCTACTCCTTTTGGCGTACGTAAAGTTAACACTAATGGGGGCTCTAGAGGTAATCCTGAAAAAAACAATATGGGAGGAGTAGGGAGGTTATATGACAGTGTTCCATTTTTCTGTTTCCAAAAAAAATAGTGTTTCCTCCAGTAATATAGCTGAAGAATATGCTATTTTGAGAGGACTCCCGTGTTTCGTGGAGGTAGGCTGGCAAAATGTCATCGTGAAGTCAGATTCTCAAATTTGGATTATCTCCAACATGATACTTGTTGCAGCCAGGCGGATTGGAGATTGGGTAGAATATTGGATGCAATTGAAAATACTCAACAACACTTTCAGACAGTAGACTTTCAGTATATTCCAAGGAATCGAAATGAGGTGGTTGATGCTTTGTCGATTGGGCACTAGACAAATGCAATATTGTTTGTTATGGTCTTCCCCCGCAATGGTGGTTATCACAAACCAAGAATGCTTTCTAATCCCTTCTTTCTTTAGATAATGCTCAGGTTTGGAATTTGTAAATACTTGAAGTATGTGTATATGTGGACAGTGATGCATTTGTTGCTTAGTTGTAAATGGAAAGCAAGAGTTCAACACTACACCTCTCAAGCTAAGTATTGGATCTATAGTGTATATGTTTATAAATTAGCTAATGTAACTTTGTTTTCTATTCTTGAATAAAATTAGCTCTTTTTTTCATGTCCCCTTTTCAAATAAAGTTTAATAGATTAATAATTTAACTTAAGCGCAAAAGTAACGTTAATTAAAAGCACTCATGTTTTATTATTAAACTAAAAAGGGGACTTTCTATTTTAAGTAACTCAACACTTAAATAGAAATTAAAAATCACTTTATTAATTATAGTGAAATTCCTCTATTTGGAGCGCCCCACTTTGGAGATTGTGACAGGAAAAGTATAAAGGAGGATGAAGGGGTTCGTTTGTGGAAATGGAATATACATCTATCATTTGGATTTTATAAGTTGAGCACTCTTGCTTCTGCTTTCAGCTATTGAGGACGGAAACCCTCCATTGCAACAAGGTTAGAGGATGAAAACCCTCCAACTCTTTAGAGGTGACTCCATTAAAGGGGTTACATTTGTGTTTCAATCAAGGATCTTCAGTTTCAGACCTGATTTAGCAGCTAGGGCACACTTCAGGGCAGTTTTCAGAGATTCAACATCTAGGGCACACCTTCAAGGCAGTTTTTAGAATTTTTATAGCTAGGGCAACCATCAATCAGCTGGGACTTCATTTGGGTGGGTTGTTGGAGAATTTTGGAGCCCTCCTAGGGCTAGGTGGACACCTTGAGGTGCTGGACAACCCCCTTTGGAAGCCATTACAACTGCAATCTGAAGTCTAGCAGGTGTTAGGGTTTGCACCAAATCATGATCTGCCCTAGGGAATCATTTGCAACCAGCTGGAGCCATTCATTTAATTTTTTTTGCCGATACAGTCAACTGTACTTGTTGCTTATTTTCAGTCGGAAAAATAAAATAAAATAAATTCCAGAATTGTTGTTTGCTGGTTCATTGTACTTGGGTTAAGTGAAATATCCATTTCCATATATTTATCAAGGTGTTTTCTATTTTTTACAAATTGATATATTGCGGTTGTGAATTAAAAATCGGTTTTCAGTGTTTTTGTCATAAGGGTTTCAAGAGAAAACCAGAATTGTATAGATCTGTCCTATAAGGGATATTTCACTTTTTTTTTTAAATTAAAAAATCGCAAGACAATGGGACCCACTTAGCACAAACACACCACAAGAACTTGTTAATGGGGTAAGGAATAGTGAATGTAATCCATTGATTTGGGCTTCTCTCCCTCTAGCCTCTTTCCCCATTGGAAAAGTTTTTGGAGAGCGTAAAGCCTTATAAATCACCCTTTGACTCACAATTATCATTAATGTGGGATTAACTCAATTACAACCCAATCATGTATTTATGTTAAGTCGATGGCTTTTACAAGCAATTTAATCAAATTATAAATTTTTGTGGGATTTTTACTCGAGTGAATTTAAGTCATCAAGATGACCACCACGAGTAATCATTAACAGAATGACATTATTTCCTTGTGTATATTTGGTAATAATCACAAGACAAGGGGGGCCACGTAGCAGACAAGCACTGTAAGCATCGATCAGTAGGGAGAGGAGCGGTTAATATAATCCAAAATGCCAAGGGCTGAAAGATTTATTGACAATATCAAGCATATCCTTCTTCAAAAGCAAGAAATATTTAGGGAGACTTAAGCCAATTATAAAGCTCACCATGACCAGCATAGAAGGGGCCGTCATTTCCAAAATGTCTTTACTTGAGCACAGATAAACTCCAAGGTCAAAGAGTTTTAAATTGTTGAGTTATGGACTATTTGAGATCATAGATCACTACTAGTAATAATGTTTTCAAACTCAACCTGCCTTCCTATATGAAAACGTACTGAATTATAAATGTTGAGAATTTACTCTTGTTTGACACATCTACGCTAGATGAGGAAGAAGAGGGGAAAGTAATACCTTGCATAGGGGACTTTGCACCCCATGTTCAAGAAGAGTTGGACATAATACTTCAAAAGGAGGTATCCCCTAGGGTTGCTCGAATGGATGGGACCAATGACTTAGGTCACCCAGGTCTCGAGTTCAATTTTGATTAAATTGTGGTGTGCAGCATGGGGCCTTCATACATTGCCCGAGGTTATAGGGGGACTCGCCCTGTGGTTTAGAGTGAATGATGGTAGGTGCACCCTAGAATGCGCTACTCTAGGTCGCTAGGCAACCAATTCCTCAGCCATCAAAAGAAAAAGAAAAAACTTCAAAAGGAGGTCAGAACCACAAGAAGAGTGTAGGAATATTGGCAAGTAGGACTGAAAAGACAATTGCCATTCAAAGTGAAATAGGGCTCAAAAGAGAAGGTGGGGAAATTGGGCCTTAATCTATCGAAAAGATAATATTTTAGGTCCAAAGCCTTCAAAACTGAGGAGTATGATCTGAAACGGACTGTTCAAAACAACAAAAATGCATAGGCATCCCTTCCAGACAAAGTATGTGCTCATACACCAAATCCAACAAAACATGTGAAATCAATGAAACATGAATGGGAAGAAGTGGACAACTGTCACACCCAGCCAGTTATCTTAAGTCAAAGTCAGAGGCTCTAAGGAATGTCCAGACTCTTAGGGACCTAATGGAGAAATGCAGGGCAGCAGGGACAGGTGTTCTAAACAGAAATGGAGAATGTCAGTACATGCCAAATCTGTCTTGTTTAATTCTTTGTATTATTAAAGGTTTTGGCGTGTCAAAATTATTGTGATCAAGATTTACAGTTTTGGCACATGCTGAAACTGTCATATGTTTTGGCACTTTTGGATGGTTTCATCATGTGCCTAAACTATCTCAATTCAACTATTGGGCTTTTGAAACGAATCAGAAAAGATCCAAAACAATCCTGTAGCTACTCCATTCCACTTTCAATGCAGATACCAAGGTTGAAGGCATCTATTCAATCCAAAACAATTTTTTTAAATGTCATATAATTGATCTTGTATGTTCATCTAGATTTGTAGCAGTAGTTGAGGGTGTGTATACAACATTTTGGGGATTAATTAGTCTGACCATGCAGAGCAGAAAGGAGGAGGATGTCCATCATGTTCGAGGAGGTCCATCATGCTCCATTGAGAGCCATTCTTTTTAATTTGTGTAGCTGAATTCAGACTTAATGGAAAAAGCAAAGGCACGGTCATTTCCCATGCTTGATTTTTCCCAAATGGGATTTCTCTAGGGTAAAACAAGGTGTTCATATGGTGATTTTATTGATGTAGCTTTATTTCTTTTCACGTCATTGCAGCCCTTTCTATTGTTGATTTGTTTCCATTGAAATTGTATGCACAAACAACTCAATAAAATGCAGTCTTTAAGCATGATCCATTAAAGTACAGCAGTTATATTTCTGATTTTCATTCATTAACAAGTTCAAATCTGTACTGGTGAGTT
This sequence comes from Taxus chinensis, assembly GCA_019776745.2. NCBI lineage: Eukaryota > Viridiplantae > Streptophyta > Pinopsida > Cupressales > Taxaceae > Taxus > Taxus chinensis. The sequence continues at coordinate 585,685,981 of CM034156.1, read as the reverse complement.
GTAGATTGGAATATCCAAGTCAAACACACATCAGATGGAAGGGACACTGTCCTGGGACAATATAGTGATGACAGAGATTGACTAGGAAATTAGAACGGGGGACATAATATGCAGCTTCTCATCTTTCACACAATGTATAATACAGATTTTTACAATGTAATAGAAATGAAAAATGTTTCCATGGGTTATTTGTAGAAATGGGAGGCAACGGCTTGCATTTGTACTTCCCAGACCCATTTTGCAGTCTATTCAAAGTTGATATTTGTGTTAAGATGTAGAACAAGCCATCATATATTATTGATAAACTAGCCAAGGCAACAACTCTACTTACTCAGGTGCTATTACATTTTTGTACATAACAAAATATAAAACTTTCATATAAGAACATTATCAAAACCAAGAAAGAAATTCATATAAGAAGGTTTAAAAGCCCTTCCTACCTGTATGCCACCACAAGTATCTCCAAAGAAGGGTTCTTTATGAGATTCTCAATAGTGACTCCATGAGCTGTTCCAACCAGCTGATTCCACGTTGAGCAATGGTACTAGCGGCCAATGCTTCAAGTTCTGTCCCAATTTCATCAATTACAATGGTCTGGGGCAATGGTTCTCGAGCTGCTTCAATCATAACCTGTTAATGCAATCACACTTAGATTACATACAAGAATTCCCTAGACTACAAAAGCCATAAACTAAAACGAGAAAGTGAATGACATAGAGAGTAGAGACGATCAATGAATTCATACCATTTCAAAATAAAACACTTAAGGGACCAAATATTTGTACCTCGTAAGGGTCAAACAAAGATAAAGGATTTTTGCGTGATAAAAGGAGACATTGTTACCAAGGTGATTAGATTAAGAAAATCAAGATAAGAAAAAGTAGCTAAGCACATGCCATTTCAAAATTTCATGTTACTAAAAATGAAGGGGATTGCAACTGTTTACATGTTTGCACACCAATTATAAAAGCGTATGAAGTAGATGTGAGTGAATAGCAGTTTGAAGGAGGTGAAGAGTGATTATCAAGTTTTGGGTTCAACTAATCGCACCAATTACTACCTCATAAATTTCCATGCAATGCAACTTGTTGGATGAGTAAAGTATTGTAATGGTTACTTGTGAAGGGGCATGGTAGAAAGGTACAACCAAATGGTAATATGCCTACACAAGAAGGTTAAGAGGTATGAAATAAATGTGTAGTCAGGAAAGCAAGTACACCCACTGGTGGTTGTCAGCATGTAAGGAGTCCCAATGTGGATGCACACCCACTTTTGAAAATGGTCACATCACTTCATCATTTTTTGTAATAAATATTATTATTATTATAATGTGCATGTCATCTACGCATCTTACATTTTGCACTTTTCCCATAGAACTTGCAATTGCTCACTGATAGGAAGGAAGACTGGCAATAGACAAAACAAAGATGACAAGGTGAAAAGAAATTTGTGGTAAACTAGGAGCAAATGAAATTACACGGGAATGGGTTGATGAGAAAGAAGTGGCTATTCTTAAATTATGGTATCACATACAAACAGATCTAAAAGTATGCACCATTGGGGAACTTTGATCTGTGGCACATCCTGTGAGATTTCGTGTTAACTGCCATGAGATAGAAACCGCTGTGGAAGTTGGAGGAACAGAATTGGAGAGGATGTGTTCAATTTCTATGTGCATACGAACAAGCATGCAAATTGCAACAAAGAAGACAAATATGAAAATGGTGAAGATGGAGATAATAGAAATGATGCGACTAAAGATGAGATTAAAAAATAAAAAAGAGGATGTTGGAGTAATACTACTCTAGTTTTATTTTTTTTGTGAAAAAGGTTAAATATATTATGACACATACAAAAATGAGTATGACATCAACTGCAGCCCCTTAGAGAGGCAAAATCAGAGGGCTAAGAAATAGACATATGACACATACGAAAAGGAATATTACATCAACTGTAGCCCCTTATAGAGGCAAAATTAGAGGGCTAAGAAATAGACATACTTCAAGATTTTTACATTTTAGCACATGTTTACAAAGGATCACCAAAACCTAAGGCTGCTATATACTACAGTTTTGCCAAACTGTAAATATTGTGAATATAAACAAGAAGACTATTACAGTTATGCCTAATGATCCTAACATAACAATATTGATAGTAGTACTTATACGCTTTGTCGTAGAAAATAGACCACAATATTTTCAGTATACAAAAGGGCAACCTGCATGATTTTTCTATTGACTTTGAGTATTTGCTTAGATAACTGGTTTTACCGTCCACCATCTTGCTGACTCGTATGATTTGGTGCTCCTTGACCTTCTTTTGGCCATTGTTCTGGAGAAGTCCAATTTGTGGAAGCAGCTTCCGTGGCCTCTCAATGGAAAATAGGAACTTGCCAATCAGAGGCTGGGGTCTGAAAACTGCTGCAACTAGCTGCTTGAGAGGATTTTTGTTTGATGCTCCTTTGAGGCTGTTCACTTTCCTGTACGGCATCCACAATCAGCTTCTTGATAGCATGATCAAATACGATTTTTTTTCCAAGATTGTGAATCCTTTGATGTTGGAATTTATTGATTTTTTCTAACTTAGTGATACATTCTTGATGTTGTTTTGACAGATGTTATGCCTCTAGTACTATTATCTTCAAATGTGTGCTAAGGCTGTGGCCAACTTGTGGCACACAGCCTTTTTCTTTTCTTTTGATAGTTTCTAGAATTCTCTTAGGCCAGGCTGATTAAGTCCTAGGGGAGTTGCTTCCACCTAATTTGTCTATAGATGGGAGCTAGATATCCTCATTTAGGGCATTGAGTATGGAATTCTGTTTCTATTCTCAAGTACTCTATTTCTGAATGCCCCCTCAAAGTGGCTACAGCAAACATATCTCAGCAACTTAATCATTTCTGTTAATTTGCATTCTTTTTGGGCTTTTGCCCAACAAAACAGTCTTGGATCTACTATGTACTGCTGCTTTTTTGTTCATTGGACTGGAATTATCGCTGTCATTGCTGCTATTTTTTTCTGAATTCAATAAATAGCATAGAAAGTGATATCATAGCATCATTTTGTGTGAAGTGTGAGACGTTCTGTAATGTTTCCTTTCATAAAGCTGGTCCTCTTTGAGGACCTTGAGCCCATTCCACTTCCCGTGGGCAAAAAGGAAATGAGCAAGGGTAGTTAATGTCATGTTTTTTCAGTTATTTTCATGAGCATTGCATTCTTTTTAATAATTTTCTAAGTGTAGTCAGCACAGCTAGGAAAAGGAGGAAAGACAAATTAAAAATAGAAGAGAAAAGGAACTACTATGAGGCTGATCCTCTTTAGCGGTATTCTAATTGATCTTTGGCGCTACATCAAAGGGTAGTCGCTTGGCTTGGAAGAGGTTATTCATCTTTTGGAAATTATCTCTCTTAGAGTTGGAGCATGTTTGCTTTCTCTCTCTTCCATTGAGGATGAAAACCTTCTTGGAAAACCTATTGACAACGAAACCTCTCAATAGTGGGTTGGTTTGAGGATGAAACCCCACAAGCTTGCAACAAGGTGATCTCATAAGGAGTTATTTTCAGTTTTGAAGGCATTTCCATCCCTCTCCTAGGGTGGCAGCTTGCCCTAAGGTGGCATTTGGGGTCTTCTAGGGAACGGTAACATCAAACTCAGCCATCATTGTGTTTCTCCTATTTTTAGCAGTTGGAATCTACATTTGGACTTCAATTTGGGGCTTGGAATCTTTCATTTCCAGCCATCTTTGTAAGGGTGTTCACTGCTATTAGATTTAATTAAATAAATTTCAATCGGGGTTTGAAGGCATGTTTCTTGGTTTATATTTGTTCAAAAATATTTCTAAGGTTCCCTACATTCTCTGGATTGTGTAAATGATGCATCTTGGGAGAGATATTGTATTTTCCTTGCTGTTGTTATTAAAAATCAGACTATTGTACCGTGCTGTCATAAATTTCAGTTGGTTATCATAATTTTCAGTTTACTATCTATTGGGGTTTGTGCGATTTCCCTTTTGTTTTAGTTAGATCCCAAAAAGGGGCATTACAATGGTATCAGAGCAAAGATTTTCCGACCCCTGAGGGTATTCATGCAAGACGGTGACAAAAATTACATCTACTATCAAAGGAGAGAGAAGAAGAAATCAGATCAGCTGCTTGAAGGAACCTAACATGGCCAACAAGGGTTCCGACAAAGCCAAAATTGATAGACTTATCGAAGGGCAAGAAAGGTTGGCGAACACAATGAATTTGCTATCCCTAACCTTGCAAATCTTCATGGAGCTAGGTCGCATGATGGAGAAGGAAGCTTTTCCGGTGTATACAACAATAAGAAGTTTCATAGGGCACCAACTACTAGGCCCTTTCAGCCCACCTTCCTTCCAAAGGAAGAGATCGCTCCAATGGTAGAAACAAGGCATTCAGTGGGTCACAACATTGCTGCAAGCTATGAGTATAGGGCTCTTCCAGATGAGATCCGTGATGATATATCACTTGCAGAGTTCATAGGAGTGAACAAAGGTAGAGCAAGGCATGAGCCAAAGAAAGAAGAAAAATCCGATTTGCGAGATTTTGGAGAGAATTTTGTGGTTAAAACCAAATTTTTGGATGATAATGTTCATGTTCAAGTTGCAGGAATTTTCAGACCAGCAATCAATATGAAGCAAGTTGATGGTATACATGACTCTGATGAGAACCATGAAGATGCTCCATGCATGTGTCAACAAAATATGGATGGAGTCAAGGTGGAAAGAGCTTCACTTGTTGAATATGAAGAATCAATGGTGAAAGAGAATGCTAATCCTAACTCAAACACTTTAAGTCACAAGGTTAGAAGTGTTGAAGATATCTCAGATTCTCAGCAAACCTTCATCCCGCAAGGGAAGGTGAACAAATTAAGGACAACCAAAGGTATGAGAGTGTTTAAAAATTGTTGATTCATACTATGCCATTCCATATTTGTTGTCATCACGGGCAACATGATGAAAAGGGTAGCCATTTAACAATGTGTGGTCGTCATGAGAAGAAATTGAAAGATGGGAAGCAAGTGGACACATGGAGTAGCAAAGAGCACATAGGTCCTTTCACACAAGTTCTAAATTGTCTGAACATTAAAGTTTGGGAACCAGGTGATCTTTTGAGATACAAGAAGGATATGGACTTGGATGAGTTCAATATTACTATTTCTAAGGAATTCTTTATCTCATGTTTTTGGTTAGACAAGAGGTTCTTGAACAGTCCTATAAAGTATGTTATGCATTCTAATGAAGTGGTGGAAATCATTGCTCAAAATTCATAGGGCACTCCTTAGAAGCAAATCCTACACTTGAAGACAAGGCTATGGAGGAAGTCGCCATTGTCACGGCAGCAAGATGCTTGATGTGGGAAATGGATAAGCCATATGGTCTTTATGATGATTATCAAATCCTTCTCATGCAACATAGTTTGGGGTTCAATAATATAACCCAAAGATCACTAGCAGATAGTGGTGTCCAACATGCCATGGAATTGAACATTGGTTGTCATTCCTCAAGGGCTGATTGGAGATCTAGCTACATGCAAAATTTGATTGCCATGCATGTGGTTTCAATCATTAAAGTAAAGTAGTTTTCAGCTTATGGCTGCTATTTTGGATTAATTCGAAAAAAAGGGACATTACAATCCTCCCTTCCTGAAATTGTTTGTCCTCAAACAATTGTAAGTACCTGGTTCCCAAATGAATCTCAACTGCTTCTTCTTTGATGTACCAGCACATGAAGCAAACATATCAAAGAAAACAAGAGTGTTTAACAGCACTTTTAAACTCTCTTTATCATGCCTTAGGGACATGATAGCTAGCTCTCTTCTGTTGTTTGACACCATCTCATAATTTCCATCCAAATGATGGCTTCCCGAAACTTCAGTAATGTTGTCCCAAAAACAATTGTAATCATGCATTTTTCTTTCAAAAATCAGAATGTTCAAGGCTAAAAACAACACATCATAATCTGATTTATTTCCTCTTTTCAGCTGAGATCTTCTTTCCTCGTCATTTCATGACAGAATGCTCTTCAAAAATGAAAACACACTGTTGTTCATGGCTACTAGTGGCAGTCCCAAATCTTATTTTTGCAAACTTAGCCCTATAACCATGGCATAACAACTACCAAACTGAAATTTCACGAAGAAAGGCAACTCCATGAGTAATGTAGGGACTGAAATTTCATTTACATATGCTGAAAAACTAGGAACATTAGGCCTATAATTGAAATCAGCAGACATCTTGGCCTTAAACTTGAGAAAATTGGCCTTAACATTCCTATGAATTCTAATTTCATCATTTTTCGAGTGGAACCCCAACTCCTTGTGAATTTTAAGGGTAAGTTCTAAAATTTGGAGCTCTTGATACCCACAAACATTGTGTGACTCAGCTAAACTGAAAACAAGGTAGTCAAACAAAATTCATACCTCATCATGGGGCCATAAAACTGAAAAATAGAACCATCATTCTCCTCTTTGGCTGTTATGTGTGCAGCTGCAATTTCATCATAATTGCTTCCCCTTTCCCATATTTCTTTTGGTTCATTCATGGGGCCATGGGTTAGCAATTCATAGAAAAGAAACTCAGAATTCCCATCAAGCTTAAGTTGCATTACACATGTCACACTAGAGTTCTTCCCCACTTTATACAAACTCATCAAATTCCTTCCCTTCCGTAAGCAAGGAGAGGAATAGTCAAAACTGAAATTTTTACCTTTATCTTCTTTGAACTTCAAGGGTTTACTCGGATTCCAAAGATGCAAGCAATCTATGAAACTCTTCACCATGCCTCTTCTTATCTCAATCACCATATGCAAAACACCCCCTATCTTGAAGTCCAAACTCGTGATAAAGAGTTTGTGATGATCAGCCCAACAAGATGATAAAAAAGGAAACCAAAGATCTGAAATATGTGTGTACATTGGGCTGTCATAAAAGACCGCTTTATTGCTTGGAAGATGTATAGTGAGTCCTTAGAAAAGAGTCTTCTCCCAACCTTTCTCCTCATTAGCATAGTTATGAACACCCAAGCATAACAATGATAAATAATGATGCAATCAAATATCATATGGCCTACCATAAACTGCTGATCTGAAAATTACAGTGGACTGAAAGTGGTCATGGGCACCCGGAAATGCCCTTATATCATGTGTGTACCTCATAACATCTTCCCTTGGCGGCTCTGTTTCATCTTTCCTCCCGTGTTCAGATTTTCCTCACTTATAACCCCATTTTTGGCTTGTTGATCCCCATGAACAGCCACTTGCCATGGTTTACCATGGAGCCTCAACAATGGCATATTGTTATTCTTTTCATCAAATGACTCAAGGCAACAAAACTGAATAGGTGCAGAAGAAAGCAATGATTTTGGAGCACATCCATACCTTTCGCCATCCCCAATATGTTCAATTCTCTTTATCCCATGAGACTCTTTTGGCATCCTTCCAATATCATCTTCATTCTCTTGCTCCTCATGCTTCTTTTCATCCTTTTGCTCATGCTTCCAATATTCCTTAGTATCTTGCCACATGCAACCTTTAGAATGCAAGGGAATATCATTAACAACCAAAAGTCCTTTACCTTCCTCTTTGCTTGGTTTTTGCTTGGTAATTTCTCCATTCTCTTGAGCTTTCGTAGGGCTTTCCGGAAAATCAGCCAAGGAATCCGCTTTGATAATTGTGATGGGTGCTTCTAGGGCTCCCAAAAACTGATCCATCATTACAAACTGCTGCTGTGATAGTTGTTTCTTCGTAGCATGGTGGATATCTTCCTCTTCCAATGCATCCTTCTCACCCTTAAGCAAATATGGTTTCTCTTTAACATTTTGCCATGCACACCCATTAGAAGCCAATGAACTATCATTAAATAATAAAGAATTATTACCTTGGGATTCATGCTCCATGATTTCCCTTTCCTTTCTAGGCTCATACTCCCCATTTTCAACGGACTTTGACGTCTTCAAATTGTTGTTCTGAAAATCAATAAAGAGATCCAATTTGGCAAGAGGATTGGGGGTTTCTAAAACTCCCAATGGCTGCTCCCTCTTAGTAACCAGCTGCTGCAATCTATCTTCCTCCTTGTCCTTAGGGAAGTAGGTGTGCCCATCTTTTGTTTCCATCTTGATTTCGTTCATGTGCTGCTGTCCTAAACAGACCAGCAAGCTGATTGTTAACACGTCTCTTGGAAAATTGGTTTCCAATCATTCCTTTTTCTTCCCCCACTTGTTCACCATCCTCCTTTTCAATCCTGGAATCCACACACGCTGAAATATTATCAATATTAGTCAAACAAGGACGAACAATTACCTCATAATGATGCCTATTTGGAACAATGATGGGATCAAGGGTTGAATCTTCATCCTTCATGGCTCCATTTCTCTCAAAGTGCAGATCTGAATTTTCACCGGCATGTAAGTGACTGTTGAAGTTCAAAAACTTGTCATGAGGGCTTGAGAACCCTCTACCTTCAATCCCTTCTTCATGAACCACATCCATACTCTTGAGTGTGGGGTCCCTAGGGAGGGTTCGCCCCTTCCTTGTTGCTTGGGGTTTTGACCCCGTGCCAATCCCCACTTTTTCTGTCTCCAACTTCACAAACTTCGCAAAAGGTAGGGCATCACGTATCCTTTCCGGAAGATCTCTATACTTTTCATACCATGTACCGATGTTGCTTCCTTTGGATGACAGAGAATTCATGACTTCCTTTGAAGAGATCCTTTCACCATTGGAGCCTTGAATGGTATGGATCAGTCGAGCCATTGTGTTGGCCAATCTTTCTTGCCCTAGGGCAAGTCTTTCAGTCCTAGCATCGCTGAAAACTCTATTCATCCCTTTTAATCTTCAAACCCTCATGCTGGGAAGACCGAAGCTCTAATACCACTATAATGTCATTTTTTGGGACAAAAACTAAAGATATGGACTTGACCACAAACTCCAAGGATTAGATCTAAAAATACACTACACCACAATGCAAATAATCTAATTTTTATAACAGCAGTTCCCAAGATAATATAAACCTTAGCAGTGAACTGAAAAGGGGTTTTAAAGCACCATAAAAACCATGCACAATAGCTAAAAGCACTTCTAAATAATTTCTTCATGCATGGAAACACTTATCCATTCAATTTGCAATAAACAAATGGAGAAAACCCAAGATAACACACTGCTGTAATTAAATTTAGGACAGTAGCAGGGCTGCCACAAACCAAGGTTAAAAATGGTAGATAAACCTCAGCAAAAATCATGAAATTATAGATTTCGACCTTATAAATTATGTTGAATCACAATATCAAATAAAATATGATTTTCGTGCCCTAGAAGGCACCCAAACACCCTCAAACCCTAGTCGCTCCAACTAGGAAGGGTTCTAAAATTCATGCAAACCCTTATAAATGTCTCCCTTGATCTTCTGGAGTCCAAATCTGCATGAAGTCTTCAAGATATTTTCTCTTCAACCAAGGATGGAGAGTTTTCGTCCTCCAACCAGCCACAAGAAGGGTTTTCGTCCTTCTTGAAAAGAGCCACACACTTGGATTTGCGCACAAGAGTGGAGAGAACAATGACCAAACAGCCCAAAGATCCCAATTAGCTAAAATTCCCAGAAGTAGATGATCCCAAATGAAGTCCTTAATCTCCTTTTATATCCTCATCTTGGTGCCAAAGGCCAAAAAGGAAAGGCCGACCTATATAAATCATATTTAATCCTTTAATTTGCTTTTAAAATGCACCAAACCCGGCCGACCCCTTATGGGAATTACAAAGATAAAAACATAAACATGAATGAGAAAAATGGAAATATAACCCACGATCTTCCCTTGCTCATCCATTTTTTGCCTTTGGAAAGAGGAAAGGCAAGGAATCCTTTATTTTGGATTAATTCAAAAAAAAGGGACATTACACTCAAACACAAGGTCTTCACCGTCGGGCCCACTCAGGCACATAAGAGGGAGAACCCCCATTGTTAGTGATAGGGGCGTAAGGACCCACTAGTGTAGTTGTAAACCCATCTTTGAAACCTACTACACTACTTCATAAATTATGTGTACCATCTTTACAAGAGTTTTGTATGGATTTCTAAAAAGAGTTATATATTTTTATTAGTAAGTGCATACATGTATAGCCTATACATTGTACAAGATTAATTTTTTGAAGACATTATCCCTTGTACTTTATGTCCGAACTAATGGGCACTATAAATAGCCAACCACTTTCCCCTTTCCTCACTCTAAATTCCACTAACACATTTGACGTGTCCTATCAGAACTCAACGAAGGCATCAAGCCTAACTTGATTGATTGGCAAAAATGCGAAAATGTAATTCTCTGAGGAACAGTACATATGGCATACCTAGAGGATTTACAAAGGCCTATGAATTGTAATCAACATGAATATTTCATTGGACAATTCATGAACAAGGATTACCTTCTTGTCATTTTGTTCGAAATTTATAGGGTATTGAAGCAACACTTATTTGTTACAATTTGATGCTTTCTACATCTTATTTGGCTGTCATCTACATCATGCATTTTATTACGCAATTATACACGGTATGCACATCACATATCATGTTTCCGATCCCACCCATGCTACTGCAAAATTATGTGATTCTTTTTAAACCCAAAACAGTAGTGCATAAAGAACATGTTCTTAGACTTCATGTGAGACTTAACTCCTAGTTACTGTAATGAAAATTGCAATGCTTGGCTTCATATATTTTGTTGATTCTTATGGTCTCTTAGCTGTTTGAGGAAGTAAAAAGGTTGCATGAAATGAAGTAGGCCACGTGGAAAGAAAAGATAGACACGAGAAATTACCCTGGAGAAAACTAATGTTGGAAAACACCAAAAGGGTGAAGCCATGCTTCCTCATCTTTACAGTTTTACAAGCTTACTGCCTTCTTGAGGGCTTCAAGGACGCCAACATCAATCAACAACATCCTAACACTTGCAAATGGTCTCTGCTATCTCCTATGGATCACTTGCTTCATTAGAAAAACATGACTACTACCCTCAGCCATCTCAGTTATGTGGGGTTCTTCAATCTCACAATTCAGTCTACACCAATGTATCTGAACATTTTGAATGAGTTTCCTTCACTTCATTCCATTCATTTCCTTCCTTAAAGCTCCATGAGTTCATTTATACTATTACACATCCCTTAGGCTCAAACAAGAAGCACAACAGTCGAGAATTGGAAGAGAAACTCTTTCACTTCCTATTTTTTTCTAGTTAATTAGCACTCTGAAAAACACAATGTGTACTTTAATTTCTGAAAAACATGCCATGTTAATTATTTTTTTGACTTTTTTATGTTGACTGTTCTTATTCTGTGCTTGACTGAATCTCATTGGATAATAACTGTTTCAAGCCACAACTTAGTCGATTAACTCAACCAACTAATTCCGATGATGTTTGTGATCCAGTTTTGGATCAGCCTAAGTCCATGGAATATTCATATTTGCTTTGTAGCAACAATAAAGCAATACATTGAAGATCTTGAGAATCCAGAATTTTGTTAACATCATTCTTAAAGAGAGCTATAAGGACATAGATCTACTTTTCTTGAACTACAAAACAAAAAATGAAATCCTACAAAACCACAGATCACAAGTTGAGCCCCTCACCTCACTCTGCCCTCAAAGCTTTGAGGCACAAAACAAAAGTAAATTGAAAGTTGACTAGTCAAAAAAACCTACGTCTTCAATGGAACCATTTTAGTCATATCAACTCTGGTTCTCAGAAGTGTTGTTTGAACTGTTCTTCTCAAAAGTTTAAGGGCGCTGAAACTTGTAAGGATTCTCAAAAATCTTGCTTCAAACTTATGGCACATTTTTCTGATTATTATTTGTTTTGATAAATACTTTCTTTTTTAAAATTAAAAAGAGCTATTTTTTGTTTTGTATATGTATGTATGGGAAATTGATACTTGAAACCCAAAGCCATATATGAGAAATTCATAGTTGAAACCCAAAACCAGAAGACTTCTCTAATAGTGCACATTCCTACATAACGATAAATCAGAGGAATCACAGAGACTGACAAATCACTATGACATTCCTGAAGTACTTTCAATATAATCACTGCTAAAGATGATGAGTAATACCCCATATGCCTCAACACTAAACTATAAACCAGCTTTGGGTATTTGACAATAAATAATTTTTGTGATATAATCAATGTGTCGCAGGTAAGTTGCACCCCAATACACGGATAGTTTGAAGTGGGGAATCACACAATCCTCAAAGTTTAGTAGAGAAGAAATGTTTCTTTCGCACTTCAACAGTCATCCTCATCCAAGTGATTGGCAAGATGTGATCTTTAACAAAAAAAATAAAAAAGAATCTATTTTGATTTTAGTAACATCGAAAACAAAAAGCAGCACAAAGATGCAAAAGAAAACATGTGGGGATCTAAAAATACTTTGTGTTGCATATAAACATTTGGCACTTGCATTCTTCGCGCATTTCCTATGCCTATATGAGGTATATCCCCATCACCAGCTATCTCATTTGACGTATCAACAATCACAACTCGTTTCTTGTAGTCATCTGCTAGCATTCGAGCTATCTCCCTGCAACAGTATATAATAGAGGATTAGTTGGCAATTATCAAGAGTTAGGTTATATTAAACAATAAACCATGCACAAAAGAAAGCACCTATTCTCACCAACTATATCTATAAATACAATTTATAACAAGAATAAAATACCTGCAAGAATATAGCAGTAGAACAATAAAATTTAGTATGAATCTCCTCTTGCATTCAAAGGTTTAATGAATCAACTTTGTTATGAATTATACTTCTATCAGAAGAATACATCAGGCAATTCCATGACCAGCCACTATCTCTGGCTAATCTTTATATCTCGTTAGAAAGCTACATTTAAGTGAGATCATATAATGAACTATAAGTTGGAAAATGGAAAAAAAATGTAGATTCAAATATCCAAAAGCATGAAGTTGTAAATCAATAAAGTTATTAAACCAAATATAAATACAGCCTTTCAGAAAAAGTTATTGCATTTCTACCTGTAATGTCCCCCTTTTTAATAAAAAATTAAAAAGAAGAGAAAATCGATTTGCACAAGTAAATTTAAAATAAAATATATTTTTACTATGCAAATCAAAAATAAAAGAGAAATTTGATTTCACCTTGGGATAATAATTTCTTATTTTAAAGGTGAATTAAGTGACTAAGAAAGTCGCATTTTTTTGGGAATGATTTAATGTTTGATATTTTAAATAAATTGATTTTTTCTAGGCATGGGTCGATCCATATGGGTCCCATTTGATTTAAATTCCCTATGCATTTAATATTTGATTTGAGTGTGATCTTCAGGCACTTTTTAAAATGATATTCCCTCTTAGTTTTTGGCGCCAAAGATGGAGAGAGAACTTTGGAGGATATGCAAGGCAAAGATATAAAAGAAGATGTGAGTACTCCTTTTTCGCATGTTGACGGTTTATTAAACTTATCTTCATGCTTGAAGAAGGGATGTATGCCCACTAATGATCTAAAACAAAAGGTGTTCTTAAACACCACCTTTGCGTGAAGTGTGTATGCCCTTTGAGCTTGAGTTGATGAGTTATTTGCATGTCTATTCAATCCAAATAAAGTCATCATTATTGTGAGAGCTTGTGAGTTTATTTGGAGAGTGTTTGGGCCACTACTTGGTCAATAAATTCTGGAAATTGTTGTTGGTTTTGTCATTATATAAATCGATTTGTGGATGGATATTTATGGTGTTTCTTAGTGGTATTTTGCAAGGATAAAATCTGAATTGTTCTTGCCTATTACTCTATTGCTAATGCACTTGTTTTATGATATTTGGAGCTATTAACCTTGCTGGAATTTATGATAAATAAATCAGCTAGGTTATATGATTTTCTATCATATTTTGAAAGGGTTTGAAATCTTTTTTCAATCTGTTGTTACTAAAATCAAAATAGATTCTTTTTTATTTTATTGTGGAGAGGTGTATGTTTGAGCTGGAATCAATTTCATAATTTTCCCTAACCCTAGTGACTTGAAATGCAGTTTCGAGGGTTGTTTTGAGTGGTTTTTTGTGATCAAAAAATTCAGATTGTTAGTTCATTGGAAAGTGCATAATTTTATCATCCTTCTGCAATTTATTTTATTCAAAACGGATAAAGATTGAGGGAAATATTAATTTTTAAAGTTTGCAGTCATTTTCAGCTATTTCCAAACATATTAATTTATTTTTTTACTTTTGCAAGTTTATTGGTTAAAGGAGTGCAAATTCCAACTAGATAGCCCATCTGAACCCTTACCTTGGCTCACTCTAACCCCATTTGGGTTGTATTGAAGTCGACACTAGGTTAGTTGAGGTGAACCTAAAAGGGTTTCTCTTTTAAGTTTGTTTCTTTTGCAAGTAGATTAATAATAATTAATTAATATCCCACAAAGGGATATTACACTATCATGTCCCATTTTCAAATAAAGTATGATAAATTAGTAATATAACTTAAGTATCGAAAAAGTAATTTTATTAAAAACACTTATGTTTTATTATTATAAAAAGTAACTTTTTGATAAAGTTATATTATTATAAAAAGTTACGTTCGAAAAAGAAAATCATAAAGAAGGAATAGAAATGGAAAGTGTTTTTAGAGGTTTTTCCTTGGGAAAAGCAAAAGTAAAGTTATACAAGAGTGTTGAGGGGTCATTTGGACACATCTTTTTACTCTCATTTATTTGGACATTGAAGGTTTAAGCTACTGCTACAACTTCTACATTTTAGGACAAAAACCTTCCTTTGCAATCCACAACTAAAGGACAAAAACCCTCTGGTGTATTCAGATTTGTGGACGAAAACCCACTAATCTTTTGAGGTAGTCCAATGAGGAGCTACATTTGGGCTTACAATCAACAATTTGCAAGACCATATCAAAATTATCATCCAAGGCACATCTTGGATCAAATTTCAAAGATTAGCAACTAGGGTATCATCTACAAATCAAATTTTCAGAGTTTCCTGTATTGGAACAACTACCAATCAGGTGATATTTTCTTGGGACAACTTTTGGACAGTTTTTGCACAATTTTAGGGCTAGGTGAAATTGTAGGGAGGTGGAACAAATCCCTTAGGATGTTAGTTCAGTTGTGAAAAGGGTTATTTTTGGTGCTAGGGCTTGCACAAGGCCTAAATTTTCCCTAGGGCATCATTTCCAACCTTCCAATCTTCAAATTTTTTATCCAATGGTCAATTGTTTTTATCTTCCATTTTCAGTTACAAAATAAATTCAGATCTTTGTAAAAAAAAATATTTCCTTGCATATACATGTACCTTGAGGGTTCCTAAAGGCTTTGGGCCTTCCAGGTATTGTTGCTTTGTGGTTATTAGATGAATAAAGGAAGATTTCAAATTGTTATATTCGTTTTGGTGAGGGTTTTAAATAAAAATCAGTTTGCTGCATATTTGGTATAAGGGTTTGTTGGAAAACCCAAATTGTCTTTATTTGTCCAAGAAAGAGACATTACAATGATATCAGAGCTGATAATCTCGCCAATTGTGGGAAGAATTAAAATTTTTGTAGATACTATCTGATGTATAGTCTGTGAATCATGGAGTTAATGAGTAAAGATGAATTGAGAACAAAGTTTTGTAGGTCATGGAAGGAACTTGAGCATCCACCTTATTTAAAAAATGTTCTTCTCAATATTTTGGAGCAAGTGGCAAACTGTTTAACCATGTTAAGACAATCAGATTTTGAGTCTATGTTTTGGGCAATGAATCCATTGATGATTCATTTGGCTAGGCCCAAGCTTCTGAGACACTCAAATCTAGATGTGAGACTTGTAGTTATCTCTTGTATAAAAAAAATCACAAGAATAACAGCTCCTGAACAACAATACAACAACACCATCAGAGAGGTATTTCAGTTATTTGTGGAAAGTTTTGAGGGTTTGGATGACATCAAAAGTAGTTTTGTTAGGAGGGTCACTATCCTAGAAACTATGACAAAACCTAGATCTTGTGTTCTAATGTTAGATATACAACGTGATGATCTTATTCTCCAAATGTTTGAATATTTCTTTGTTGTTGTCCATAAAAATCATACGGAAAATGTAGTAGCCTCAATGCAGACCATTATGACTATGGTCTTGAATAAGAGTGATGCTACTTCACAACATTGTTATCCATACTAATGGCTGGTTTTGAGCAAAAAGTATCACCACTTGTGAGTGCACTAGCTAAAAGTGTGGTTGATCAATGTGAAGAAAAGTTGAAACAATATTTAACAACAGAAAACATAGATGAATTGCACAAGAGATCTCATAAAGAGGACAATAAAGAACCTTGGGAGCCAAACCACAGTCCTCTAGGAAAAGGACATGGAAAAGTGTTGTTAGATGAAGAACCAAAAAAGAGTTATATACAATAGAACCTCCAAAGGTCAAGGAAGAAATTGTGTGAGTTGAGCATGAGAAAGAAGAAAATTCAGAGTGAACCATGGAGGAACATGCACCATCATTGTATTGTCCTCAATTAGACAAATTATGCCCCAAACGGATTAACCACAAATCTGATTTATAATAGCAATTTATGGGAAATATATTTGATAAAAAGAATGCAGATCTGAATTTCTACAAAGAAATGCAACTTGCCTTGGAGATGATTGATACTCAAAACTGATTGAAAATTATCCAAGTCTTTAACCAAACAATTTAGGCTTTATTAAAGATGCAAGAACACCAAAAATATAATTTTTCAGATCAAGAAGAAGAGTTGGAAAAATTATTAAAGTCTGCAGAAAAATCAAATTACAAAGGTTGGAAAAAATGTTTGTAAAGCCTAAATCAAATGCATACAAGTTGGAAATGACCTCTAAAAATATGGCAATGAAGATGGAGATGAGATCTAGATCAGTCGTTCCCTAGAATGTGTCCAACTCCACTCACAAGGGTGTGCATAACCCTAGATTTGGCTGGAAATGAATGCCAAAAATCAACAACAATCTTCTTCTTCAAACCCTAGTTGGAAAAAATATAAATCTGCACCTTAGGGCCTTCAAACATAGCTGAAAATTCAGAATTTATCCTTAACACTCAATGGAAATCCCTGAATAGAGCTCCAAACACTTCAAAGGGTTTTCGTCCTTTGAGGCAAAAATGGAAAACAAATAACTCCTTCTGACAAAGTAATGTCTTCTCCATGCATGGCGACTTGCTTTTATAACTTTCCCTTGGCCCTTTAGCCACACAAAGGACCAATCATCTCTCTTCACTTTATTTAATATTTCCATCACTTTTTTTAATATTTTCCCTTTGCTTTCTATCCCCATATGGGTCGCCTTTTTCCATTAAGAAAAATAAAATAAAGTGACTTTTCTTTTTCTAATTTTATTTTGTCACTAATAAATTAATTTAAGTGCTTATAACAAAGTTTTATTTTGCACTTTAAAATTAATTTATTATGACTTAGTTTCCCTTTATCTCGTCCCTTAGCCATTGGGAAACAATGAATGGGCTAAGGGTCTCTGACCAGCTACATTCAAGACGGGGATATTACAATCCTTCCTTCCCCAAATAGTTTTCCCTCAAGCAATTGTAACTCATAGGCCCAATGGCCGTGTGCAAGAGATAAAACATATTGTAGCGCTCCAAGAGTCTAGATCCTCTGCTAAATGAGAGAGTTCTTGCCAAAATACATAGCTCACATGATGCTCATAAACATGAATCTGGATCAACGGTTCCACACTCCATTTTGCAAACTTGATCCTCTACTTTATCATGCTTCTCATGAAGAAAATAAATCTGAATATGCAGCAATAAAAAATGACATATAATCATTCCTTTCATACATTGGTGTATCCTTGAAATCTTCATTTCCTTTTTCCTTCATGACATCTTAGCTTTTCCGGAATGCATAGTATCTAGGCGCCCCACATAAAGTAGCTAATGTTCCATCCATGGGAACCTTTTCCTCTTCCTTTGTTTTCTCTTCAACTTCTTTTGGATCAACATTCTCTTCTTCTTCATCATCTGGAACTACCTCAATGTAATGGGATGCCCCTTGCTGCCCAAAATTTGATGCTTTTTGCTTACTATTTGAAGTAGTTTTTGGTTGTCCAAAAGACCCTTTTGGCTGCCCCAAAGGTGTTGACCTTTGTTGTCCATAAGGTGTAGTCTTAATACCTTCTCCAGATGCATCATATGTAACCACAAGAGGAATTGAAAAATCTGGGACGGCAAGTACCGGGCATGAACTCATTACCTTTTTGTCAAATGCTTGTTATATGTCCCGTCTTAGTTGTTCCCGTTGAACTCTTCTATTCTTTCTTGTGCCTTTGTTATTCTTCAACTCATAGAAATCTCTGAAAGACAACATTTCTCTCACCCTGAAACTGAGGGTTGAATATTCTTCACCCCATGCCTTTGTGTCTTCAACATCACTAGGAGTATCTACCTCAATTGGTTGTTCCTCTCTTTAAAGAAACTTAGCTCTCAATATTTGAAGTGGAGGCTTGATGGATGTCTTTGTCGGTCCAGATGAGCTTCCTTTACCATGATTACCTTGATTTCCTTGGAGATTCGGTATGGTAGTGCTTATCCCTTGTATATATCGATTCAAATCAGTAATAACTCCTATAAAGGAGTCTCTTAGATCCCTTTGAGCATCCAACAAACAGTTTTGCAATTCTCTGTTACCTCTAGTGAACATTTCATTCAAATAGCTTATTTTCTATGTTGGTGGAGGCCTCTTGCTATCACCCATACCTTCCTTTCTTGGAGTTCTTGAGTAGTGATATCTAAAACCCTCTTCACCTGTGTCCATGCAAAAATGATTTTTTTTAAATTCTCCCACAGTTGGCAAAGATCATCGGTTTGATACCATTGTATTGTCCCCAATGGGAAAAATTATGCCCCAAACAGAATAGCCACAAATCTGATTTATAATAGCAGTTGATGGGAAATATATTTGATAAAAAGAATGCATATCTGAATTTCTATAGGGAAATGCAACTTGCCTTGGAGATGATTGATACTCAAAACTAATTGAAAATTATCCAATTCTTTAACCAAACAATTCAGGCTTTATTAAAGATGCAAGAACACACAAAATATAATTTTTCAGATCAAGAAGAAGAACTGGAAAATTTATTATCTATAGAAAATCAAATTACAAAGAAGGCTGGAAAAAATGTTTCCAAAGCCTAAATCAAATGCATACATGCTGGAAATGACCTCTAAAAATATGGCAATGAAGATGGAGATGAGATCCGAATCAGTCGTTCCCTAGAATGTGTCAGACTCCACTCATAAGGGTGTGGATAACCCTAGATTCGACTGGAAACGCATGGCAAAAATCAGCTACACTATAATGTCCCCAAATGGGCATATTTGACCCCCACTTGGATTTTTAGCAAATCCAAATACAAAATGCTAACTTATAAAATATACATCAGATTTTTGTTATACAGATCTTAATTTTATTTGGAAAATGTGAAAGGGTTAGGAGGAAAACCGAAATAAATCATCCTTTAAATTTATATCTTTCCACTCCAATCTGATCCCATATATTTAAAAAGCCAAAATATGCATTAAAACCCAGATTTCAAAGGCACAATGGGCTGGACATAAATTATAAAAATTTGTAGACAAGCTGCCTTGAAAATGACACTTTTGACACACCAAAATGTCTTAAAATAGATTGATTCAATCTCTAAAAATGAACTTCGTTGATATCTCTCCAAATCAGATCTGAAACAACCTTAAAACATTCCAGATTTGTCAAGGAGTGGGTTGATTCACATGGGATAAATAAGGAAAACACAGCTAAAATCTTTCCACAAACCCTTGTACAAAAATTTGCAATTCTTTATTCACTGCTGGAAATACTCTGAAATTTACTATAAACTCGATGAAGCGCAATAGAAACCCCAATGGTGAAGAATCCCCTTGAATTCTTGGAGGGTTTCCGTCCTCAAGAGAGTATTTTTAAAAGGTTTCATCTTTAGAAATTTCTTTGACAAAGCATGCAAGCTTCAGACAAAATTCACCAAATAGATGAATATTCAAGTGTCTCTTCTCCAAGCAAATCCCATTGCTTAAATAGAAGAATTGGGCCTAATGGCCACCTCCAACATCCAATCATCTTTTTCCTCATTAAATGCTCGTTTCCCTCCATTCTGCCTTCCTAATGCAAGTCGCATTTTTCTAGAGGAAATAACTCTGGCCCATATGCTTTTTTCTATATGTTGTTTTTTTTCCCATTTCATTTTGCTTCCTAAGCAAGTCGCACTTTTCCATGGATATTATATTTTTTCTAAGTGATTTTACCCGTTTGTTAACTTTTTCTATCTTATTTTTATGATTAAGTCCATAATAATTTATTATAAGTGTTTTTATAATGTTTTATTTATTTTTTGCATTTTATAATAAAATATTATAACTTATGTCTCCAATCTAAAATTTTCCTTAGCCATCGGCAAGACAAATAGGCTAAGGGTCTTCAACTAAGAAGGGGACATTACATACACTCTTCTTCTTCAAACCCTAGCTAGAGAAAATATAAATTTGCACCTTAGGGCTTTCAAACACTACTAGAAATTCAAAATTTATCCTTAAAACTCAATAGAAACCAAAACTCCCTCTCATAAAGGATGAAGAGTTTTCATTCTTCACCCTTGGCAATAAAGGGCTTTCGTCCTCTTATGCAAAACACTTCAAAGGGTTTTCGTCCTTTGAGGCAAAAATGGAAAGCAAATAGCTTACCCAATTTTTAGTATAAAAATATGACAAAGTGATGCCTTCTCCATGCATGACGACTTGTTTTTATGACTTTCCTTTGGCCCTTTAGCCTCACACCAATCAGTTTTCTTCACTTTATTTAATATTTTTCCTTTTCTTTCTATCCCCGTATGGGTCGCCTTTTTCCACTAGGGAGAAATAATATAAAGTGACTTTTCTTTTTTTAATTTTATTTTGTCACTAATAAATAAATTTAAGTGCTTATAATAAAGTTTTATTTTCCACTTTAAAATTAATTTATTATGACTTAGTTTCCTTTTTTCTCATCCCTTAGCCGTCAGGAAACAATGAATGGGCTAAGGGTCTTCGACCAGCTGCTTTTGAGAAGGGGATATTACAATTGTTCGAATTTTCAAAAGGTGAGCTTCTTACTGACAGTCTAAGGTATGGAAATGATGATCATAATTCAGATTTGTTGCTTCATCCTATGTCACTGCAAAATTCCTGTTCTCATAAAAAGAATGCTAAAATGGGTGATAGTGTAAGGGTTACAATGTGCAATATGGGACATGTGGACTCTTTGACTCAAGATTGTTGTTGTATATGGGATCCGAGTGATCTTTTGAAGGGTAAAAAATGGAAAGAGGATATTCTCTCAATTTCAAGTTGCTTGGACAACAAGTTGCTTTGTGGTGGAACCGGAGAGCATGCAAACTATTTCGTCTTTTGGTAAGAAACAGTCTTTATGTTGATATTCAAAGACTTCTAATACAACATAGTTTGGTGTTCAATAATTTGTCCCCGGGATCGCTATTAGATAGTGGTCTCTAATATGCCATAGAATTGAACATTGGTTGTACACATGCCATTATTACTCCCCATTTCTCAAAGACTGATTTGAGATCTAGCGACCATCAGATTTTTGTTTGCAAGGATTATGTGCACAAGACAATTTTTAGATGTCTTATTAGACACACTAAGTTCTGGGTCATGCCATTCAATTTGACTTATACACCAGCTATTGTCCAATATGGTAAATCAAGTATTCAAGGGTCAGTTGAGAGTCTGAGACAATCTGTTTAGATATCTGTTGAGAATATTTTTATATGTAGCCAAACAAGGATCATCTAAGACACCTAAAATTGATCATGGGAATTCTAGAGCAACAAGCTCTAGTTGTAGAAGAATTTAAGTGTGAATTTGTGGTCACAAGGATTCCATCTTTGGGCCATGTCATTAATGAGCAAGGTATGCAAGTGGATGATAAGAGGATTCAAGTTTGTCTAGTTTGGGCATCCGCTATCACACTAACTTTGTTGAGGAAACTCTTTAACTTGTGCAGCTATGATAAAAAGGTCGTTAAGGGATGTTCACATATAGTAGCACGCTTAACCAAAATGAAAAATAAAGGAGCTCATCCATGCAGGGTAGAACTCAAGAAGCTTTTGATAAGTTCAAGAAGGTTTTTAGCTCACGTCTTGTATTTTCCATTTCAGATTTCTCAAACTATTTGTGGTAGAAGGTGGTGTTTCAAGAGGAGGTAATTTAATGCAAAATGCGGACTCCATTAAAATTAAGGGCATAAAGTTGAAAGATTCAAAAAGCAGTTTCTCTATTTATGACAAGGAAATTCTTGCCATCATGTATGTTTTGGAAAATTTCAAAAAACATCTAGTTTGTGGTGGATGTGTGGTTGAGATAGACTACCATGGATTGAAGTTCTTCTTCGAACAACTTGACTTACATGATTAACAATAGAAAGGGGTAAGGAGAGGTGTTGCTAGATTAAGAACCACAAAGGGTTTTTGATGCAACAGAATCTCCAAAGAAAGAGGTAGAAGTATGTAACAAACCGTTACACCAAAACCACAAGGCGTTAGTGAAATCTGTAAATGAGGATCATAACATCCCACCACACTTCCGTGGCCCAGGCCCAAGGCTAGATTTGTGCCCGTATAGTGGGCCCATTCCCTACCCTATACGAGCCCCGGGCGAACACTGCAATGCCAACGTAGCAACCTGCATCGAGACTCAAAACCTGGGTGGTTGCTCTTATACAAAATGTAACGAACCGTTACACCAAAATGTAACGTCCCATTTTCAGGAACATTATTAATATCTATTTTTCATTTGCATTATAACCCCTTGACATGCCTAGTGCTACAAGTGGGAGTCTCTTTAGTTATTTTAATGTGCACATAGGTTAGTTACTTTTATTTATTTAATTAAAAAATAAATAAAGTGCACATAGTTTTAGTATTAAATATTTTAACGAGAGTTTATGTTTTCCCTCTAAAAAGGAAAAGGCCGGTCATTGGACATTGCACCCCTTAGTTTTATAAAAGAAAGTCGCATTTCTTGTAGAGGGGGATGTTGATTGATCATTTAATTTCACTTCATGCTTGGAGTATTGAGATGTATGCCCATGGGATGTATGCCCTAGTTCTTACATTGTGTTCTCTCTCATTTGGATCTATTATTGAAAAATATTGAAGACTCCATTGTTCTCTCCATTGAGCTCTCTCATGTTGAATGTGTTTATGCATAATATATTCATTCTTGCATTGGTGACTTGGTCTTGGGTATTGGCATGTTTATTTGGAGAATAAATCTACACTTTTGTGAAGGGTTTGTGGTGCTTTGTGACTGTTATTATTGCTGCAATTTATTAAGAAAAATTGACTTGGTTTGGGGTTTGATTTATCATGTTTTGAGGTTGTTTATACTAGATCTATTTGCTGTTGTGTCTAATTAATTATTTCAAATGCAGGGGCTTATTATTTGAGTATTTTGAAAGGGTTTTGTGAGCTGGAAATTATTTAATTAATTTTCCCTAACCCTAGCGACTGGTTTTCAGATTGTGGGGGCTGATTTGAAGGGGTTTCAGTGACCTAAAAATTTAGAATTATAGTTCACTGGAAAGGCCTTGAATTATAGAATAAT
The DNA here is from genome assembly GCA_019776745.2 of Taxus chinensis. NCBI lineage: Eukaryota > Viridiplantae > Streptophyta > Pinopsida > Cupressales > Taxaceae > Taxus > Taxus chinensis. The sequence goes on along the minus strand of CM034156.1, from coordinate 585,662,316 downwards.
TTGCATTTTATTTAGTGGAAAAATATTGAGTATTGAGTAAGATATGAATTTTTAAAGTTTCGGTTGTTTTGGGGTGATTTATTAATTACTTAACTACTACTAAAAATAAGACTTGGATGATTTTAGAATTCTAATTAGTTCTCCCATCTAACCCACCACCTTGGCATACTCCAATCTCATTTTGGGTTGTATTATTGTCGACATTGGGTTATTTGAGGTCGGATGATGAAGATTTAATCTTCCTAGGGTCGATTTGGTTAATTAATTGGGAGAAATAAGGAAGAAATAATTTTATAATTTTTGGGAATTGATTTGATGCCTTAAAAGTGTTGGGCGATCTATTTTTTAGGGCAAAATTAGGGTTTCGTGTTAGTTGTGCGAAATCTAATTTTACATATTATTCTTCATATTTTTGTGGCCTAATATCCAAAATTTCAACTCATTTGGACTTTCTCTAGCCAAAGATATGAATTTTAAAAAATTGCAGCAGTTGGGGTTTGAATTTTAATTATTTTTCAGTAGTGTGTGATTAGATTTATTGCCCTCAGTTATTTTCTAACTTGTAGTGTGTAGATTTATGTTATTTTCTAACTTGTCATAGAAGGGGACATTACAGTGGTATCAGAGGATGTTCTTATGCACCTGTGAGGTTTGAAATTGCCTATGAATCATGGATTTATCTAGTGCAAGGTAACATGAAGGCAAAGTTCCAGAAATTGGGTAGAACACTCGAGCACCTACCTCAATCAAAGGACGAGTTGCTCAATATTCTGGAAGAAGCATCAAGTTGCTTGGCAATTATGGATCCATGCTTCTTGTAAGGGATTCCTTGGTAATCCAGTTGGCTAGGTATGAGCTGTTGGATCATGAAAATGGGGGAGTAAAAAATTATGGTCATCATCTGCATTAGTGAGGTTATGTGAATTATAGCCCCAAAATTGCCAGATTGTGATGCCATCATGGAAGACATTTTCGAGGTCATGGTGGAAAGTTTTCAAGGCCTTTGGGACCTCACAAGCCCTTGCTTTGGTAAAAAGGTTAGCATTTTGAACACTAGAGCAAAAGTAAGATTAGGTCATGGTGGGAAGTTTTCAAGGCCTGTGTGGTGATGATAGATCTGGAGAATGTAATGATGCTTATTTCTCACATGTTTGAAGTGTTCTTTGATGTCTTACATAATGATCATGCTCAAGAGATAATGTTTTCCATGCAAGCCATTATGTTTTTTGGTATTAAATGAATATGAGAGTCCCTCACCACAATTGCTATCCATGTTTGAGGAAGGATTAAGTCAAGAGGCGTCATGTGTTGCTCATACACTAGCCCAAGGTGTCTGTAATGTCTCCTTTTCCAATCGAAGACCTTTGGCCCATTTTGTCGACTGATGGCCAAAGGAAAAATATAAGGGTGACTTAAATTATAATAAATTATTATAAAGTACTATAAAAAATTAAATAAAATAATTAAAGCACTTATATTAATTTATTTAGCTTAGTAAAAATAAATTGTAATCCCTATGGAAAATACGATTTTTCTTAAGGGCCAAAAGTAATTGTAAAGGGATTTTATTATAATTATATTCCTCTTAGAAAGGATAATGGCGACTTGAGCCAAAGGGGAGTAATGAAGCCTAGGAAAAATAAAAACATAATTAATTTATGTATTTCCCCTATAGAAATGCGACTTGCACTAGGAGGAAAATGTTGTTGGGAAAAACATTTAATATGGGAAAATATTAAATGTTTGCATAGGGAAAATCATGTGAGCTCATTGGTTGATTTGGAGGTTGGTTGTTGGCCCTTTTCCTTTAAAAGTGAATTCGACTTGCCTCTTCCATAATCCAAATTTTTATATGATATTTCTCTTGCATTTGAGCTTTAAGCTTTTGCATAAAAAATTCCAAGGATGAAACCCCTTGTGAATTCTACCTCTTGTGGACGAAAAACCCAAGAGTTTGAAAGGGGTTTTCACTTGCGACTCAAATTCTCATTGATTGTAATCAGATTTTCAATCTATTTCATGCTTTTTTCCAGCAGTGTTATTGAAGACTTTTCGAAGTATTTTGGTGAATAAAATTGCAGCAGTGTTTTCTCTATTGGATCGACTCACTTTGGGACTATTTGGGCATTATTATTGAGGTATTTAGATCTACAAATCATTGTCTAATATCTCATAATTTCTGTGAATGAAAATACCCAAGTTTCATAATTCCTTTGAGGGTTATTTGTTAGTTTTATAATCATATTTCAGATCTGATTTGAAACTGGATGATTCGAAAATTCTGATTTTTATATGAATGAGTTCCTAAAAATATAGGCAAGCATCTAGGATAGAGAAAATAATTTTTGGAGCTCATTTGATGCCCTAAATGTGTGGGCCAAAATAGTAGGAAGGGCCAAATCTGCATGTTTGCTAGTTGCTGTTATAATTTAGTTTACATCATCTTGTTCCTTGTATTTTTCCAAGTTCAGGGATATGTCATTTGTCTAAATCGGAGTTATGTAGAGAAAGTTATGCTATTTTGAAGATTGCAGCAGTTAGGGTTTCAGATTTAAATTATTTTCCAGTTGTTGTAGAATCTGATTATCGCCATAAATTCTCTAAGGTTGTTCCAAGGGTTTGGGAGTAAAAATAATTATTGTATGCTGATTTTGGGTGTGTTTGCATATAAAACCCTAATTGTTTTTTGCATAAATTAATCCCGGTTGCCCTAGTTTATCTCCCATATCTGCCAAAAGTATATTTTATTATTTTATAAAGTGGGAAAAATTTATATTTGCTCCAGGAATCCATTTGAGGATCTTTCAATGTTCTAGAGCAATGTTCAAATGTTCAAGCAAGGTGAAGACACATATAACGGCCAAAACTATGATTCTCCAAGGTATGAGTTCTTCGGTGTTTGATGATAACAATTTGCTATCTAATATTTGCATGAGAGTTGGTACTTGCATAGAAAAATAAGATTTAGTTCAAAGGGAAGAGAAGGAAGAAGAACCCCTAGATGCAAATAAGCAAGGTAAATATTTATTATTGATTAAAGAGGTTTCTTTGCTTTTGTATGATTGCATGCATGTTGATAAAATAATCATGGGAAATGAGTCCAAGAGGGAAGAGAAATCTGATTTACAAGTTTGCATGGACAAGCAAAATGAGGGCAACCAAGAGGTAACCAATGATCAATATTTAGTTGTTACTAATGCTACTTCGGTTGATAATGAATGCAAGGAGAAATCAGTTTTGGTTGATAAGCATGAAGATGACATTGATAACAAACATATGCATGATGAAGAAGAAAAAGTGGATAAAAAACTCATGAGGGACAAATCAGATTCGAGGGACATCATTCACCTTCACCATGAGCCATTTGAAGAACAAGAAGAGAGCATGAGTCTCATGGTTGCTCTAAAAACTTTCCCACCTAGCATGAACATTGGTAAGAAAGAAAAAGGGGCTTTAGATGAAGAAAATGGTGAGGAAAAGAGCACTGCTCCAACCTCAGAAATTCTGAGTTTTGTAGATGTTGGGAGTAGCCCAATGTATGGTTCTTCATATTTTATTCCTCCTTATTTGTCGAGCTTTAATAGGAATGGTTATGAGCATGATAGAGGGATGGACATGAGGTACATAGATCATACTCTTGTTGGCACTTTTTTCCCTAATACTTGGGTGCATAAGGAACATGTTGGTAGGAAAGAAAGAGTGATTATTACTCTTCCCAATGAAGAAAGCCACAACAATAAGCTTGCTGGTCCATATGGAGAAATCATCATTAGAAGACACAAAGGTATGATGGATTCCTATGTTTTACCCTCTTTCATAAGGGAAGGTCATTGGCACAAAGAAAGGTACAAGGTTCTTTGGTCTCTCCATAATAATATTCATAAATACATGCACTATATTTTAGTTTTATCCTCTTCTTATGAGCATAGAAAAAGAGGAAATTTGGGTTGTCATCTTGCACATATTGCTCCATGTGGAATGGGAATAAAAGGATTTGAGTTTTGCAAATTTTGGCCTTTGGATACAAGGATATCATTTCACTTCTTTTGTCTACATGATGCTAACTCCTATCTCTTTGGAAGCCTTAAAGGAAGGATGGATCACATGTACTACATAGTGCATGGTAAGAAGTTCATTTTCAGATTTCGAGCAACAATTATGTCTTCCATTTGGGTGCTTTATTGATATGCTTCTAAGGGTAAAATCAACCAAGGATAGGTATTGGGAATGTTTGGTTGATGTTGCTTATATGGCCACTATTTTTGGGCTTCAATGAGAAGTATGAAAAGTTTGAACATGGTATGAATTCTTTCTCGAGACACTTCATTTTTAGCTATGTTTATGAATAATTTTCAGCTTGTTATAGTTGAGGATGAAATTTCAGTTACATGGGAGCCATTTTTGTTCACTAGCTTGATGATCATTCATGTTGAGAAAAAAATTCTGAATTATGCTAGCTGCTGCTCTCTCTCATTTTTATGGATAATATCATTAGGATCAGCTCCATTATCACTTCCAAAATTTAGATTTTTTACATACATTTGGTGACATGGTTGTTGAATGCTTGATTTTGGCTCATGGGTGACTATTTGGGGGTGGTAACCAGCCACTGTAATTTTGATTTTTGAAGATTACAACAGTATTTGGGGTCACATAACAAAGTTTGGGGGCAACCCATACATGGAGGAGATTTACACACCATGGAGGACACCTTGAAAGAGTGTTCTTCAACACTTGTTTTTCTAATAGGTTTGTTTCATGTGCAAGATTGTAGATCACGTGATGGAATGTCCCTGTTGGCTAGATTTTCTGCATAGCACAAACCTAGGCAGTCATGAGATAAATTTCCCTCATTTAACCGGTGAGGCTCCCGTGTCAGATTTGTCAATAAAAATGTGTTATTATCTATCAGGGGTTTTACTTTAACCACTTAGTTCATGAACCATAACTAAGAAGTTCTGCAGCAAGTAAGCAGCTGTTCAAGAAAGGAAGTATTTTATAGAAGAAGGAAGTAAAGGAAATACAGAGAAGAAATGGGGAAGATGTGCATCCCAATTAGTAGATAGCAGAGCTAATTGCATGCACATAGAAGAAACTTAATAGATATGAACACACAGAATTATAAAACAAAGGCAGCTCTAGATCCAGATCTAAAATAACACAAAGTTTATTAAGAGATCTAAGATTTAAAAGCAAGAAACACAGTACACCGTGACACAAAGTTCTCCAGAAACCTGCTCCTTTGTATTCCTTTGCTCCAAGTTGCTCTCAGGGGTTCAGCACAAAGTCTAGAACACAAGATTGCTGCTTACAAATTCTGATTGATGATTAACCCGAAGGTTCTTCCTCTACTTATAGAATGTAGAGGGGCAATTACAAGTTGGAAGCTTTTAGTTGAACTGGCACATGTGGAAGTCGGAAAGAAACAACTGGCAATCTTCCTCCTGGAATTCCTCTTTGCGTGACATGTATGATTTGCAACTGAAAATAGAACCTTCTATTTTGCACGTCCGCCACCTATCTCCAAGTAGTTGACTTCTTCAAGTAATGGCTTTTAAACCAATCACTTAAGTTGTATAATTTAATTGATCGCTCAATTACTTTGTCGGAGGAAAGGAAAAGAGGAAACCTGACTTTGTCGGAGGAAAGAATACGGAAGAGCTGACTTTGTCCTTTTTCATGTCTGCATGCAGCTGATTCAAACTGGATCTGGAAGCTGGATCTGGAAACAAGCTGGAATTGCAAGCAGTTGGAATTGGAAGCAAGCTGGAATTTTGCCTTCGCATTGTCTTCTCTTTTATCCTTGAAGGTTTTGCAGTTCTTCTTTTGTACATGCATCAATGCAAGGTTGGCCGTAGATAACTCATCATCCTTATTTTTAATTGCATATGAGCAATTAAAAATTCTGGAAAGCACTCAGGGTGAATGAAAATTCAATGAAAGCTTCAACTGGAAGATGAGAGCACATGCACAAGATCTTGGAAGGAATTTTCCACGCACTGTCTTCTTCACGGGCTGCATTCGAAACAAGAGGATGAAGCCTTTGTGCCGGAAGCTTTTGCAACTATGAGATCTGGATCTGGATCTGCATATGGATTTGCATCTGCATCTGCATATCTGCATCTGGATATGGATCTGCACCTGCATAACAAACTTTGGCAACTGGGCTATGGATGGAAAAGTTGCAACTCGAATAATTCCACTGCTTTTAATCTACACGCATGAGTGAAGTTTCTCCTGCACGCATGAATGAGAGTCTTTCCTGCATGAGTGGATTTGTCTATCAATTCAGCAAGAGGTTCCGAGCCTAGATCCGTGTCTCCAATATCTACAAATTTAGAAGTGATGCATGACTCCGTTGTGCTTTCTTTTTCATCTTTCTTCGCCATAGCTTTGTCTATCTTTGTCTGAATAATTCTTTTTCTTCTTATTTAACTGGAATTCTTCAAAACTGGTGCAGATCTGGACAATTCTTCAGATTCAGAGGATATATGCAATGTATTGGACATTGATAAAAGCTCATTTTCCTTTGTAAAGCACCTGTAATGAATTCCTGCAATTTATTCAGACAAAAATGGCCACCGGAGCATGAATAGTGAATTTTAATTGTAAAAATCTGCACTTTTCAAGCCTGCTGCCCCAAAAAAAATGGTGTTTAATTTGCACATAAAGAGAGCATGAATCCTTTCAAAAACACCTGAGCTCCTGTAACACCTATGCAAACAATTATGCAGACAAAGATCAACCTCCTTCAAAGCATGCGCCAAATCTGGAAGCTTTTAGCCTTGTTGCCACCTTGCCTGAGCAAAATCCTTCTTCAAATGGGGGCGCACTTTTCCTCTTGGCTGCAATTCTTTACCTGTGAATTAAATAATTCACCCATATGGCTGCCCATGCTTATATAACCCTCACAATTCTATAATTAATAATTGCCCTAACAATTAAAGGCAATTAATTAATTAAAAATCATGCTCTTCTCTTTTAAATATAGCATGTTTAAGGACAGCCATCCAATAAATTAAATTAATCCAATTTAATCCTTCACACTTCACTTCACTTAAGCTTCACAGTGTGCTTTGACCATAGCCACTGAAAATAGGAATTAATATAATCATTTAATACTTTAAAAAGTATTAATTCCTTCTCAAAAGGGGCTGCATTAAATAAATTAAATTTATTTAATTTTGGAATTCTATTTTTAAATTCCTTTATGTCCACTTCCCTTTGTTGACTTTTCCACAAGCCTGGGTGCCAAAATTGGGTGAATAAATATTAACAAATATTTATTTAATGCATTATTATTCACCCAAGGTGGGTCGCACTTTTTTGCATAATAGAATTCTATTTTTAAGAATTTCTGACAATGGGATTTTTTACCCTGCAAGGCAGCCCCGGAAATCCCATGATCCACTTAAGTGATTTGACTTTGACAATGGGATTATTTACCCTGCAAGGCAGGCAATAAAATCCCATGATTTCACTTAAGTCACTTTTCTTTTATTTCACCATGGGAATTTTTACCCTACAAGGCAGGCAATAAATTCCCGCCTGCCTGCAGCCTCTAATTTTCCCACTGCAGCTTAAGTGAATTTTATATCACGGGAAAAAGTACCCTGCTAAGGCAGGCAACTGTATAAAATTCCCACCTGCTTGCCACCTGCCTGCTGCTATTTTTCCCATTGCAGCTTAAGTGAATTTTATATCACGGGAAAAAGTACCCTGCAAGGCAGGTAATAAAATCCCAACTTGCCTGCTGCTTCTATTTTTCCCATTGCAGCTTAAATCGTTTGTTTTCCAAAAATGCGCCCATCCCCGCAGGGGCTTTTCTGTGCACGACTTCGCTTTTTCCCAGTGATCCAGACCTCCGATGGTGACTTCCTCCGGGCATAATGTGCGTATATGTTTTCCAGCTGCTCCAGGCCAAAAATCGGGCTTACCCGGCAAAGGAATTGTTCTAGAGAAATTTCACAGAAAACGAAACGGGACACCACAAAAACACGAAAAATTGCCAAAAGTTACAAATAAAGCCCAAAACTTATTCCAAGTTAAAACCCTTCTGGCACATAGGAATAATGACATATTCGCTCATAACAGAGTTAAAACGGAGCGCAAATAGCCTCATACGGGGCTCAAAATAATTAAATACAAATTTCCCGCAGACAAATCCCGACGACAGAATATAACAATTTTGGGCATCTGGGTATTTGGCGAAAAAGGCTAATATGACTCTTTGGGAATATCTTGACGCAATACAAGAACTTTCAGGCAATAAAAACAAAAAACGACCCATTATTTTAAAAGTACGAAAAAATTTCGGATAGGGTAGTCGCAGATTTCAGGATGAAATCTGGGTGACACCAATTTAGATGAGATCAAAACTGATTTGTCCCAAAAGGCCTGTGTAAATTCAGTGGAGTCTGGCCAACAAGAGAGCCATTAAAAATGGGATTGAGTAGGGAAAGATTACGCTTGAAATTTGATTCTTGGCAAATGGATTCTTCCAAATAACCTTTCAATCTAGCTGGAGATAGGTTTTGAAGAGTCCCATTTCTCGGGGGACCATGTTAAGGAACTCTAGCTTATGAGAAGACAGTCTTTTATTTAATCCTATGAAGAACTGATCACCAAAGGCCCCTTGTTGATTTGATGTACAAGATTCTGCCAATTTTGAAAAAGATTATTAGGTAAATTGCTGAGAGCTTTGGAACCATTGGGAATACCAAGCCACCCAAGATCATACTTCTTCTTATGGTTGGATCTATGAAATATCAACCTGGCTAACCTCTTGAGGCTGTTTGATTGCTTTGTTTGGGGATTTGTAAGCAGTTTCTTGGGGATGAAATTGGACTTAATGACCCTCAAACCCATTCTTCTCTTCACATGGGCTAGAGGAAGAGCTCCAAAGATGTCATGTTTATTTTGTGACCCCTTGGTATGCCTTGAGCTACAAGGTGGGAGTCTCTTTAGGTTAGTTTAATGTGCACATAAGATTCATTTGACTTTTATTGATTTAATTTGCAAAAAATAAAGTGAACAAATAGTCTTAGTTTATTAAGACATATTTTAGGATGATAGTTTATGTTTTCCCTCCAAAAGAGGAAAAGGTCGGTTCTTGGATATTGCACCCCTTAGTTCTATAAAAGGAGGTCGCATTTCCTTTAGAGGGTTATGTTGATTGATTATTTGATTTCACTCCATGCTTGGAGATTGGGATGTATGCCCTAGGGATGTTTGCCCTAGTTCTTGCATTGTGAGCTCTCTCATTTGGATCCATTGGTTGAAGAATATTGAAGACTCCATTGTTCTCTCCATTGTGCTCTCTTGTGTTGAATGTGTTTATGCATGATATACATTCTAGCATTGGCGACTTGTCTAGGGTATTGGCATATTTATTGGAGGGTAAATCTGCATGTTAGTGAAGATGGTTTGAGTATACTTTAAGTGCACTGGATATTATTGCTGCAATTTATTAGAGGCAAATCGACTTGGTTGGGGGTTTGACCTATCCTTTTTGAGGTTGTTTATGCTAGATCTATTGAGTGAGCCATGTTAATTAATTATTTCACTGCATGCAAGGGTTGATTATCTTGAGTATTTTGGAAGGGTTTGTGAGCTGGAAAAATTTAATAATTTTTCCTAACCCTAGCGACTTGTTAGGCAGATTTTGGGGCAAGTTTGACTCCAAGGGGTTTCAAGTAATTAAAAGAGTTAACATAGTTGGCGTGGGAAAACTAGTATTTTTCTTTCTTGTGCAATTTGTTTCAGCTAAAAACTCCTTGGTAAGTTGAGTAAGATTATTATTTGAAGTTTCACTTCTGTTTAACATTATGTGTGGATTTCAAGTATTGCAGCTATTGCATACCTATTCTATTAGTTATCCAAATTTTTGAGTTGGAAGTATGTCCAATATCCCATTGGGCTGTATTTCCCAATTTAGGTATTGAGTGGTAATGTGGTTGGACAGATGAAAGCTAATCTTCTTAGGCGGGGTTTGGAACATTCTTTCCACTTAAAATGATTTGTAAGAGGAATTCAATCATTGAATTCTTGGAAAGATTTGGTACCCTAAAATGTTGGGCGACCTACTTTTTTGGAAAAATTAGGGTTTCATGGCTATGACAACCACAGTGTAGAGCCGCATTTTCTTCTATTTCATGCAATGGTCCAATATTACAATTTGTGAAGAAATTTCGGTGGGGTAGCTTGAAGGCAACATATAGTGGAAGAGGCTTCCAAAATCAGCAACTTGGTAACAACCATTTTCAAAGGAGGTGAGCATAAGTATTGGTATATATTGTTTAACATCTTATGTTGGATCATTACAAAAGGAGAAGGAAGTAAGCAATACTCATAATCAAAGTAACTCATGGATGGAGTCAACCTTCAAGCATGAGCCCTTGCACCACAAAGAAAGAAGAGGCAATTTTCAAAGAGTATCACTCTCAAGGCATAGAGCCTAGGGAAGAGAAGGAAATCATAGGTAAAGTATGGTTGTCACCCAGAAGTTGCATATTTAATGATGAAAACAGTTGATTTCTCTGATCCTGTTGTGGACAAAAATGGGCAACACCTCATTAGATTTGCATGGGTAACCTGATGACTTATGGAAGGTATGAACCTGAAACTCAAGAGGGCACTTCCGGTTCCATTGTGAATCACCTTCAAAAATGAAATTTGGAAACACTGGGCAAAAGATATGGCCATGCGGGAGTCCATAGGAAAGAGAAGTGAACACGGGTTCCAAAATAGCTATGAGTCCGCAATTAAGGGTGATTTCTTTCTTTGTCGTCCCAAACAATGATAGAAGATCCACATTTTTGCTCCTCTGAACTATTTCGCTGCATACTTGTGTCAATGGATTTAGGAAAAGACAATGGTAATATGGAACTGAATTCCACACGTATAATTGGTGATAATGTGAATAACTCTTGACAAACACAATGACACATATCTTTCCGTAGCGAGTACTCGAGGTGTGAAAACAAAACTTTGGGTTCCGGTTGATATTTGAGTTACAAGAAACAGGAAGTCCTTGTTGAATTCAATATTGCATATACAAATGCAATTGGTTAGACAAGTATATTTTTGACAGCCCGCATCAAAAATTAGCCAATATAGATTGCTCGACAAACTTGTCCAAGAATCCTTAGTTCCTATTGCACTCAAGTTCTTTGTACCCAAGTTCTACGCTCCAACAAGGTTATCCAACTGGTGCCAAACTTCTTTTGCCTTGCAACAAGAGTTGGTATGGGAACTTATGCCTCCAAGGAACCGTTCTTTGAATTCATGCATTTTGAAGGACCCTAGTACTGGCGCCCTTAGGACAACAGCTAGCTATGACATTTATGCCCATGAACTTCTTTCTTTGGGTTTAACATGGCAATGCAAAGACTTTAAAGGTATTGCAGGAACTGTTCCATCCTTTTATTTACCCGCAATATCACTATAGAAGCCTATTTTTCCCAATTTTTGGCACAAGGTCCCATGGAACAAGATTGCAGTCCAAGTCTTATCTTTGGAGCATTTATCCTTTGCATCTTCCATGGCCTTAACAATTAATGTAATAGATGCTTCATGATTCTGGAGAAAATATTCTCTAGCTGTAATATGATGTAATGACTTCTATTTCAATGTCTTAAGCCAAGCCAACATCCCAACATCTTTGCGCCATTGTTTGGGAAATTTAGCAGCTTCATGGCTTTACAACCCTTCATGGCCGTCACATGTAGGACTGATCCAAACCAATTTTAAGATTCCATTTCATCTAACTTCATTATGAGATGCAACCTTAATCGCAAACCATGGAGTCAACAACCTGTATGGACAGCAGCTAAGTTATTAATATAATTGTATTCCATGCTCTATGACATGCAACCTCCAAGAAGAATACACAAGAACTCCCCAAACTTCCCCAAGTGCCAACATGAATAAAAAGGTTCCATGCAAAGTGTCTCCAATAGAAAACTACCCAAAACCACCATTATTTTGTCAAACCTTCTCTTTGGCATGCAAATACCAAGGGTGTACATTCATTATACGTAAAGTCGTACTTCATGGTGATATTCATTTTTGGTTAGTTCCGGGCATGCACGGTATTACTTCCTTGTGGGGGACACTTATAAGAATTATGTGCAAATTGGATCTTTCTTGTTGAAAACCATCTTCTACACCAAGTTGGGGTAAGTGTGGGACAAGTAAGAATCTTGAACTAAGGACCAATTATTGTTGTTTTCCATCATAAATCTGTTCATTCTGAAAATTTCAGTTTATTATGAAAGACAATTTTCAATTTCTACACTACTTATAAAATTGTCCCTTTCATAAGATTTCAGTTTACTAGTTGTTATGTCAATGTCATATGGCTGAACATGCAAAATTCAGAGTTGGGACTGCCATTAGCAGTCATCAAACATTACAAGCATGCACTTTTAGGAAGGATTTCATCATTTGTTAGATAATGTGGCAAGAAGGATACAACCTGGAAGAAACAAATAAATCAGACCCTGATAGCCTTGATTTGGATGAGGTCCTAAGTATTTTATGGCTGTTGTAACTTGTTTCCAATGCTATCCACAATCAGATTTGCATCTTGTAATAAGAGGGATAGCTATTGAGTTGATTATTCATCCATTGCTTGCTCTATATGGAAACTACAACCTATCTTGGAAAGATATCTTGGTATTCCTGAGTACGCAAAGGTAGTTTCAGATGTCATTTATATTGGAATTGTGAAGTGGAAGATTAGGAGAATTGACTTACAATGAAATTAGCCCTTGGGCAGCAGAGGTATGAGTTTGTTTGGATTGAAATCCTTCATTCCATATGCACACTAGATCCAGTCTTATGGGAGCACTACAAGGATGTTTTGATCCACCTTGATATGATGATACTTGGGCATATGATTTTGCATTTGTTTGAGGGCAAGAAAACGGGATGGGAGGACTGTAATGTCCCCTTTTCCAAGCTAGTCACTATGAAGGCCTTGGGCCCATTCCACCTTTAGTGGGCTTTGAGGAAGAAAAGTAAGGGAGGTGAACATTACCATAATTATAAGTGATTGTATTTTCCTTATATATTTAATTACTTATTATGGCTTGGTGAAGTGATTTCTACTAGGTGATGGGTGAGATGACAAAGCAAAGGAAGGACGATTTCTATCTTCTCCACATGAGGTCGGTCTTCTTGGAGGACCAAATGAGGATTAAGAGTACACTTCCCCTTCATTAAGAGGTCGGCCATGAAGAATTCGATCCTCTAATTCATCCTTGGCGCCAAAGAAGGGTACTTAAGGAGGTTCGAATGGTGGAGGAGCATATCATTATTATTCACCATTTTAACATTTACTTGGATTTGGAGCTAGTGTAGCTTCTCTTCTTTCCATTGAAGGACGAAAACCCTTCCTTGGTCACCTATTGAGGACGAAAACCCTTCAATAGGATCACACTTGGGGACAAAAACCCTCTTGTGTGCATTGGTGGCTTCATTCATGGAGTCACAAGTGGACTTCATTGTCAGATTTCCAAATTAGCAAGGTGTTTATCCGTGCATGGGGCACTTCTACTCCAACTAGGGCACTTTCAAGGGTGTTGGCACCCTTCATCCTCTTGATCTACCCGCCTGGGAAGTTTGGTATCACTTTTGGTGGGGTTTCCGTGGTTGGAAAATTGTGATTTCACTTTTATTTGATAGCTGGTCTCTCCAAGATCATTTTGAGCATTTGTTTGTGTTGAAACTCCAAGTATTGATGGAGTTATGAATTTTTGAAGTTTCAGTTGTGTTTGCACTTGAATTAAAATTATAAAATATATATTTGCTCCAGATTTCATCTTGTTGGACTTCTGAAGTGTTTGGGATATTTCTATATTGATTTTCAGTCTATATTGCATGAGAATATTGTCTTGAAAAGCCCATACAGTTCGCTGCCCTAGGAAATAGAAAATCATATTCATTGCTAGGGCTAAGTGGTGATATTGTTGGTGTACGTATGAATTCTTTTGTTGTAATAAACATTCAGATTTCTCTTTGTTGCTAATGCACATTTTCAGTTTGTTCCTCTAAGGTTAAAGTGATTAACTGGTGGTTGTAATAAAAATCAGAAGTTGATTCATTTGGGTTTAAGCTCAAACCCGTTATTTCCAGTTTCAGCCCTAGAAAGGGACATTACAAGTTCCTTGTCGAGAGGATTCAAACAACCTCAAGTAACAAAAGCAGGAAATGAAAGATCCGCATCAAAAAATTACTTGATGAAGTGAGAAGTAGAGGAGGGAGATGTTGGGATAGTTTGCCTATGTCTTTTTCACAGGTTGTCGCTGCAACCCTGCAAGTACCTCCACAACTGCACCCACATCAAGTAAACCCTTCGGGAATCCAACACCCTACAAGGTAAATAAATTTCTGACATTTCATAGTTTGAAGGAAAAATTGATGTTGATGAATTAGATCAATAGCCCAATCAACTAGAATCATATTTCGATGATAATGAAAAGTTAACGTTTGCACTCCTAAAAACTTCTCTGGATGTTGAAACATGTTGGGAATAATATTGCCTACAAGATGATGGTAAGACCTTTGGCCCTTTTTGTCTCCCTGATGGCCAAGGGGGGGTTTCTAGGGTGACTAAGCTTTATTATTTTATTATATTGTGCTATTGTTTTAAAAATAATAATATTATGAAAAGCACATATAATAATAATAAATTAAAATGTCAACATCAAAATACAATTAAAAGTAATTGTATTAGAGAGGGGAAAGTGCAACTTGCCTTGGGATTCATTTTTGGGAAATCGTTCCACTAAGCCCAAAAGAGGAAAATGCGACCATCTTAGAGGAATGAAATAATTTGATTGACTGGGTTGGAGGTGGTAGTTGGACTGATTTCCCTTTAAATAAACAAGTCGATTTGTATGGAGGCATCCAGGTTTTTATTATCATCTTTTTGCATTGTTAAGAGCTCTAGCTTTTATCATAAATTCCAAGGACGAAAACCCTTGCGGATCTATTTCTTGCGGACGAAAACCCCAAGGGATTGAGAGGGGATTTCACTCAAAAATTTCCAGTGTGGTAAATCAGATTTTCCGGATTCATTACAGCAGTGAAGGTAGACAGTTTGATAGGTATTTTCAGTGTGTTTTTGACCAGCAGCTGGGCCGATCCATTGTGGACAGTTAGACAGTGATTCCAGAGGTATTTATCCACAAAAATATTTAACAAATATTCTCTATATTTTTGTGAAATAAATCGCTGTATTTGCATCATATTCTGAAGTGAGTTTTGAGGGTTTTCAGGCAGATTTTTATCAGACTACAGATGATTTTTCTGGGTTGTATCGGCTGTAATAAAGTCAGTTTTCTGTATAATTCAGTCGCTATTTATCTGGGCAATCATTAGAAATCAGAAATATTGCCATTGGGTGTTATTTATATTGATATCTCTATTAAACCCTAGTCGCATTTTCCAGATCTGCATTAGGGAAATTGCCATAATATATGTAAATTTGTATTTGCTGTTTTGTTTGAATTAAAAATTCATTAGAATTTAAGGAGGATCCATCTGGGGATCTTTCATATGGGTACTGGAAAAATTCAGAAAACGGCATTTCTTCGATCTCATATGGTGGGTGTTTTTCAAGAATAATGCTACTATGGGTTGTCTATCAAAATGGAACGATGGAATCCTTCAAGACCATAGAAAAATATTTCTGTGAGTTTTTTCGGGAGATTACCCATGACAAAGAAAGGGCTTTATAGTTGTTAGAAAATTTAATATAATTGTCATATAAGTCAAATATGTGGATATTGTAAAAGTACATGTGAATACTAGGAAATAAATGCACAACATGAGAATATAAATGATGTGCTTTAAAAGGGTTAGTAGTAACGGCTAAGGGAGGGTCATTAGTTCAACCTAGTAATTAAAGGTTACGTTGGCATTTGGTTGGTAATCAAGCTCTCCATTTTCATGTAAAATCATCCATTTTGTTTCCTGGACTTTGAGTGAAGACTAGTACAGCAAACTTATCTCTCTCCACTTTCTGAGCTTTCCTCCTATCTTTGTCTGCCTTTCTTGCAATAGTATTAGAGTTGTAGATGTGGGGATTTTGGAAATATTTGAAGGCATAGGAGAGGAAATGTCGGATTGAATATCTACAGGAATAGACCTGTTGAATTAATGTCAAAACCCTAACGAATTCTCTGAGTAAGATATGTAAGGGGACAACATGAATGATCCAACACATTTTTAGGGTTGGAGACAGAATTTGGAGTGTTTTGACACTGGTACTGTTGGCATGGTTCGCAAGAACATATTTGCATCGTGATCTATGTATTGACACCAATTTTTATAATTTAAAAATTCGAACATTCAGTTTTTAAAGATTTTGCAGTTTTTAAGATTTTGGTCTTCAGCATGTATTTCAAGGCAGTGTGGAGCAGTTTTGGCTTTACCTATCAGCATTATTAAAGTCGTTACATAAATTGGTGAGTCTCAATTCACACAAAATTTTCCAATTATGGTAAGTTCTAACATATAAAGGCAAAAGTTTGATATTCGGTATATCTTTTAATCAAGAGCAGCTTCTGGTAAAAAACTCTGTAGAATGTTTTTGAACAAAAGACATCCTTGTGAATTGGGACACTATCTCTCAAGCCTTGATTTGCCTTGGTGTTTGGTGGTTATTATGATTATTAGAGAGTGATTATGGCAATGGCAGATTTGAATAAAATTATGCTGTCAACCCACACCCAAAAATGGAAGATATTTTTATTGCAAATTTGTAAAAATTTCACCATTTGAAGATTCATGGGATGCTGAACATCCAGGTTTTGGGAATTGGATGGAGTTGGTTATAAAAATTTGCCTAAGAATCAATTGCAAAAAATCACTACATTAAATCAAGATGAAGGACTTTGTCTTGAGCCAGAACTGGCAGGTTTTGATGTTGTTCACTTCTATCTATTGCTAGCAAATATGCTGTTTCAAGTATCAGGTTTACAAATGTGCAACAAAGGTGTCAAAGAAACTGAAAATTAAGTGATCTTTCTAACATTTGGAGTTTGGCACCAAGGTTATAGACACTGCAACAGAATCTATATCTTTTTGCTACAGCAAAATAATATTGTTGTTGGTTTACTTTCATTTCAGATTGAGAGACAAGTATGTTCAACTTGTTTGGAGGGGAAACAGAGCAAGAAAGTAGTCCCAAATAAAATAGAATTGGGAGCCATTGTTTCTCGAAATGGTGCATGCAAGTGTTTGCAGTCCAATTAAGGTGAAAGCATCCAGGAAATCAATGGAGGTAAAATTTACAGGGTCCAATGCTTTATACTTGTTCACTTTTTGTTGATAATTATCAGCAAGAGGATGTGAGTGTACTTTCTCAAAGCACGAGAGTGAGGTGTTTGAGAAATTCATACTGTTTAAAGGCTACTTCTAGAGGTTGAATCCAATTCGGAAATTAGGTGCCCTCGCCCCCCCTCTTGGGAGGAGTTTAATTCCATCAGTAGCTTTACTTCTTGTCCAACTTTGAATGTTAGGAGGGCATGTGACTACCATCCTATGAGTAGATAACTCCTTATCAGTCCCCTCCTTCATTCTCTTCTCCGCTTTCCTTCCAACCTACCTGGGGTCTGGATTGACCCCCAGGTGGTATGGCTAGATGGTTTTGTTTTTTGGGGTTTTTGCTTGTTCTTAAACTCTTATTCTCTCTTGCTTTTCTCGTGGAACTCGTTATTTTTGTCTTCAAAGACCAGCTTGCACTTTGTATATTGTTTGGATCTGCAGTCCCAACTTGATCATACTTCTGTGAAACCAATTGCAAATGGAAGCATTACATATATTTAGTCTTATCTTACAAGCTATAGATCACAATTTTTCAGATAAGTAGAAGGTATGCAAATCAACCCACAAAATCTGGAACTATGTAAATGAAACCCTGGCCCATAATAATTAAATATTGCTTATATACAGCTGAAACTTGGAAAAATTTATAACTTGCTCAATACTTCCATCTTTTGCCGTTCAAATAAAGTGCAAACTAATTATATAAATTCAAGAGCTTTCCAAAAGACTATTAAAATCTGAATTTTATGACAACTGAAACCTCTCCAAAACAGCCCCCTAAATCCCCAAACCCAGTCGCTAGGGTTAGCATAAAACATGTAAATTATTTCCAGCTCATAGAATCCTTCAAAAACATCCCATATAATGACTGCTCATGCATCTTAGAAATAATTAAGCCAACTCAGAACAGCATTACAAATATAGCTTGTTCAAAACACCTTAAAATTATGATCCAAAAGATGCTCAATTCAAGTCGCCATACCTTAGAATAAATTGCAACAATAACAGCAGTAGCAAAGTACCATAAAGCACCACTAAAGACCACTTCAATAATGAACTCAATTAACCATGCAGATTTAATCTCTCAATACAAATGCGCCAATACTTCTAAGACAAGTTGCCAATAGCTAGGAGGCATAAATCATTCAATAAAGACACTTCAAGACTTATCAATGAAATCACATTTACTTCAGCTCCAAATGGAACATGAGAGTCTTCAATGTCTTCAACAATGGCTCCCAAATGAGAGCTTAGCAAAATGCAAGAACTAGGGCATACATCCCATGGGCATACATCCTAATACTCCAAGCATGGAGTGAAATCAGTAGATTCATCAACATAACCTTTCCCTCAATGTGAAAAAATATATTTATAGATTTCTCCTAGGGGGGAGTGATTCACTTTTTGGAGGGAAAACCATAATTTGAAATTATAAGGCATGCTTATAAATTCCCCTTTTTATTTTAATTTCCCCCTCTAAGTGTGGCGTCCCCTTTCTAAGGGTCTTTTTGACAATTAAAAGTCACTTAATATTATTTAATTAATTCCATTTTAATTTTATATTTTTGGGGAATTAAATTAAATAATAAATTCAATTAATTGCTCAATAAATATTCTTTTGTGAGCAATAATACAATTAAGTGGAAGAAACCACTTAACACCCATAATTAAATGAGAACTAATAATTAAATGAATATTGTTTTATAATAACAAATGATAAAAATCACTCTTCAGGCAATATCATTCAATTACTAGCATAGTTTTCCCCTTGCAACATCCCAAAGGCCCATGGAGAAAGATAGGACAAGGGTTTTCAAAAAGGGGACATTAAATCGGGGGTGAAAACCTAAATTTGAATGCCAACATCTACTACTAACAGAACATCTACCATTATTTGTGCTAATACACGGGAATCTAAACTAAACAAAACTTATTCTGAAAACGGCTAGAACCTAGAATGTAAAGGTTGAAACTTGTTTTTCTTTTTCTTTTTTGAACTGAATCTAGGATTTACAGAAACACGTCTAATATAATTGAATAGCAAGATGAAACAACAGAATAACTGAAGTCTGAAACCACACCATCAAACTTCACTGACATCAAAATAGCTATATACAATGGTACATAAGATGACAGGAACCTTTCCTGAAAAAGTATAGGCACCAACTCAGACCAACTAACCTCCAAGGGCGTTACGGGTACCACACTGAGTCACGAATAAGTCTTCGACTGATTATCCACCTAAAACCCTGCCCCCTTAGTCTAAAGCCTATGGGCTTTTTAATATTTACTTTCTTTTTCAGTTTCAAAGCTTCTTTTTCAAGTGGGATAATCTTGATTTTCCTATTAACTAAAAAAAAAGTATAACAAACAAAAAAATACAGCTTATGTTACCGCTAACAAAAAGTAAAGAGACTATCAAAACACTAGTACACAAGCAGGTTATCTTAAAACATCATCAAAATGAATTCCTCGGTTTTACATATCAACAAACAATGTTTACAAAATAAAAACCAACATTATTTTTTTAAAACACCAGAACTTTATATTATATAAAACTCGAAATTACATATTTGATTGTGACAAGTTTGAAAGCTATTGGTCCAAGCTTGAGCATTATACAACAAAAAACCAAAGGGAATAATCATGACAGAGAATCAAGATTAAGAATATATTTGATATCCTACTGAAGCTTGTTTGACCACCAAAGAGGGGGCATGCCATAGCAAAACAGGTCCTTGTTGTCCAGAGCCCAATTAGCCAAACCATCAGCAACTTTGTTCCTCTCACAAGAAATGTGATTGAAGTGGACCTCCTGAAATTTTCCTTATAGTTGTTTGATCTTCCACACTTCTTTGGCTATACACCAATTAGAAGCGGAGCCCAATCTATTATCAGAAAGTATGTGGATAATGATTTTGGAATCCAACTCAACCTAGAGCTTTTGCCATCCAATTTTCAAGGCCTCTTGCAAAATTGTTGGTAAAAGAGCCAAGATTCTCATCAAAAAAGAATTGCACCCCACATTCATCATCCCTACCAATGCCTCCCATAGCAGCTCTCCCTGTATATCCTCTGGAAGCCTCATCCATGTTCAACTAACCATATCTTGGAGGAGGCTTCGACCAATGACCGTCCCTAAGAGGTTTCTTTTTGTTTTGCAACCTAGAGCAAGAAACATCCTTGGGATCAATGTTAAACTGATGACATATGCTTACCCATTCTGGTGAAAGATCTTGAGGCAAAGATAATTTATGCTTCAGGCTTTCCAATATGTTGATTTTGGTATCCTCCCAAACAAAAGAGTTGTCTTTACTAATTTGCATGAAAATTCTATTGTTTCTTTCCTTCCAAATATTCCAAAGTAGCAAAGAGATACCACTCCATAGCAGAGGAATAAGATTTTGGCCTTTAGGAAGGGATTTCTGCCAATCTCTAAAAATCTGCTCCAGAGATTCAAAATTTATCCAATCCACTTTAAATAAAGAAGTAAAATGATGCCACAAAGGTATAACCCACGGACAAGAGAAGTCCCCATTTTTGAAGACCCTTAGCCTATCTTTCCCCGTGGGCTTTGGGATGTTGCAAGGGGAACAATTTTATTAAATAATTAAATATTATTGCTTGAAGCAATAATTATTTAATTATTTAATTGTGAAGATTATTTAATTTAATTTCCAAAACATAAAAATTAAATGGGGAATTAATTAAATAAATATTTAAGTGGTTTTTATTGATAAAATCACCCTTTGAAAAGGGGACGCCACACCTAGGGGAAATAAATTGCTTTTATTTAATAATTTCCCTCTCCTAGGGATTTCGAATTTTGTGCCTCCTTGCTTATAAAAGGAGTGTTGGGATCATTGTTAGACTCATGTTGATTTGATCATTTATGTCTCTCCATGCTTGGAGAAATGGGATGTATGCCCTAGATTTTCATTGTGCTCTCTCTCATTCGATTTGGAATTGTTGTAGATCTGATTTTGAAGACTTTGTCATTGAAGATTTGAAGACTTGATATTTATTTTTGGCGGCATTTTGGAAAGTGGCGACTTTACTGGAAATTTCTGTTGCATTTATGGAAAATTCTGTTGGTTGGAATTTGATGAATTTATGTTCATTGAAAGCTCTTTGTCCAAGCTTTCCAACAAGGGTAATTTCGTGTCAAAATTCCAAGTATTGCTCAAGATGTGAATTTATGAAGATTTAGTTATTTACCTAATTTCCCAAAATTAGGGCAGCGACTTGTTTTGGAGTTTCAGGTGACTTTTTAGCATGGCATTCGTGGATGCAAAATTCTAAAATTGATCTCATAATTTTCCTTGGAATTTATGCTTCGTTTTGAGCTATGGTTCATAATTTTTCATGATAAAGACCCATTTTGCAAGTTATTAAGGGTTTGATGCTGCAGTTGTATTTCGGGATTTAAAAATCAGGTTTTCCGTATTTTCGTGGTTTTTATTGTACGGAAATTTGCTCCTAACCCACCATATCTATCATTTCCCTTTCGTTTCATGCAATTGGGTTAGTTGTAAATCAAAAGTTATGGAATTTTGAATATTTCAGCCTAAGGTTTTGACGAACTTACTAAAAATAGTAAGTTTAGATTTCATAATGCTTTTGTTGAGGGTTTATGCCCTGAAATGTAAGATTCACCTATTTTTATTTTCAAATTTGGCTAATTTTCCGGTTTTGTTCCAAAAACCAACTTTGGTATCAGAGCTTCCTTCATATTTGTGTGGCTCATTTGTACAATGCAATTTGTAGCTTAATATTTGTATGGAGGTCTCTAGGCCAAGCGGAACCATGAAGTTTGGAAAATTGCAACAGTGGGGTTTGAATAATAATTATCATCAGCAGTTGTGAAAGATCTATGTTAAGCATCCTAACTTTTCCTAGAAGGATGACATTGCTTAAGAATTGTTGGTAAAACTAGAATTGTTTGGCCTCCTGACGAACAATCAGATAGTACAATGATTCATTCATTGATGTTTCAGTTGGTTAAGCCTAGGACTTTTGGCATGAAGGATGTGAGATGAAAATTATGGTTGTTCCACCCTATCATTGTATAAAGTACAAAAGAGAAAGCCCCTAATCTACCCTGACAATGATGAGATCATGAAGACATATTTCCACGCTTGGTCGGAGAGTTTTCAAGGCCTTTGGAACTTCAGCAATAGCCCTTATTACAGCAAGAGGGTCACTATCCTGAAAACTATGGCAGAGGTAACATCTTGTGTATTAATGTTAGAGCTTGGTTGTAATGAACTTATCCTTCAGAATGTTCGAAGGTATTTTTTAGAGTCATACATTGATAACCGTTCAGAAGATGTACCAAGGTTGAACTTCCCAATACAAATGTATTATGAGATCTGACAATTACATAAATGAATCATGATGATGTTCCTCAACAATTTTGGAATGTGCATACCAGAGAAGAATTGAGACAAGGAGAGCATCGGCAGCATCCACTTTCTAAATTACCAACATCAAAATAAAGCGTGTTGTGGGAGTCAAATCAAGTACGACTCCCAAGGATGGCAGCCAATCTGTACAATATTCAAAGTGCATATGAGTGGGGCCATGGATCCTCAAGAGTATGAGTTCCTTGAATGCAAACTAATGAGCTTTTTGCTCTAATATGGCATAAATGCCTGAAGGCACAGAAAATATCGTGATTGTCTAAGGTAAAGAAGTAAAATTCGACATGATTGATGTAGTTGAAGTATGGAGTTATGGCACAAGTCAATTATGACACGCCTTCCAAAGATAAGAAAACCACCCAAAACCATATTTACATGGTAAGAAATTCAGAGTGGTTGATTATATCCTAGTAAGTTTCAACCTTTGGGTGGAAGTTTATGGTTCAAATTTCAATCATGATGAGGGTTTTTACCTATGGTTGATGTCATCCCTCAAAGGTAACATTTCATTTATCTTGTTGTTATGAAATCTTTACATGATGAGCTGCCACTTGGGCATTTAATTTTTGTATTTTTAAAGGAAAAGTTGGTGAACAAATGTGTGGGATGGATCAACATTGCTTGCATAGCTACAAATTTTGGGGCTTCTACAAAGAGTTTGAAGGAGAAGAAGAGCCATGGTATAAGGTTTTCACATGATCCATATTCTATGATTCTCATGGTAGCTAAGGAAGAAAGTGTAATAAAGGGAACCTTGGCATCACTTGCCGGAAATGATAGAATTCACCTATTCCAAACAAGAGGTATGTTGCATGGCAATCCAGTGAGTCTTTTTATTAATGGTGCTTCCCACTATTTTATTGATGCAAGGATGGTTGCAAGCTTAAGTTTGAATATTGGAGGATTCCAAGGCCTCAAGGTATCCTTGGCTAATGTATCCATCATACTATGTTGGCACAAGAGTTCTTCACTCATTACCACATTGAGAAATAATGAAGTATGTGATGATTTTTATGTTGTGAGTTTGAATAACATGGATGTGGTGTTAGGATGTCCGTGGTTTTACACATTGGGAGAATTCACTCTCACCTTAGAAAAGATGGAGCTCAAATACACCAAAGAAGGCAAGGTAATTGGAGTCCAAGGTATAAGAACAAGTTTGCCTAATGATGAGTCTTCTAATTATTGACAATTTGCATAAGGAAGTTCCTTGCCATGATCTATTTTGCATCTCAAATAGTTGGGTAAACTTTATTGCTGTTATGCATAGGAAAAAACAGCCACCTCATGCTTTTCTTATAGATAATTTTGTTGGTACAAAGGCTCAGAAGATTTCAGTTTTTCATGACACAACAAATTGGAAGTTTCTTATGCATGGACTGATAAAAAGAGTGCAGTTTAAGGGGGCTGCCAACAGTGATTTTCTAAGAGGGCTGCAAAATCAGTTAGAAACATGCAAACAGGGGTTCAAGGGTATCTATATGATACCAAAATACGAGGTAACAAATGATGCTTGGGCCTTGAAGAAGAATGATTTATTGTTAGTACAAGCTCTCATGCAACATAAGACTGATGTATTTATCAATTTCAGTTTGTTACCTTCTTCATTTGTTGTTTCTTATGATCATGGACTACATGTTAGAAAGGATGAAGTTTTTGGCTGAGATTTTTTCCACATCCAATGGAGTTTCATGAGGAATTATGTATGGCTTGATTTTATAGCTAACATGTTGTGGGAAAGAGTGTGGCAAAAGTACAGGAAAATCTTGAAGCATATGACTGAGATTTTGGGACAGCAAAATGAGGAAACAAATTATGCAAGATTGTTTAATTCTACAGTTCAGATTTTTTATGTACACATGATGATATGGTTATGGGTGTTTGTTTGTAACTCATGCATGATTGATTGGGAAGGGATAAGTCTGATTTTTTATGAAGAATGACATGACTACAACAGCATATGGGACTTGCATAGCAGATTATGGGGGCAGCCCATGCATGAAAGAAAGTTGGGCACCATCCAAGCCATGGAGATACCAAGAAGAAGCAAGAAGAGTGTTCTTCAACACTCATTTTTCTAACTGGTTTGTTTCATGTGCAGGTTTGAAAAATAAAATGCAGCAGTTTACACTCCTAACTTTTAGGAGGACGAAACAGCCCAAGATATTACAGATGCTACTCCACTTGAGTGGCATGGGAACTCAGTTCTTGGAGAGCTACCTTTTTGGTACCAGATGCATGAGCTTGCTATTACTTGAGGGCAAGCAATCTTGGGAAGGGGAGGACTGTAATGTCCCCATTTTTTTAAGACCCTTAGCCTATCTTTCCCCGTGGGCTTTGGGATGTTGCAAGGGGAACAATTTTATTAAATAATTAAATATTATTGCCTGAAGCAATAATTATTTAATTATTTAATTGTGAAGATTATTTAATTTAATTCCCAAAACATAAAAATTAAATGGGGAATTAATTAAATAAATATTTAAGTGGTTTTTATTGATAAAATCACCCTTTGAAAAGGGGACGCCACACCTAGGGGAAACAAATTGCTTTTATTTAATAATTTCCCTCTCCTAGGGATTTCGAATTTTGTGTCTCCTTGCTTATAAAAGGAGTGTTGGGATCATTGTTAGACTCATGTTGATTTGATCATTTATGTCTCTCCATGCTTGGAGAAATGGGATGTATGCCCTAGATTTTCATTGTGCTCTCTCTCATTCGATTTGGAATTGAAGTAGATCTGATTTTGAAGACTTTGTCATTGAAGATTTGAAGACTTGATATTTATTTTTGCCATTTTGGAAAGTGGCGACTTTGCTGGAAATTTCTGTTGCATTTCTGGAAAATTCTGTTGGTTGGAATTTGATGAATTTATGTTCATTGGAAAGCTCTTTGTCCAAGCTTTCCAACAAGGGTAATTTCGTGTCAAAATTCCAAGTATTGCTCAAGATATGAATTTATGAAGATTTCTGTTATTTACCTAATTTCCCAAAATTAGGGCAGCGACTTGTTTTGGAGTTTCAGGTGACTTTTTAGCATGGCATTCGTGGATGCAAAATTCTAAAATTGATCTCATAATTTTCCTTATAATTTATGCTTCGTTTTGAGCTATGGTTCATAATTTTCAGATAAGTATTTTGCAAGTTATGAGGGTTTGATGCTTGCCAGCTGTATTTCGGGATTTAAAAATCAGGTTTTCCGTATTTTCGTGGTTTTTTTGTACGGAAATTTGCTCCTAATTAATATCTATCGTTTCCCTTTCATTTCATGCAATTCGGAGTTGTAAATCAAAAGTTATGGAATTTTGAATATTTCAATCTAAGGTTTTGACGAACTTACTAAAAATAGTAAGTTCCAGATTTCAGTGCTTTTGTTGAGGGTTTATGGTTGAAATGTAAGATTCAGATTTTTATTTTCAGATTTGGCTAATTTTCTAGTTTGTTCCAAAAAGGGGGCATTACAACTCTTCAGTGGATGAGAAGCCATAGAAAGAAACTGACTTTAGGCCAAATCCCCGTGTGTCAAATGTGCTTGAAGGAAAACTGAAGAGGAAGAGGATTTTCAGAAACCAAAGAAGCATAGCCAGCAGCAACAGAATAAGTCCCAGAAGCATCCCTTCCCCATCCTAGTTTATCAGGTTCTAGGGATGGACAAAAGGGGTGAGCTTTCAAGATATTTGTAATCATCAGTTGCACTTGATGTTCCATAGCAAATTGGCCACTCCACAGGAGGAATCCAAGATTTCCTAATCTCCCATGGCTGAGTATCTGATTTACCATAATGGGCGATCTTGACCAACATTTAATGTTATGATATTTCTTAGGAAGAATCTAGAAAGAAATGGGTCGAGGTGAAGTTGAGACCAACTTTTAAGGAATAGCAAAGCATTTTTCCAAAAGATTTTGCTCAAGCAATTGTTGCTCCACACAATCTTGGATTATCAACTTTAATTAATTAAAGGGCTAGGTCAGCATATAAATTCAATTGACAAATAAATCATTTTGGAAAAGAAGTGTAGAAACAAGTTCATGGAAGTTTTCAATCAACTGTTAATATCCTTACTAAAATTTATAATCATGTTTATAAGCCAAGTCACAAGGTTCGAGTCCGTGTTCATGTTCGATGAGGATAAAGTTCGGTTCAAGTTCGCCAAGGGATAAAGTTCGAAAAAAAAATGTCTTTAAGTTTTAACAATTATTTCTCTATCATTTTTATTTTTTGCAAAAAATGCATGAATATGTCAGAGAGACAGAGTGGAGAGAGCTTTCAATCCACTACTTTCACTCGATATATGTATATATACATACATTTGTAAAATAATGGAAAAATGCGTCAAAAAAATCCCATGTACAAATAATGGATAAAGTTCGAGTTCATATTCAATGAGAATAAAGTTTGCGAAAATTCGAACTTTTTTGATAAATTTCGGAGAACCTTGTGACATTGTTTATAAGTACAAATAACTATGAAGATGCGCACTAATTAATAAGCATTCATTAATGAAGTTTTACCACTAAAAATGATCCTTATGAATTTCTACTTGTGTGAATTTATCAATAATCCTCTACAAGACTCTTAAAAAATATATTTTGACCTTACTTTGAAACATTTATTGTTGTCTTTCAAGATGATATATCATTCCCGGTACTTATCAAGACGTGCATTTGAAGCATTTCTAATGGCAGCAAATATTCTTAGGAAGGAGAAAAAATTTGCCAAGTTTATATTCCTCCAAGAAGGTATAGAAAGATGCCCCTTGAGTATTGTTGACCATTTATGATTTATAGCATTAAAGTAAATGAATCAATTAGCTTATAAAATTCAGTTAACTCTGTTTGTTTGAATGCATCAAATATTATTCAACTCACCAAGGACAATTATCTTCTTACAGCAAGTAGAACTTTCCAGTCATAACAAGTATTAAATTAGGGTGACTTAACGCTAATTTCAAATGAAAATGAAGAAAAAAACAGACTTTATTAAGAGATATTTTGTGAAATCAGAAAAGCATGCGCTACAGAAGGAATAGAAGGTAAAGCAGATAAATAGGAAGCCTAAAAACTCAATTTAAAGAAAAGTAGGCCCTTGGTAAGACTCGAACAATTGTGGCTAAACATGGTTAAACTAGTCTTATGAACTACTCATAACAACACTTTATGTGATATCCCCATACAAAATGGCTAGGTTGTTCCAACATAAATCAACCTATGACACATTTGTAGTGCCCCCTCCATGCTCGTGTTGTCGCCAGTCCCCGTGTGCCATGGGGATCAGGATAACCCTATCCCAATTGTCGAATAAATGTGTTTGGAACCCTTGCCCAAGGACTGTGGGATGGTCATTGAATGTTGGGCTCATGTTGGGTTGTCATTTCGACCACTGACACAAGGATCATAAATAAAATTGTCAATGGAATAAATTTGAACTATGGTGATGATAAAATAAAGAGGGTAACGTTGAAGTTGTCCTTCACAGACTAAATGTATATTTGTGCCTTCAATTCATGAGGTGATGTCATTTGCCTTGCGAGTCATTCAACTCGAGAGTATTTCAAGGTTTGAGTTTAAATTATCTATGTAGATTTTATTACGATAATGTTGTTCTGATCAATTTGTTTTATGATATTGTCTCTGATCATTGGGTGACAAGGCCGCTTGGGTGCATTTACGACCGGTAGCTCCTAAAAGACGAGTGTCATTTTAATCTTGTTTTCCAATTTGGGGTTTTGTCAACTATGATTGTTTCCCTGTATGTAGGGGAATAGAAAGGAATTGTTCCTATGTGTGTTTGAGTCTCAAAGATGGGTTTCAAACGTTGGTTTGTGAGCAAATTGTCTAAATTTGACGTTTTTGGAAACTTGCGACTAATTGGTGAAAATTGTCATATGAACTTATCCAAGCAAAATAATGATAGAGAAACCTTGTAAACACAAATACATGACTGTAGGAAACTTCTTGTTAACACTTGCTTGAAAAAAATTGAATGTGGGTGTTTTCTCTCTCCTCTCTTTATCTCTCTCCTTGGCTTTGAAAACGAAATGAAATGACATTACAATTCTTACTCTTCTTGGAAGTGTGTTAAATATAATTTCATTATTGTTAGAGGATTGTGAACTCGTATATCGTGCTTGTTTGTAGTTTGATGCCATGCCAACAATTGTGTTGACCATGTGGTGGTTGTAAGTACGTGGGACAAGAAAGAAAGGGTATCGTTGTTGGTGTTTTTGATATATGAAATATGTAATATCCCTTTTGGAGACAAAACTTAAAATTAAGGAAATTAGCTCAAACCCCAATACAAGAAAATTTGATTTTTATGACAGCAATTAATAAAGGACCAAAAAAAACACTCTCAAACAATAGCGACTAGGAGAGAGAGAGAGAGAGAAATCAACCGTAGAAACACTCAAAAATTATGAGAAGTTATTCCTTGGATTTCCCCTGATTTTAGAAGCTAGAAAATGTGATCAAATCACCAAACTCAGAATTTTGGAATTTCTTATGGCACAAAAACAACTGAAACTTGTAAATTTGATCATTCTTACAAAACAAGGAATTTCCACACATATGAATACTCAAGATGATCATAAAAATACCAGCAATCAAATGAGACCAATATCATAATTTTCCAACCATGGAAACCCTCTCAAATTTGATCCCGAGATCTCTAAATGAGTAGATAAAGCTGCCCAATGCCGATAAAATTCTGAATATTAAGTATTCTCCTCATATCTGCAATAGTATTCAAGCTCAATCAATGTTGAAGGGTTTTTCGTCCTCCAACAAAACCAATAGAAGGGTTTTCGTCCTTCTAGGAAGCCACACAAGAGGGTTTTCGTTCTCAAGTGGAAGAACATGGAGCAACAAGCTCACAATGCCCAAATAGGAAAATGCATCAAATCTCCTCCAAATGCGCCCTCTAATCTTCTTTTATAACCTCCTTTTGGCGCCAAGGCTTAGAATAGCAAGGCCGACCTCTTAAAGTATTCTTTTAATCTTTAATTGGCTTTTAAAGTGTACAAAACCCAATCGACCTGCTAAAGGCAAATACGTGCTAAAAAGAAACATTAAAATGTTGAAAAATATATACAATGAAAACTTGTAACAAGTTTATAGTCCCGAAAATCAAGTCTTGCATCATTTGCAATCAAACCCTCCTTGCTAGGAGTTGCAAGATTGAACCTTGCTTGCTTAACTCTCAACATGGAATATACAAATTCAGCTTCCACCCTTGTTATGAAGCTTTCATTGGGTTCGTGTGCAAGGCTTGGAAAACGAACATACCTTATGTTACAAGCCATATCCATTTCTCTATAATGCCTCTCATATTGACCCACAAATTGACATGTTATAAACAATGAATTTGAAAGACTTTCATAAATTAAGCTGATCTCAAAATGTCCATCTTTCTTTCTTACAACATCACTCAAACATGACATGTGATCCATAACAACAATTTTCCCATAATAACATAAGTATGACAGAGATATAAAAGGAGATAAAATGTCATCATACATTGAGTTGTTCCCCACATGTCTACCTTCCCATGTCGGATGAAGAGTGATTGAAACATCCTCCATTTTCCCAATCTTGTGACTCAGAACTTCTGAGTTGAAATCAGCCTTCTTCTTCTCCACATAATCAGCAAATGAATTTTTTCTGCCTTGGCTTCAACCATATCTTGATGGTGTTCACATAGGGAAACTTCGTAGCTCTTACCGTAACCATGGGCACCATAAATTTGCCTCCTCTTGACTGTTGTTTTGGAAAATCTAGCAAACTGAAAATATTCACGACACTCTTTTGGTTATCTTCCTATAATCAGCTTATTTGGCTAATATCTCTCTTATTAGCTAAACATTCCTCCTTTCAACCATTCAGAACCTCCCTAGTTCTCTCTAGACCACTTCTATTGGCTTCGTAGGCTATCTATCAGTCACAATTGGTTATCTAGACCCCTCCCAACTCTCAATGAGTCTCTAATCACTTGCTAATCAAGTTTAACTAGCCTAAACCCTAGTTAACTAGCCTAAACCAAGCTTAACTAAGCCTAAAGCATGTTTATCCTAATCTAATCTAAAAGTGTATTTTTGAGCTTTAGTCCCACATGCACCCAAATTCCAAACTCTTCCATTTGGAAAACTATAAATAGAAGGGTCACCCCTCCCTTTCAAACTTACAACTTCACTCACAAACAAAATATCTCTCTCACATTTGGAGATATTGGCATTAGACCTCATTTGCATTAGCCAAGCTAATAGGCATTTGATCTTGGCTATCCTCCATTGTTGAAGCTCCTCCATCTTGCATCCATAACTTCATAGTAGGTTAGTAGGAGGGTATCTAACTTGGCCTTGTAGCCATTTTAGAGAGACCTCTTCACCTCCATTGAAGAAAACAACAAATCTAATTTGATTGCTCATAGGTTTAACTAGGTTCAATTTATGTTTTAAGTAATCATAGAGTAGTTAGAGATAAAATGATAGTGTTTTAGTTTAATTCATTATTGTAGAAGTTATCTTGTTTAGCACTCATCTTGATGTTTATGATAGGTTTAGTTAGATCATGGAACTACTTAGCTAGTTTCTTGTTTATTAACATAACTAATCTTCTCATGCATACATTTGGCACGCCCGGTGGGACACTTATGTCCATCCTCCATTAATGGAGGTCTTTTGAGTTCTTCAAAGTTCATTTTCAAGTTTTTTGGATCAAATCACTTGTTATTTCCTCATTTCTATGTTTCTAACACTAGATAAATGACCTTCATTTACATGTATTTTGTGGGTTTGATATAGAAATAGGACACTTTGACTAACAACTAACCTGTTTGCTTTTGAAAATTTGAAAATCCGTGAGTTTTGCAGGTTTTTCACAGGGTACGCGTAGGTGTTGTAAAGGGGCACGTCCATGTTGAAACCCTAGCATCCCCGTCGGAACAGGTGCACACCTGTCTGGATGTGTTTATCATTAAAAATTTTCTCTCTGCAGGGACGTGCACGCATCTCCGTCAGTGGGTCAGCATCTCCATCTCTCTGGCCGCGTCTGTGTAAATAACCCCACTGTGTAAAAATTTGAAACTTTTTGTTTTATGCTTGGACACATCTCCATTGAAACCCTAAGCATCCATGTCAGTTGCAAGTGTCTTTGTCTCTCTAGACACGTCTATGTTTTTTGGTATACTGTGGATTTTACTAATTTTGTTTTACAGGTGTATCCGTTGAGTTAGGCACGTCCACGTCGGAACCCTAGCGTACTGTCAGAAAATCCTACGTGTAGGTGTTATCCCCCCTTTTGAATTTTTACCTTGCATGTGTCTGCATTGGTTAGGGTGTGTATCCATTTGGCTGGGGCACGCATGCATCATTCTGGGGCACGCAGGTGTCTCTGTGTAGTCTGGATTCATTCATTTTATTTTTAGTGCTCCTTGTTTTGATCATATCTTTTGACTCGTTAACCCATTTTCAGAGTTTGAATAGGCGTCAGAAAGAGAAAAAGCATAATTTGTGAGGGAAATTCCAAAATTAATATACCTTTGGTATATTTATTTCTATCACAAAACTCCCAAAGTGCCCCGGAGACCTCCAAAAATGCAAAATACTAAAAACTGTTAAAAAACTGCTAAAAATAGATTTCTAGAATTTTTTGATTTTCTTGGTTTTCTAACTTTTGCAGGGTTCTAACAGTGGTTTACAAGTTTCCTCTTCATTAAGTTATTTTATACTAACTTAATTAAAAACATTTGCATCTTCATTTGTGAAAGGTTTGAAACGTGTATGCTCTTCCCTCGCACCTTTCTAGGTGATCTTGGGAATCAAAACGTTTCACCACTTTCTTCATACTTGCAAAATGGTTTAATTAGCTTTCAAAGTTGGTTAAAAGGAACTCCTTTTCACATTGTACTTAGGAATTTTCCATTTATTGCAAATTTGAGTGAGATACCTTGTTGTGTATGCTCTTTCCTTGCGTCTTAGGATGATCTGGGAAATCAAAAACAACATCTTATCTCCTTTGTATGACATTTTGGAAAATTACTAACCTTGGTATGTAGGACCAAAATCGCTTGTCAAAGAAAGAGGTCAAAACCAAACAAAACAAAAACTTCTAATACACGTGTTTTCATACAGGTTGCCAAATGGTGTGCTACTTAAAACCACATTTAAGTTAAAAAGATAAAAAAACACACCACTTCAAATCACACTGTATTGCAGGTTTCAGAAAAGGGTACGTCCCTATCCACTCAACTAGAACATAACCCCTTTGGCATAATGCCTTAAGCTACAACAATGGGGGTGGTTCCAGGAACCCTAAAGTAATCCACCACTGAGTAACCTCGTGGATGAAACAGGAAGCGCTCTGCTTACCCACTTGACTAGTTTTTCCTTGTGAGTTAGAGTTACCAGTTGTCCATATGGCGACCCCAGTGAGAGTACACATGGATGCATTTATTTCCCATTGTGCTTGAAGGGGGTAAAGTAAAGCCGAGATACTCCCAAGATAGTCAGGGTGACTATTTGGGTAAATCGTGCTCACTTAAGACAACTTTGTAACACCTAGTTGAGAGAACTTATTAAGGAGGCCATTCTGTCTTGGAGCCCACTTTACTAGTCCATTATTGCATCTTGGCCATCACAAAGTGATAACTTGTTTGGATTCAGAACCTTGTTTTTCAAACAAGGTAAAGAATCCATTTAAGTTAGATCTAAGTGTATTTCATCACGAAATTAAACGACGTTCACTTATCTTGGTTTCTTTCTCACCTTCAGACGAGGTGAAACTCTGCCCAAGTGGTGCTTAGTTTATTTTCATCTTTTGATCTATACCTTTGCATTCTTGTTTCCCATTTGGGACAAGAGAAGGCATCTTTCAGGAGTGTTGTCATAGATAGTGTTCACCACTTTTTTGTCCATTTACGCTCATCCATGTTTGCGGCTGAGTTGTTAAACATCTAAAGTGCGTGGATGCATCCTCATATCTTTGATGGCCACTTGATCTTGATTTCAAGATCATCATCATAGTTAGGATTGATTCATCATTTGATCTCCCTTTGACGTGTTACCTTGTTCGCATTGTCTCGACACAATTAAGATACTTATGTCATGTTTTTCATAAACGTGATCTAAGTATCCACATTGTGGCATTACGCTGCACACATTTTAGCACATCCTTAGTATACTTTGACTTAGTTTTTTTCAAACATTGTCCAAAATCTTGAAGAGTGTCGCTTACTTTGTTTGTGTCATTTCGATACCACTTTGGCACTAATATCTCACTTCTTCGTGAAGCTTGATTAACGTGTCCAATTGGTGTGGTTACGTGGCTTACATTTGTAATCCTCGCCCTTTAACATTTTGGCCTTGTTGGTTGTTGAACTTATCATGGTATCCTTTGATTGGGAGTCACATCTACCCTTTGTTAATATTTACGCCTTGTTCATTTCGAGCTTGACGTAAATATTGACATTGTGTTGATCATCTTTGCATCGAACTATCATTTTGCACACACATTTGCATAGGGTGTATTTCCTTATTGATTGGCTTTGTGTTTCACACTTGCATGATTGTTCCTTGTGATCATTCATCTGGAAAAATTATTTTCTAGGACAATCCTTTTTGATCTCATCGAGATTGCATCATCACAATGTCTATTTTCCTTAGACCTTCTTCAGAAAATCACACACGCATCTCCATACTTACAAAATGTCTAGTTGGATGTCATTATGCTTCCCTAAATTGACATGTCACTTCCTTCCCTTTGAAGGAGTTCCATCACACTATCTAGGTCTAGACATTTGTGCTTAAACGATGCCAACAATGACTGACTATCACGCAGTTTCTCACACTTACAACAATACAAAACCTAGGTTTAGGCAATTCAAATCAAAATATTCCCATTACAACTAAACCTCATTTGGTTCTTCATGCTAGAGGGCCCATTTGGGTACCCTGTTCCCCACCTTCAGCTCATAGTCGGTGGTATGGTTTGGATGCTTCTGATCCAAATTATTATTCAGGTTCCCCCCACTCTTCTTCTGATTCAGATCCAAACTACCATTCAGATTCCCACTCTTCTTCTGAAGATTCAGATCCCAACTATTGTTCAGATACCCCTAGATCAAATCTTGAATCACAGTCCTCCCTTCCTTCGTAGGACCTTTATTCCAAATCACCTCAATGATGTCTTCCTCCTTTGAAGACTCATGTGACTCCAAGTTTCATCGATCAACATCTAATTCAGTTCTTGAGTCACGGTCCTCCCTTTCTTCGTAGGACCTCCTTCATCAGTCATCTCAACAACCTCTTCCTCCATCGAAGAGTTCCATGACTCAGATTCCCTCTAGTCAATCATCTAATTCGAACTCCTATGTCGCAACTTAACAGATGGCTATGTGATCCTATTTTCTCTCCTACATTGCATCGTCTTCTAGAAAATCAATCTAGGTCCAGATCCAAATCATCCATTCATGAGACACCTACCTCCAATCCTACTTCCTCTCTTGAGTCATCTTCTTCTATCAATCAATCTTCCCCCTCTTATCAGACCTGTTTCTTCTATTCAACCTTCTATGAACCAAAGAACAACAACCTCTACTGATTGATTTCTCTCAGAATGAAGAAACAATTAGACTACATGATGATATCCCTTTAGAGGATTGCAAACAAGGATTCTTTCTAGAACTTGATACGCTCATGTATTGGGGAAAAAATTGATTCCTTTTATCAGAACATAGAGGAAGATCCTAAGGTCATGGAACTTGATTCTTCTTCTGTTATTCCATCTTCACCTTCCTCTGAGCATGATGAGATGTCGGGTCTAGCATTGAGCCATGGCCTATCTTCTCATTACCAAATCATTCATTATCTATCATCATTCCTCAATCAAAATCTCTCCTTGGGTCACCATTGGGTAGCCCATCTTCTTCTATCCTGGGGCCACCCTAGTAGCCCTCCATTTTCTACTTGTGGGTCACCTCCTAGTAGCCCATTACCTTCTATTCTTGGGCCACATCCTAGTAGCCCTTCATTTTCTATCTATGGGACACCTCTAAGTAGTCCCATCCTCTTCTATTCTTGGGCCACATCCTAGTAGCCCTTCATCCTCTTCTATCTATGGGACCACCTCCGAGTAGTCCCTCCTCATCTATCTATTGGGCCACCCTAGCATTCGTCATATTCTTCTATTCTTGGGCCATGTCCTCGTAGCCCAATTTCTTCCATCTTAGGGCCATATTCTAGCAACCCTTCATCATCTTCTATTAGTGGCTCACCTCCTCATAGCCCATCCTCTTCAATTCTTGGACCGTATCCTTTTCATCCATCACATCTTTCTTCTATCAATGGTTGTGGAAAGCCCACATCATTTCTCACATCATTCTAAAATCATAAACGTTCACTTTCTTCTCCTTCTCGGGATCAGACAAGTCACACATCAGCTTATAAGAAACCCAAACAATTCTTAATCAAGCTCAGGTCAAAACTTCCAAGAGCTCCAAAGCTCCTAACAACTCAAATGATCTTAAGGTTAAAAATCAAGCGTGATTCAAGAACGCACATCAATGTAACCATCAAGTATGGCAAAGTGCATAAACCTATGGATAGGGAACTCAAGCTCCCGCATACAAAATCCATGTTTCAAGATAAATCATAGTCATTTGTTGAGTACGAGCTCACCATGATCATTGAGATCGGAGAAAATATTACTCTTGATAAACAAACACGCCTAGTCTCCCTTATCAAGGAAGTCAAACATTATTGTTGGATCTTATCACATGCAGAGTGACTTTGTTGGTCCCAACTTTCCAAAAACTATCAAAAATCTAAAAATAAAAAACAATTCAAAAATACAAAAACATTGAGAAAACACAAGAAAAATCAAAGGTACAAAGATCAAACATTGCAATCAGGTATTGCATACACATGGATGTTTCTTTCTTCCCTTTCTTATCATTCTTACAAGTCTTCCTACCATTTTCATCCCTTCGGTGATATTTTGGTTAGCCTATTCACACACATTTTGTGACATTTATCTCTATGGTATCTGTTTGACCCTTGGTCTTTTATCACCTTGGTAAATTAAAGAACGACTGACCTCTTAGAGATCCTATCACATTCAACATCTAATAAACTTGTTGTGAAGAAATTTTGGACATATTTGTTGACACTAGCCAATGTCATCATCGTAATCACTTCCACCTCCTTCCATCAAGCCATCAGTGGTTCTTAACCCCTTGTCAAACAAGAGAGCTGAAATAAGTTTTCAGAAAGAAAAAGAATCAAAATCAATCAAAAAATCAAAAGCTAAAAGCTAAAAGCAAAAGCAAATTGATATATTACTCTCTCTTGGGGTATTTCCAATAATCTCTATCGGGGCTATGGATGCCTGACTGGAAGTAGAGCAATGTTGTGATTAGAATCAAATGCATCTCCGTCGGGGCTATGGATGCCTGGCTGGCAGCGGAGCAATGTACGGCTATCCTTCCACCATTCATTCACAAATCACCTATCACCTTTCAAAATCAATCATTCCTACACATTGGCTAGGGTGTCTTCACTTGTTGTCTATTAAATCTTCCCTTCAAGAGGTAATTAAATTCCATGTGCACACACTGGATCTCTATGAGTAAATAGGATTAGTATGTTACCAAGTGTCTTTTTTTGACCTTGTTCAGACTCTTACTCTAGTCCATATCTTGTCTCACGATTTGTGCCTTTGGCTAATCACTTCTTCATTGTGAGGCTTCTAAGCTACATTCATATCATTCACATCATTCTTCTACTTCGTTCAGAACATCCATGTGTATAAGATTAATTTTTTTGCCATGTTTTCGGACACCTTTGTCCCCTTTCACAAAAACAATCTTCTCCTTCCTTTCTATCATGTGCTTTTAGGCCAACTTACGCTGGGGGCATCCTTGCTTCTTCCCAGCACTTCATTGGTTTATGTTCATCATCATGTTGAACCTATCCATAATGGCCTTGGGTCCCACTTCTACCCATGAAGAGTTTTCCTTTGAATACTCCCACCTAATCACTGGGGCATTTTTGCATCTTCACCTTTCTCGTACGCACGTGGCCTTTTTGCCCTTGTACATCCCATCTATCACTAGGGGCATCCACGCTTCCTCGTCTTCCTGTACATAGTTTCAGAAAACTTTCAAAATCAAAAAACATTCAAATATGTTTAGAAAACTAAAAAACATGTTAGAAAAATCAAAAAACATTCAAATATGTTTCAAAACATTCACATATGTTTAAAAAAATTCTTCAAAAACAATATAAAATCATCCTACAAAATGTCGTTCTTTGGTTCTCACATGTTCATGTGTGTGACTCATGGATCATCTTGATCTACCTCCATCAACAAAAGCTAAGTTGCTTACTTCATCTGTACTCTGGGGCACAACGAGTTTCCTGGTACTGTTTCATAGTGCACATTGTTTTTTCATAGGACCCAAGTGTCCTCCATTATTCCCCTTGCATGTATCCTTTCTTGGGGCACCATCATCAACCCTTGTCGTTAATTCACAGAACTGAAGCTTGAGAACAAAAACATTAAAGTTTCTCTGTTAGTTTAAACTTTCTCGCATTACATTAATTCATTTTGTCTGTTAGGAGTTAGCTTGTTTACTTTCTCGTATTGCATTACATTATGTTGCATGGAGTTAGGTTAGCTTTTACTTTCTCGTATTGCATTGCATTTTGTATGTTGCATGGAGTTGGTGTTTTTAGCAATGGACATTTGTTCGTATATGGATTTTCATGTCATACTACACTTTTGTTCATTCTTTTTAATAAGGACCGATGATGAAGATCTTTAGCAATATGATGAAAATAAAGTTGTTTAAAAGGAATTGGATGGATGTTAGCTCATTCCCCCTTCCTCATACTCCTTTTTTCTTCTATCCCTTTTCTTCTTCTTCTTCACACTATTCTTTCTTCTTGTTTATCTTTCTATCATCTTTTTTTATCATCAATCGAGTTCTTCCATCACCCCATCGACAATCGAGGGGGCATCCTCCATTCTACTCATTTTTCTTCTATCCCTTCAAAATTTTCTACTTGTTTATGCTTGTCTACTTTCCTTGAAGTGACGTCACTTACGCCACCTCAAAGAGGGGCAAATGTAGAACACCTAAAGTATGCTTACACTTAGCATTTCCTCCCATTCAACCAATTAATGACACTTCATTAATCAGACCCATTCTTCACTCCATTCTCGGATGCCCATTCACGACACCTTCTCGATCGTATTCCTCCTATAATCAACTTATTTGGCTAATATCTCTCTTATTAGCTAAATATTCCTCCTTTCGACCATTCAAAACCTCCCTAGTTCTCTCTAGACCACTTCTATTGGCTTCGTAGGCTATCTATCAGTCACAATTGGTTATCCATACCCCTCCCAACTCTCAATGAGTCTCTAATCACTTGTTAATCAAGTTTAACTAGCCTAAACCCTAGTTAACTAGCCTAAAACAAGCTTAACTAAGCCTAAAGCATGTTTATCCTAATCTAATCTAAAAGTGATTTTT
This sequence comes from Taxus chinensis, assembly GCA_019776745.2. Classification (NCBI taxonomy): domain Eukaryota; kingdom Viridiplantae; phylum Streptophyta; class Pinopsida; order Cupressales; family Taxaceae; genus Taxus; species Taxus chinensis. The sequence goes on along the minus strand of CM034156.1, from coordinate 585,623,026 downwards.
GAGCTTTAGTCCCACATGCACCCAAAGTTCAACATCCTCTCATTTGGAAATCTATAAATAGAAGGGTCACCCCTCCCTTTCAAACTTACAACTTCACTCACAAGTCCTTCTCTCTCACATTTGGACATATTGGCATTAGACCTCATTTGCATTAGCCAAGCTAATAGGCATTTGATCTTGGCTATCCTCCATTGTTGAAGCTCCTCCATCTTGCATCCATAACTTCATAGTAGGTTAGTAGGAGGGTATCTAACTTGGCCTTGTAGCCATTTTAGAGAGACCTCTTCACCTCCTTTAAAGCGAACAACAAATCTAATTTGATTGCTCATAGGTTTAACTAGGTTCAACTTATGTTTTAAGTAATCATAGAGTAGTTTGTGGCATTGGTTGCATATTGTGTCATTTGGATAATTGTGTGTTCTTCATTTTGGTGTAAATGTTGCATGTGGTGTTGTGCAACCTCTTGTGTGTCTTTATGCTGTCGCACAGTTGTATCCATAAAGAGAAAGTCAAAAAATATGTATCCTGCTATATTTGGACTTGCATTTGGGTCCCACATGGGTGGGTGCTACAAGATTTTGACAATTCGAATACCAACAATATTCCTAAAGGCCACATTTGAGGATAACAAATACCATGGAACCTACTGTTGGAGATATTTCCTACTAAAAAGGTGCCATTTTGATTTCTTCCTCTACCAAAAGGTTCTCAAAGAGTCTCAGACTTTCAAATCAACTTGACCTTACTCTAGAGGCCATAAAACCAGTTCCCGAGCCTTTAATGCTCACCGCTGGTTGTTGGACTTGCTTGGCGTTGTACAGCCCCAATTTAAAGCTTGGTTCAACTATGCCAAAATAAGGGGTCTTTCAAATGCAAAATATTGGTGAAAAATCTACAGAACTATTATAATTCAGAGCCAGTATTCAAAACTTCTTAAACCATGCAGCTCTTTGAGACAGTTGCTGGCCATTTCAGACTACCCATGGACTCTCTTTGTTAAGATTTCTATTGGAGTCAAACAGGACTTTCTTAGACAAAGCCTGATATGCGAGACAACATAGTGTGCTCACATTCTAGGAATCTTTAGACTCCAAAGCTCTCTTTAGATGAAATTATTCTTTCGTTATCTTTTAGATATGGTTTGCAGTTCTCCCTTGGAAGCATGAATGACATATGCCACAATGTGTTTAATCAGAGCCTGTTTCCATCTTCTGTAGCTCTTCCCTCATAATTAGCAAGCTGCTAATACCACCAGTTACACAACATGTTTTTCAGAACATATTACACTTTTCATCCCATGAACTTGTTTTATAACCATTTTATAATGATTATCATCAACTTACACTTCCATGTGATTGCTTTGTATTTCTTTAGACTTCCTAAAAATAAACTTAACTGGGAATTATTCGTACTTCATAATTCTTATAGTAATGAGAAACTGTTTATAGTAATAACAAATTGTTTTGTGTCATGCAAGGAGTCAACACCTACTGACAGGAAGTATCTCAGACATCTCAAGTTTTCAACCATGTTGTTTGCTAAGAACACTTCCTGCATATAGTGCCACAGAAAATAACATAACCCAGTTCACTAAATGCTACATATCAATCAGTAAAATCTCATTCTAAGGACAAGCGAAGTTCAATATGAAGCAACATTTGCTTGTTAAAAGATTGCATTTGAATTGATATTAGAAAATAACAGTAAAAAAGGCCGACAAATTAATCTACATGTCATAAGGCCTAGTAGATCCCATCTATTAGATGGCCACAATTAAAAAGTGATGATGCAATGTTTGCAAGAAAATAAACCTAATGACTGTGGTCTTCCCGACTCCGGGAGGCCCTATAAGCAAAAGAGAACCTCCACCCTCGACCAAGTCCCGAATAATATCTGCACTTCCAGATAATGCCCGGCCAACTCGACAAGTTAGGCCAATTATACGCCCCCTACGATTTCGAATAGCACTAATACGATGCAAAGAACGATCAATGCCTGCACGATTATCATCTGCAAAATCCCCTACCTGCAAAGGAATAAAACAGAGCTCTATAAAACTGAAATAAAACAACAGAATCCTACCATGAAAGCAATATATTTGCTCTGAGCATTCTATATTTGCTTTCTATGTCCAAAGGTTAACATCAAAGAGTTTTAAATGTCCCTTTGACATTAAAATGGATAACATTTAATCCTTCTTTGCAAAGCGTGAAAAAAAACATTAAAGATGACAGATATATAGTTTTGCTTATGCTAAAAATAGCACAAACTGTCGTAACCATTTTTCAGCACATCAATATGAAATAGTCGAGAAGATAGATGCAAATGAATCAATACTATTTTATTTCACTTTCATAAAATATGCAGCTAACCTACTCTTTTTTCTGTCTCTTAATAAGACTTGAAAAATCAGACTAAGAAATATAAAAACATACAAGTAATGTGATGAGAAAATATTTCTTTTTTATCACAAAAAGCAAAATCATATTATATAATAAAAGGAGTTGCAACAACAAAAGCACAACATAGTTGATCACATAGATCAGACTATGAGATTTTAGTTACGAAGGACCATACCACAATATCCAACTAGGTGATTCACTAGATACAAGATTACATTACAAACAATATGGACATCATTTTGTATGCTAATGAAGATTCAATTATCATGAGCAAGAGAATATAGGAAACTTTCCTCCTGAACAGGACAAGTAGCCTAGGCTTGGCTGGAAGAATAGGCTCGTAGGGTGAAGTATGTAGTTTCCTTGGAACTTTCTTCATTGTAGGCCCAGCACTAGTAAATTGTCGTTTGAGAGAGGGCATGGGATGAGAAGACTCTTACGTTGTTGCATCAGTCTTCAATAAAAATGTAATGTCCCTTTTGGGACTGAAAATGGAAAAAAGGGGTTAACCGGCTGTCCTGAACAGATCTGCTCTGAAAACACCTTTAATTATACACACAACAAAGTTACAATAACTGAAAATCAATCTAAAATCAGCAGTCTCCTAGGGCATCGAACTGTCTATGGGATTCGAGTCCACTTTTCACTATGCAAATCAATGAAGAATGCCATGAAACAATTAATTTAGCCACAACAGTATTTATAAATCACAAATACATCAAAAGACTGAAGGAACATCTGAGTACACAGCTAGAATTAATTATTTATAATAGCAGCAGCCTAGCCAAAACCAAGGGCTAGGAAAAATAGTAAATCTTTACCAAAATTCACCAAAATGAACATTCCAGCCTTATAAATTATGCCAATTCAATATGAAGTCACATTTGCAACTTGTGCCCTAGAAGGCGCCCAAATACCCTCGAACCCTAGTCACTCCAACTAGGAAGGGTTTTAAAATTCATGCAAACCCTTGTAGATGTCTTCCTTGATCTTCTAGAGTCCAAATCTACATGAGATCTTTTCAAGATATTTTCGCTTCAACCAAGGATGTAAGGTTTCTGTCCTCCAACCAGCGACAAGAAGGGTTTTCGTCCTTCTTGGAAAGAACCACACAATTGAATTTTCACCCAAAAGTGGAATGAACTAAGAGCAATCAACCCAAAGAACAAGTGTAGATAAACTTTTCCAAAGTAGATGTGTGCAAATGAAGTCATTAATATGCTTATATATCTCATGCTTGGCGCCAAAGGCCAAAAAGACAAGACCGACATCATAAAGCATCTGTTATCTTCTAATTTGTCTTTAGGAACTCTCCACACCCAGCCGGCCTCCTTAGTAGTTTATTTATTCACTTTGAGCTTATTAAAGCTCTCCAACCCAGCCGACCCACTTAGGAAGGGAAATACGGAAATAAATATCATAAATATGAATGAAGAAAACCAAATCCCTTGTTCATCATTTTCTTGCCTCCGGAAAGAAAAAAGGCAAGAAGTCTTCTCTTTTTGGGTTAATTCGGAAAAGGGGACATTACAGTCCTCCCTTCCCGAAATTGTTTGTTCTCAAACAATTGTAAGTACCTGAATCCTAAATGAATCTCCATTATTTCTTCTTTAATGTACCTGCTCATGAAGCAAACATATCAAAGAAAACAAGAGTGTTTAACACCACTTTTATACTTTCTTTATCATGCCTTAGGGACTTGATAGCTAGCTCCCTTCTTTTGTTTGTCTCAATCTCATAATTTCCATCCAAATGATAAATTCCCAACACTTCAGTGATGTTGTCCCAAAAATAGCTGTAACTGTAAATTTTTCTTTTAAAAATCAAAATGAGGGGGGCTAAAATTCCAACTTTACTTGCGCAAAATAGTACAAGTATGTTGGTGTGTAGTGAATACAACTCCCAGTTATAGAAATGTCCTTGTATGCTCCCAAACCTTGAGAAGAACAATCTGAAAATACACCAAACAGCAGGCCTCCTTGGTGGAACAGCCCTTAAATTGACCCTCTGGTCTAGGTGTTTGCCATCCCACCTTCATCCTATGATTAGGCAATCAATTCCTTTTGAGAAATAGCACCATGGTGACTGTATGGGGGCTATATAGTGCCTACAACAGCCATGAAATGTTTGTAATTTCTTTAACCATATGATTGGAAGTTCCTTCCCCGGTAGCTTATAAGTAAGCAAGTAAATGGAAAAATTGTAAACAACTAATGGAAGGAGGGAACAGTAGTTATAAGCTATGTTGCTGCATTCGGCGAACTTCAAGGAAAAAATTCGAAATTTACCGAATTTTAACAGTGCGTTGAAAATCGCGATTTAATTCGCGTTTTTTTCCTTTTTTGGCAATTTATTCCTTTTTTGGATTTTTGGTGACACAAGGACAGGAAAAAAATTTGCCATTTTTTGAAAGGGTCCGGGAAGATGTAGCAGCAAAAACTTGCATGTGCCATAACTTTCATTTTGTGGCTCCGTTTCAGGTGTCGTTTTCTCTAAAAGTGCATATTTTCTCGAGCTCTACGCATTGATGGCAATATTTTTCTTATTTTCATAAAATCCATTTTTGCACCTTTTTCGACCAAGCAACTTCTTGCAATCTTCTGAAATAATCATGAGCTTTGATCGCCTGTGGATAGATTAGTAATGAAATCAATGAAATGTGATATTATCTCTCTTTTGAAATGTGAATTTATCTTTTGTTTTTATATATTTAATAAAAATGTATTTTTCTCATAGTCGAATTTAATCACGAATTTAATCGCTGATTTTTTTACCAGCGAATTTTTCACGAATTTAATCATCGGCGAATTCGAACACGAATTCGAATGCGGCAACTTAGGTTATAAGCATGACATATCTTCAAAAGTCTCTCTATAACTTTCAGATTTTTATTTGCCTTCTAGAGGTGGAGTGACCTACCTTGTTGTAGGGTTTGATGGTTTGAAGGACATAAAGTTGAATTTTCAGTTCATAATCTGATTTGACATATTTATTAAGGCCGGAATCTACATTCTCATCATTTTTGGGGGTTTCTAGACCCATATTTCATATTTTAGTTGTGGTTGTTATTCGTTGGTTGTAATTAATTTTCTAGTCGTGTGTGACTCATATTTTTCATTAATTATAGATCTATTGGATGCCTAAAATTCATATCTAAATTGTGGCAAGGTTAATTGGAGTGAATTTTGTGTTTTACATATATTTTCATACCGTTGTTTGGAGAAATTAGTTCGCTGGTTTTTATTAGTCTGCTGGTTATAGAAAACAAATTTGGTTATTTGGTGTTTTATCTAATTTCCTTGGTTGTTCGTCCAATCCTTTGAAAGGGATATTACATCATACCTCAAACTCTTCATAAAATCCAGCGATATGGGGACTGAAAATGTTTTAACAACATCAAAGAACTAAAAATTACTCTTGTGTATGGCTGGGGCTACTTGTATGGCTACAAAAGAAATGTTGAGCAAAATAAAAATGTTGATAACAGTAGATATTTTTATGACAGAACGCCTTGAATCCCATAAAACATGATTTTGTAAAGTCCCCTTTTTTCGGACATTACCTATACATGGTGGTTCACTCTTTTCAAGCAATGTAATCCCTTGGTATGCCTAGCGCTACAAGTGGAAACTTCTGAATAGTTTAGAAAAGTGCACAAAGGATAGGAATTTCTTAATATTAAATTAAGAAATTAAATAAAGTGCACAAGATAATAAATCATTAAATATTTTTATTTTAATTATGTCTTAGGGAGAAAACATTAAACGATTGAACATTGGAGATTGCACCTCTTATTTCTATAAAAGAGGGGTCGCATTTCCTTGGGATGTTATGTTAATGAATTATTGATATTTGGCTGCCTGCGTGGAGAAGGGATGTATGCCCAAATCTGATGTTTGCTCTCTCTCTCTCTCTTCCATTAAAGATTTTTGCAATTCCTTGTAGCTGTGTTTGAAGATTAAATTGAAGGATTTATTGGTGTTCTATGCTCTCTTTGAATTCCTTGTGCCAATTGTGAATGATCTGCTGGCTGTAGCGACTTATCTTGGTGCAATATTTTATTATATTAAACTCTCTAACCCCAGCGAATGCATGCTTGGTCTTGGCGGCTGGTTTAAGGATAAAATTTGGGTGCAAAATAACCTATATTGGCAGCGACTTCTTTTGATAAGTCTTTATCTTTAGGGGCTGTTCCATTCCATGCTGGGCGACTTAGTTTGTACATGACTCGTGGTGTTTTCAGTCCTTATTTGCAGCGATCAGCATGAGGCGTGTTTGGTAATATAATTTGGTGATCTGGTCTTTGCTTTTAACATGCCATAGATCTGATTTAAGAGGTTCTCTTTGCTTCTCCATTACAGCGGATTTCCTTGTGCATTTATGAGCAATGGTCTGATTTTTGGTTTGTATAAGTCTGCTCTTCCTTCCTAAACCCAGCATCTTCGTTGTGAAGTTTATTAAGCACTTGGATGCATGGTTCTAAGCCTCGTATGATCAGCGAGCTATCGTGTCTTTTGCATATGCCCTAGCGACCTCATTATGATGTGCAAATGCTTGTTTTGACAGTGATTTTTGGTTGGAATAAATATATATTAGTAGCTGTTATTATCCAGGATTGGCGACTCCATTTAATTCTCTAATTTGTGTGGTAGCATTCATTCAATTGGCAGCAAACTAGGTAAGGGAATTGGATGTATTTTGGTGTGCTTATTTGGTTGATAATCCAGCCTTTGCAGTGATCCATACATGGAGTTTAGACCAGATTTTATATACATATATTTCAGCGACTTATATGAGAGCAAATAGGTACAGTAGTTTGGCATTTATTACCTTCATGTTGAGAACAGCAGTAGTTGTGTTTGAATTCATAGCAGCAGTCTATATTCAAGAATTCAAGAATTCTACCAAATATAAAATTCAAGAATTCTATACCCATTTTCATTGGAAAGCTTCTTGAGTATGTGTATGAATTGAGAGTTGAAGATCTCTATATAGCTGCTATTTCAAAACTAAAAGTGTGGTGGTTTTCTTACCAAGAGCAGCCCATAGATCTTGCCTTCTTCTGATAATCCTTTCCATCTTCTTCACTATGGCTACTTGAGGATCTCCACTTGTCATGCCACCAAATTCGAATCTCAACTCCCTAAGTTGTTGATAGTTTTGGGTAAATTCACCTAAAGGATGCAACCATTGGATCTCCAATAATAAATTCATACCTTTAATCCAAACAACATGGAAATCATCACTTACCATGTGCTTCTCCAAGCTGAGCTCAAGAGGTGGGAACCTCTTCGTGTAAGGAATGATGAGGCCCTCTTGTAACATCTCACCCTTCACAAGAAAGCTTGAATGCATAACAAACTCCATATGATTCCTTGTAGAATTTCTTCCTAACCAATTGTACAGAAAGAAGAACTCACTAGCCATAGTAGCATGAAACCCATTGAAGACTTCCCTTTCTTTGTATCTCAAAGGATCCACGAACTCTTCACTACTTTGGGTGTTCTTCACTTTATCATCATTCCCACCATGTTGTCCATAATGACACAAATATGGCAGTGATATGTGAGGAGACTGAAAAACTGAAATGTGATTCCTAATTTCATATCTGAAATATCACTTTTAATGGCTGAAAGTGAAAATTAGGAAATTAGCACAAATCCCAAAGATATCAAATCAGATTTCTAAATCAGCAAACAGAAGATAAACCCAGCTTTAAAACAGCGATTAGATTTTTGGAATAGCAGTATGAAAAGCTCACAATATCACCAAAAATATCATTCAACAATGCATCCACAATTTTTATAAACCTTTTAAGGATATTTTAGAATTGTTTTCAACCCCAAAAACATGCTAATGCTTAGCTGAAAAATTAAATATAACCAGCAGAAGTACAACTCCAAAAGAATTATGAAAGGAGGGTTTAGAAACCCCAAACTTAACAACAAATAGTAAATTTCGGCTTTATAAATTACGAGGAAGACAAATATGAACTCAAATCAGATTGTCATGCCCTAGATGGCACCAAACCTTTCACCAATGCAAGTCGCTCCACAAGGGAGAGGCTCAACAATGCCTATAAAAATCAGATTGTCTTCTTTCCTCTAAAATATGTCTTCAAACCAATGGAAGGAGGGTGTCCATCCCCCAACCAACCACTAGAAGGGCTTTCGTCCATCTAGGAAGATGTCACACACTTGGATTGCCACCCAAAAGTGGAAGAACAATGAGCTACCAGCCCACAAGTCCAAATAGAGAAAATGCGCCACTGCTAGATGATGCAAATGGGCTGTCTAACATTCCTTTGTATCCTCTCTTTGGCGCTAAAGCCCCAAAAGGACAAGGCCGACCCATACAGTGTTCTTTTTAATCTTTAATTGGCCTCATTAAAGCTCCAAACCCAATCGACCTGCTAAAACCAGAAACACACACTAAAAAAAGAAACATTACAATTAGGAAATATGTGTAAAGGAAGTTCAATTCTTTTTCCTAACTCTTCTACTTCGTTGCCATGGAAAAGGGAATGGCAAGAAGTCCAAATTCAGGTCTTTAAGTGGAAAAAAAGGGACATTACAATATCTTAGGCTATCTTTTGCTTGTCCATCTTCTTTTTCCATCATGATTTTGTCCATGCCCTGTTGGCACATGCATGGAATCTTTTTGTGGTCCTTTCCCAAGCCATGAACACCTTCAACTTGACTCTTAGGAGCGGTTGTGTTGGCTAGATTTTTTGCACAGCTGAAAACCTAGGCAGTCATGAGATAAATCTCCATCATTTACCGTTGAGGCTCCCGTGTAAGATTTTGTCAATTATATTTCTAATATCTATCTGTTGGTTTTACTTTAACCGCGTAGCTCATGCACTATAGCTAGGCAATTTTGCAGCAAGTAAGCAGTTGTAAGAAATGTATATATGTGCAAGAAGAGGGAAATAATTGAATGCGAGGCAGAAGAAGAAAGAAGATGTGCAATCCTAACCAATAGTTCGCAGAGTTGGTCACATGCACATAGATGAAACAAACAGATCTCACAATACAAAATTTAAAGCAAAAGGAAAGTTTCAGATCTAGATCTAAGATAACACAAAGTTTATGCAAAGATCTAAAAAGAAATAAGAAACAAATGCACCGTTGACACAAAGTTCTCCAGAAATCTGCCTCCTCTCTATTCCTTAGCTTTCAGAAAAATATCAAGGGTTTCAGCTCAAAGTCTGGAACACAAGAATGTTAATTACAAATTCTGATCCTTTAACCTGTAGGTTCTTCCTCTATTTATAGTGTATAGAGGGCAAATTACAAATAGGAAACTGCAACTGAACTAGACACATGTGAAAGTTATAAAGGAAACATTTGACAATCTTTCTCCTAGAATTCCTCTCTAAGTGACATGCATCTGGAGATTAAGTCAAAGTTTTGCATGTCTGCCACTTATTCTCCAAGTGAGAACCTTTTCAAATAACTTAAAGAAATAAGTTTTAGATCATTGACTTTTAATTTTACAATTTTGTTCTGAGAAAATAAGAAATAAGAGAAGAAAGAAGATCTGCCAGCTGTAAAACCCTACGCTTTCTTTTTGTTCTGATATTGAATATACTTGTCGAACATGTTAATTCAGCATTTTCCCATCTTGTCGATCAGCATCCTGCATGCTAATTGCAATCACCACTGGTCGTGCTGCAATCTTCAGGCAATAATTAATGAATTGTGCATCCAACCTGATTATTGTCTTTCCTGCAATTCATCTCGAATTGTATCCAGGAAAGAGGATGGTAAGACCTTGCACACTCCATAACAAACTCCATAATTAATTCAGGCAATTGAGTTGTGATGAAAACACCAAAGCTTGAATAATCACGCTACTTTTAATTGCCTGCATGAGAGATGTCCTTCCGGCTATCTGTCAATTAAATCAGTGATCGGGTTCAGGGCGTATGTCTGTATCATTGACTTCAGCAAATTTGGAATCTATGCATGATTCAGTTGATCCTTCTCTTTCATCATGCTTCAACATGGCTAGAACAATCTTTGTCTGAGCTATTTTTCTTTTAATTCTACCAGAATCCCTTGTAATTGGATCAATTTGTGCAGATCTGGCAATTTCTTCTGATTCGGAAGAGATATTCAATGTATCTGACATTGATTTGAACTTCCTTTCACTAATATGAGCACCTGTGATGAATACCTACAATTAATTTAGACAAAGATGGAGTCCATGGCATGAATACTTGATTTTTATCACCAAAATCTGCATATAAAGCCTGCTGCCCTAAAATTTGAGACTTTGTTTGCATGCAAAGCAAGCAAAAATATTAGTTAATTCACCTGGGCACTTATACCAACATGCAGACAATCAGAATAACAAAAATCAGGCTATTCCAACCCAATGCACCAAAACTGGAAACTTTCCCGGCAATGGAAAACACTCTTTAATGCAAAATTCTCCTTCCCTTGGTGCCAAAACCTGTCCGGGCTGCAAACTTCATCAAAAAGAATTAATTGCTTCTCAATTATGGCATCCCATGCTTATATAGCCATTTGCATGCTATTTTTAATAATTGCCCTTTCCTATTTCTGGCAATTTAATTAATTAAAAGTCATGCCTCTTCATCCAATTTGGGCGCCCCAATTCTGCATGCTTCTGATTGTTTTTTAATGAATTTATTTTATTTATTTTTAGCATGCATCCTTGACTTCTCTTTAGCTCATCCACTTGCATTGAATTTCTTCCTATTTATGGCGCCAAACTCAGCTAGAAATACAAATACCATTAATCACATGCATTAATGCCAAGGTGGGTCGCACTTTTTGGCAAGGGTATTTGTTAAAAATAGAAAGTCAAAGTGATGGGAATTTTCCAACCTACATTGCAGCTCCAAAAATCTCATCTTTCACTTAAGTGATTTGACTTTCATAATGAGAATTTTCACCCTGCATTGCAGGTAAGAAATTCCCGTCGGTGCTTTAAGTGATTTTATTTTATAATGGGAATTTTCATCCTGCATTGCAGGTAAGAAATTTCGCTTGCTCTGCCACCTCTGAAATTCCCATTGCAGCTTAAGTGACTTTGACTTGATGGGAAAAAGTAACCTGCTATGCAGACAAGAAATTTCAGCCTGCCTGCCACTGCCAAAATTCCCACTAGCAACTTAAAGTCTTCCTTACAAAAAAATGCGACTTGCATGAAAGATAGCTCTTTTCCAAAAGTGCGACTTGCATTGTGACTTCTGCATTTAAAATTGAGTGAAAATTCGTCACTGAAGGCAGCGTGGAAATTGGACGCGGAAGGCAGCCTTGAAAATTGCGACTGGCATGAAGACAACATTTCTTTCCTTTTTTGGATTTTTGGTGAAGAAAACACAAGTACATAGAATAAAATTTGCCATTTTTGGAAAGGGTCCGGGAAGATGTAGCAGCAAAAACTTGCATGTGCCATAACTTTCATTCCGTGGCTCCGTTTTAGGTGTCATTTTCTCTAAAAGTGCATATTTTCTCAAGCTCTACGCATTGATGGCAATATTTTTCTTATTTTCATAAAATCCATTTTTGCACCTTTTTGGACCAAGCAACTTCTTGCAATCTTCTGAAAGAATCCTGAGCTCTGATCACCTTTAGACAGATTAGTAATTAAAAATACTGGATAGCTTTTCAAAACCCTAGGCCTGGGGAAAGATCTGAGCAGGAAGAATGAATAGGCTACAGGAATTGCCGGAGAAAACAAACCAAAACACAGACAAAAAGAAATAAAACAAAACAAAAGAAGCTATGCAGGCAATTGCTCAAAAAAATCTCCAATTAGCTGATCTGCAAAAATTCTTCCCCCCGGGTGAATGTTCTGTGGTAATAATGATGGGGTGAAGTGCTTTATATAACCTAAATCCTCCAATTTTAGCTCAATCTATTTTTAAAAGAATTTATATTCATATTAATAAATAAATAAATAAAATTCTCTGCAGACAAAACCTAGCGAAGGGATAGAGTGAGTTTTAGCATGTGGGTATTTGTCGAATTTGGCTTTTATGACTCTCTAGGGATACCTTAGAGCAATGCAAACAACTGCAGGAAAAACAAACACAAAACGACCCGTTACTTTGAAAAGAACAAAAAAATTTAAAAAGGGTAGTCCCAAATTTCAGGGTGAAATCTCGGGGACACCAGGTTGTGCCTAAAGAGAGACATCAAGTCTGCATTGTTATCATATCTCTTGGCAACATAATGTCCAACTAATTCCTTTCGCAACTGGGTCAAACCTAGATTCATCACATGGAAATATGATGCTATTAACGACACAATTGGGGGATGCAACTAATTACCTGCATAAGATGACTTCAAATTGATCACAGCACAATAAAATGTGATTGAAATTAGAAATTTCATCCTTACAAGACATCCATTATTGTGCAAATACATTGATTTGATGTGAATCCCTAGTCATGTGAGTGACTGTTGAGGCTCAAAAATTTGTCAAGTGGACTTGAGAAGCCACTCTACCATATGAAGTAGCTTGATCAATAGCATCAAAAATCTTGAGTGTGGGTCATATAATGAGGAAAGGAAGATTGCCCCCTTCCTTTGTCAAAAGAATTGAAGGACACGACCCAATGCCAACTCTTTATGTTTCCAACTTTGCAAGAACTCTAGAAAAAGGTAGGTGCAATGCCCCTCATGATTGGAGGTGCATGGGCTCGAGTCGGTCCTTGGTAGGAGTGAGTTCATTGTTCTAGCATCGTGCTTACAATATGAAGAATTCATAAAATGAAACAATTAAATGGAGCATAAAGAAAATAGTACTACCTTTTCAATATTTGAAATATTAGATGTTAAAAGATGAAAGTAATTGTATGGATCTTTTATCTCTGGTGGTCCATCTTTCCTAAGGTCAAGAGCACGATTATCTATAATTAAGAAAGCTCTAAAATTCAAGCTTCCGAGACACTTTATCTTGATGGGAGTCAAGTCTAGGAAAACTAAGATTTACGGGTTATACACCTCCGTGGTATTTGCTAGGACTCTTAAACCTTTGAACGAGGTGCGTCCACAAATAAGAGGTCGCTTTAATTGTATCATAATTACCTTTATTAAATTTAATAAAATAATTACAAGATTATAACTACTTACGTAAATAGTTTGAGGTTTGGTAATAACAAATTGTAAAGGGGATAAATTAAATCACAAAATTAGCATAAAGAAGAGTTTTAATTTAAATATAAATAATTATTCGTAATATTCTGTTGTAATCTCTCCAAATCTTTTGGAGCTTGGGTATCAAACACATTTGGTATCAAGGAAGAATTAATGCAATGGGTATTGTAATTTGGTTTAGGTGAGAAGATTTAATGAGAATTCTTGAGGGATTGAAGTTGTCCGATGTATGAAAAGATTTTGCATTTTAAGGTGGAATGAGTATCTATTGCTAAACACGTTTACAAAACAAATTGTAAGTTTATTTTCCTGGTGTGGGTTTTTGTAATATTTAGTTGCATTTGAAGACTTTTGGATATTTTTGTAAAGTCAAAATTGGTCCACAACCCAATTCAATTTTTTGGATAACGTGAAGAAACTTTGTTGTGAAAGAGCCTTGGAGAAATTAACGATTCATGAACAATCGCCAACGATTCCTAAGCAATCGCCAGCGATTCTCAGCATTGTTATAAAGCTCCTGAAACCAGCTTTCCAACACATTTTACGGTTCACAAAACGGAGCTCTGGTTTCAAATTATGGGAAATCATCAGAAGTGGTTTTTATGAGTTATACAAAAGAAATTTGAAAGCTTCATGGAAACTTCAAAATGCAAACACAATGTAATGTAAAGTCGGTATTGGTCATTACAGTCTATAATATGCTGATCAAGGTGTGTTAAATTGTAGTTTGTGGTAAATACATGTATTTTAGACATCCTTCCACAGCGCAATGAACGGATGGATTTGTAATTCTGTGTCTTGTCTTATAGTGAGTTGAAATTGGCAGTCAAAAGAAAATTGGTCACGGTGTGGTTTCAAAAAATTAAAAAAAATGGGTAGCATCTCACGGCAAGTAAATTATCACTGGAACGCATGCCTATATATAAAATGCGGCCAAAATAAAAGAATTCAAGTTTGAAATCTTGAAGGCAGGATATAATGGATACTGTTTGAAATAATTCGACCACAAAAACGTCAACGTTTGACAATGACGTGAATATTAAAGAGCCTCAGGATGCCAAATCTAGTTGAGCTAACAACTTCACTTTGGAGGATGGAGGCATGGGAATTGGTTGTTTAAATCAGCTGAATAATGACAAAAGGAAAAAGTTTAGATCCCTTGGTCTCATCAGTCAGTAAACGAGGGCAGGCCGCACACAAATGGATTTGTTGAAAAAGATGGCTTAGGAAATTTCAGTTTTTCCTGCAAATGCAATTGGAAGGTGGAAGCTAGACTAACAACCATAGTTATATTGTTTTATCATTATATTGGTTATGTGAGTTTTTGACTCAAGTGAATATGGACAGGTTGGTGAAAGCATATAGCAACTCAAGGACTTTTCTCATGTTGGTAGCATTACCTATATATATGAACCTGTTTGACTAAATGCCTTGAAAATTGTAGCCTCATGGACTGTTTTGTTAATTTGGAACGATCTAGAGTTGTAATTTGCAAACCCTTGAACTGCACAGGATTCTAAATCAAGTCTTGATTAAATGCCTAAAGAATGTGGTTTATGGACTACAACCTTTGACTGCTAAATTGTTGTGCCACAAATGGTTTTGTTAAAAATGTGACCTGTTTGATGAAACTTAATGAGAATAATTTCTCTTGAATGACATAATAAGTATGTTACAAGGGCACAAATTGGTTAGTTGGTGCGGGTTACTCAAGCAAATTGCATTGGCAACCATATGATCTTTTGCCAATTATCCCAAATGAAAAGTAGAAAATCTAGAAAACCGTCTATTTAAATAATAAATGTTTTGTTGACTTTTGAATCGCTCCAAATTTGTTTGGAGTCTTGGGTCAACACAACTTCTCAAGAAGTTCTTTGATGAAAATGTGGACTTGTGAATTGGTTTGGCTCTCATGAAGATTATGAGAATTGGACTTCTTGGATGTTTGCTGCTTGCGTGATTCCCGAACAGGCATGGTCATCTTCGGCTTTATCCTTGCATAATTTAAACGTTCTAGTTTTCTTAATTTGAATGGAGTTGTAAATCAATCTAAAGAAGAGTAAATTTTGGGTGAATTAAATAAAACCATGTGGTTTCCTATAGCAAATTGTACCTCATGTTTGGTATGCACTTGACAAGTAATGGGTAATGTAAACATACTCTCTCATTTACCTCGTAGATGGCATGGATAAACTACGATACTAGTTTTGGTGTTTGGAAACCACACGGTTGGCAAAACGGGAAACTTAGTAAAACTCCTTGACTAACTTTTTAATGGAATAAAAACCTGTTTTCTATGGAGGCATAAAATATCCTTTAAACCTCAAAATGAGAAAAAGGCTTTGGAAGCTTTGGTGTGTACCTTGTCATGTGGAGTGTCCAACTGAACCCGGGGCAATGCCTTGGAGGAGTAGCTTTGACAAACAGTTTTGTAATGCAAAGCTTTAGGAGCCCATTGGACTAGTTCGCAGCTTTAAACATTTGCTGAAATTTAAAAATGAGTAGTTTGGTTTTGACCTTGAAGCCGTTTTGGCCCTGGGTGTAAAATGGATTTTAGCTTCCGCAATCTCTAGCCTGCGAAGGCAAGTGGACTGACAAACCCTCAGTTTGGAGAAAAAAAATCCCATGGGGTGTGCTAGTTTTGCACAAAGGTTTTGTAGGCCTCTATTTGTTGGGTAACAAGGCCGCTTGGGTGCATTTACAATCGCAAAGCTTCAAAAGACGAGCAAGCCATTTTGAATCTGTTACCTGTCCAGTTTGCCCAGACTTTGTTAGCTCTGAGTGTTTCCAAGCCATAGGGGAATAGGTAGGAATTTGTTCCAATGATTGTTTGAGTCTCGAAGATGAGGTTTTTAATGCTACGCAACTTAAGTTGTTGAGCAACTTGTCTAAAAGACTTGGAGAAATTGCAACTCTCAGGCCAAAATGATGGTTGGACCTTATCCAAGCAAAATGGGATCTCTAGGATCGGGGTATAGAAACCCGTTATAGTTTAAAGTGGATTTCTTTTGTCAGCTGATTTTACGTTGCAATGCGAATACCCTCTTTTTCATCTATGAAAGAGTGGAAGCAGGATCTTGGCACGAAACAATTTAACAGAATAGCTGGATGAAGAGTGGGTTCCATTGGTCCATCTTCAATGTTTTCAAGGATTTGAATTGTCCATTGGTTGACTGCTCCATACGCTTCAATCATGTGTTTGTTGATCGTTAGATTTTCCGATGACATGCTTGGGCATTTGCCATATGCCATTCATGTGAGTTGGACAAAACTCTTGGTATCTCTGAGCCCAATGACTTGGTTTGGTAGATGCCTGCTCCTTTGATGAGCAGCGATTGGCTTTGAATATGTCTCGCTCCACCAACCCAGCTGAGAGGTTGGTTCTTGCCCGGCCTCCCAGTTCTGATTGATCAAAACTACCAACCTTGACTTGTCACGTGTGCCTCGCCAACTCAATCCATTGGGATGGTCACGTCATCACCCTTCTTGCACGATTTTAATGATTCTAGTTTTCTTATTTTAATGTAGTAGAAAATCATACTAAAGTAGAATAAATTATCAGTGAACTAAATGAGACGTAGTGGCTTATAGTAAATTTACCTTTGTTTTCTATGCAAACAGAAAAGTAACATGGAAAGTAAACTCTACTCTCAATCTACCTCATGCAATGTTTGGAAACCTCTTATATTAGTTTTGGTTTTGGAAACCACGCGGTTGGCTTGTTAAACGGGAAACTTAGTGAAAACTACTTAATGACGACTCTGTGAAATGTTAATAAAACTTGTTTTCATAGAGGTGCAAAATCTCCTTATAAACCCCGAAATGAAAAAAACAAACTTTAGTCGTGTACCTTTTCATGTGGGGTGTTCAACCGAACCCTGGGTTGTTCCTTAGATGTCTGGGTTGCTTTGACCTTGTTTCATAAAGCGTTTAGGAGCCCAACAGGCTAGTTCGTAGCTTTTAACAGTGCTGAAAGTTAAAAATACAATTTGGTTTTGACCCGCCGTTTTGGCCCTAAGTGTGGAAATAGAATTTGACTTCCACATACCTCTAATATTTCTACGGGACAATCACTACAAACCCTCAGTTTGGAGAAAAACATCCCGCGCTAGTTTTCATGATAGATTTTGTAGGCCTTTGGTCATTGGATAACAGGCTGCTTGGGTGCATTTACGATCGATAGCTCCAAAAATACGAGCGCCATTTTAATCATGTTTGTCAGTTGGGGTTCCGTTAGCTCTGAGTGTTTCCTTGTATATAGGGGAATAAGTAGGAATTTGTTCCCTTGTGTGTTTGAGTCTCGAAGATGGCTTTCGAATGCTGATTTCTTTGAGCAACTTGTCTAAATTTGACGTTTTTGGAAACTTGTGACTAATTGGTGAAAATTGCTCATGTGAACTAATAACGATAGAGAACCTTGTAAACACGATTACATGATTGTAGTAAACTTTCTTTGATGCTTGCTTGAAATGAAATTGAATGTGGAAAAAATGGTGTTTTCTCTCTCCTCTCTATCTCTCTCCTTGGCTTTGGAAACGAAATGAAATGGCATTACAATTCTTACTCTTCTTTGAAGTGTGTTAAATATAGTTTCATTATTGTTAGAGAATTGTGAAATCGTATATCGTGCTTGGTTGTAGTTTGATGCCATGACAGCAGTTGTGCTAGACCATGTGGTGGTTGCAGGTGCGCGGGGCAAGATGGAAAGGGTAGCATTGCTGGTGTTTTTGTAATATGAAATATCGTTGAAATATTCATGTAATATTAAGTAGATGTATCAGCATTATTGTTATGAACATAGAATGTTATTTATTAGTAATTTTTGTGATGAGTAAGAAATTGTGTTATATTGGTGTATTGGAAAAAAAACAAGCATTCTATTTGGGTATGAACTTAATTATGAGTTTGTATGTTGTTCTATGGTTTAGATGTTTTGAAACAAGCTTCTATAATGTCAATTATTGTTTTCTCCCTTAATACTTATGTTGATGGTAGAAACTTTCTATTCCTAAACTATCAAAAGGAACCGTGCTCTTAACCTTACTATGTTTTTCTCTCTTAAACGAGTCTTGTGTGGTTTACAATACCCTTATCACTTTAGAAATGATTTAAACCTAGTTCATGTCATTTCTTGCCTTTTACCCTTGAATGATCTCATTGTGAGATCCAAGCGTCGTGAATGAAGTCAATATTTGTTTACCTTTGCATCAAATCCTCATGTTTTGACTCCTTTACCCCCTCTCGCATCTAATTGATCTATGGGAGGTTGAATTGCTCTAACGTTATCAGGTATCAAGCTGTAAATTCCTGAGCATTGTGCTTACTCATGTGTCATTCACCGTAAAAGGGTTTTTATGCTCGTGGAAGTATGCATGTTATTATAGTCAAGGGTGCAATACCCCTTTGTGTCTTGATTGATGTTTTGTGTATCACATGTTTTTAGATGGTTGCCCTTTATGCTAAGTCTCCCGGGAAGGGCTAATCATTGTATGTGTATGGGATCAAGTATACCTTGGCAAACCTTAAAGTGAGGTGGTACCTCACTTAGTACCTCTAATAAAATCCCGACTCTTTTAAATGCGAGCGATATATAACAGACACACAAGTGAAACTTGGAATTACCTTATAACTTGGCTAGGCCTTCTTTTGTTGTTGAAAGTACTTATAAACTGCTCCACATGAATTCGATCATTCGAGAACATAATCTCTTATCTAGAAAACGAAACTTATGACGTATAACTATTAGAAACAACTCTAACCTATTATATTATTATAGAAACAACAATAGTCAATTATGAATGAATTTGTTAATAACCTTTAGAATTTAATTTCTATTGTTGAGGTGTTGGTTTTTGAAAGAAATTAAAACTTGAAGGTTTGTGAGATTATGGCATTCGAACCACTCCAAAATTGACTTTTAGTTGGACGTAGAGTCCTTGAGTGCAAATGGAAGAAAATCAAAACCTGGGACCCTTTCTTATGCTATTGGTGTTTAAACCTTTGGCCAACGATGTCTATCTAAAGGCTGTCCCATAATGTCCCTTTTGAGTAAACAGAATATGGAATCCTTTTATTTAAACCAATGTTAACTCTTTTCGTGTGATTAAGTGTACTTGTTATAAGTTAAATCTGAAACAAAATAATTAATATGCATCGTTGTGAATGAAATTACATGCTCCCATGATAAATGGTTTCGAGGCCTATAAGGTTAAATAAGGGAGTGTAAATGGTAGTGAAGAGGGAACCATCTTAAATTAAGTGTTAAACGAAATAAAGGAAATGCAATCTAGAGGAGGAAAAGGTATGTTTCATGTCAAGTGCTCTTCGAACCTTAAAGGCTAATAATGAAATATGATTAGAATAAAGAGTTGATCATGAAAATACGATCTTGTAGGAAGGTGCCAAATTCGTGATGTACATGTCATGATTGTGTCATGGTTCAATACTTGCTCATTGATCTAAGTGTGACATTGGTTGCATATTGTGTCATATTGATATTTGTGTGTTCTTCATGTTGGTGTAAACGTTGCATGTGGTGTTGTGTAATCTCTTGTGAATCCTTTTGGTGTCACATAGTTGTATCAAGTAAAATTAAAGTCAAAAAAAAATTATAAATTATGCCAAATCAGAATATGAAATCAAATTTACAACTTGTGCCCTAGAAGACACCCAAATACCCTCGAACCCTAGTCGTTCCAACTATGAAGGGTTCTAAAATTCATGCAAACCCTTGTAAATGTCTTCCTTGATCTTCTAGAGTCCAAATCTGCATGAGGTCTTCAAGATATCTTCGCTTCAGCCAAGGATTGAGGGCTTTCGTCCTCCAACCAGCCACAAGAAGGGCTTTCGTCCTCTTGGAAAGAACCACACAATTGGATTTTCGCCCAAAAGTGGAATGAACTAAGAGCAATCAGCCCAAAGAACAAGTGTAGATAAACATTTCCAAAGTAGATGTGTGCAAATGAAGTCATTAATCTCCTTATATATCTCATGCTTGGCGCCAAAGGCCAAAAAGACAAGACCAACCTCATGAAGCATCCTTTATCTTCTAATTTGTGTTTAGGAACTCTCCAAGCCCATCCGACCTCCTTAAAGCTTATTTCTTCATTTTGAACTTATTAAAAGCTCTCCAACCCAACCGACCCACTTAGGAAGGGAAATACAGAAATAAAAATCACAAATATGAATGAAGAAAACCCAAGGTCTTCCCTTGTTCATTCTTTTCTTGCCTCCGGAAAGAAGAAAGGCAAGAAATCTTCCCTTTTTGGGTTAATTCGAAAAAGGGGACATTACAAAAAATGTAGCACAAAACATCAACGGATGACTCACGCATATAAAAATGTCACATGTTAATGAGGTCCTAGAGGAATGTAACTAGTACAGTGTCAAAGATGATTAGACTTACATATATGATATTACTACATTTATATGGATCATTCTAAGAAATAATTTCGAAAAATTGAGAACTCCAAGCTGCTGTGCCATCAAGAATAATTGAAACAAATGGTATTTACGGCAACAAAAAGGGAAAAAGGTGACACCACTTGCAAATTTCAATTAAAAAATATTTATGTGCATACTGAATGATGCGGGCCTACCATCTTTACCTAACTTCAGAACAAACATTAGAGATTAGAAAGAAGAAAATCCTAAAACAAGACAGGCCCTATTTAAATGAGGAAAATGCAGATGATGAGAGATAAAACATTTGTGACAAACGGCCTAAGACCATATTGAGCAGAATATAATATTCTAGAGAGCAAAAATATGGGCAAAGCAAGAAGTCAGATATGCTAGGGTTTGCTTCTAGATAGGAGCAGTCATTGGAAAGTTTAGAAAATTCATTAGCCCTACCTCATATGCATTCTTACACTTTCTTTGTCAAATCATATTGATTTTCCCCATCTGATCCCTGCCCTATGGTCAGTTTTTATGAATGACACTGTCCCTCCCCAAACGCATCAATTTTTGTCATAGGTTTTGAGGAGAGACATGACACTCAAGTGAGCCAAGAAGATTGCCTAAGAGGTGTTCAACAATGTAACGACCCTATCCCTAACCCACCCAATGTATTTATTTAAATAAAGAATATTCTTGGTCTAGTAATCGATTGAATCGTTTTGTTTTACTCAAGGCACTTTGTCAGACAAGTTCCTCTAATGGCAATTGCTATAGCTTGGCTTCAAGATAACTGGGAAACCCGCATGTAATGTCCAGCTGATGTTATAAACATTTCCAAATATTTTTCAACTTTCCATTGTTCTCCTTCAAACACCCTAAGCACTCAGGTTTGAGTTGAAGCCCTAAGGTTTTATTATGGCCCTAGGGACTAAACCCTTGACATTCCGACAACTTAAGACTAAGATTGAGCCTGAATGTAAAAACTTTGAAAAATTGAGATTTAGGACAGAATTTGCCAGTGAAACTGTGAAAGTCAGTACATGTAAAAGTATAAATCAAAGTTCTTTGGTGATATATAACATTGTAACATACCTATACTTGCCACTTGATAAAAACACCAGAAAGATTTCATTTTTGACCCTGTTTTCGCGATTCTTCACCTTACTCGTGTCAACACACCTGCATTTAGTAACATTAAGGAAATATAAAAAAAGAGCAGTCAAATGGGTGTACTTTCCAAGGAATTCGGTCAGTTTTCTCTCTCCTAGTCAACCAACGGTAAAGGGCTATACGAAAACCAAATTACAGCATAATGGCTTGTGCACCTGACAACATCATGCCATCATAATGATTTCAATATAACGACAGAAACCAGAAAACTGTAGGTTTGTGCCTAAAAATCTGTTGACATAGATATGTTTTGACGAAATTTTGACTTGATATAATGTCCTTCACTGTCATAAATGCTCTTTGACAACGATAAATGTTTTTACTTTGAAAAGAGTTAGTATTGCCGTTGCTCTATAGTTTTCGATTTCCCTATTGAATACTAAAAATCAAAGAAAAAATATGAGTCAAAACCTGCATGCATAAATATTAAGCAAGATTATGACATATAGCCTGTGGGCACAAGGATTAAACAAGAATTACCATTCTAAGCACACAAGCATAAATATTAAAGAAATATGGGTCAAAGTCTATGAGTACAAATATGTCAAATTCTACAGGCACATATATCAAAGAGGTCGTTAAATAACTCCTCCTTGTCAGCTAATTGTACTGGAAAGGTTCTAGTTGAAAATAGAGTTAGCAAAATGTATATCATTTTCCAGGTCTTAAGGCTAACATGATTTTTATGTATCATACCATTCAAACTGATAAAAAGGTGAAATTCTCCCCTAAGTTTGTTGTGAAGGACATTAATGACAATTTTTGAGTAGTTTCCTCCAGCTTTATTGATGAAAGTGAGAAAATGTACAAATTCGGCAAACTTTATGACAGGCCTCATTAACCTTTCTGTTGCATTGCCAAGGCAGATGTAGTCACCAGCATGATCTATTAAAGCCAAGCTATGATGACCTCCTTGAAAAATTGCAAAATAGTAAATATTATAAAGGAGAATGCGGTATTTAAAGGGCATGTTGTTGCATCCACCTCTTACAATGGCAATTCTTGCAGTGATGATGATGCTGGCCTTTTCGACAACAGCGTACTAATAATAGACAAGAAGAGGCTCCTTTGGCAGATTTTGAGAAGCATACCAAAGGATTTGGTTCCAAGATGCTTCTAAAGATGGGTCGCAACTTACACTGATGGCTACATAAGACTCCGGGCAGAAGGGCTGGGGAATGACGGGATGAGGTTTCCAGGATGGCAAAAACAATCCCAGATTTTGGGGACAGTGAAGAGACAAAAGGGTAACAACTATTAAAATATACAAATAAATTTTAAAAAACTAAGCAAACTAAAACAAGCTGAAATTTAAAACTATTTTAAATGACCAAAATAATAAAAGAAGGCCTATCAGGAAAAGAAAATTCATGGTATTCAGTTGGCTAAAAATATTCTACCTATTTCTCATCTCCAATTTGTTGATGATTCTACGATGCTTGGAAAAGCTACTTCTATGGAAGCGAAACAGCTCCATAAAGTTCTACATACCTTTTCACAAGCCACTGGTCAGCTGATTAACCAAGGAAAATCCAGCATCATTTTCTTTCATTGCTCTAGACAACAAGAGGACCAAATTTTAAATATTCTCTAATTCAATAAGGGGGAACTTCCTTTACGATACTTGGGTGTCCCTTTAGCAGCACACAAGTTAAAAGACTGGCATTGGTTAATCCATAGGTATGAGTTAAAACTTCAAAAATGGACTAATAGATGACTCTCTTCAGGAGGCAAGAGGATATTGGTCAAATCGGTTCTCCAATCTATGCCCATCTACATTGCATCTATGGTAAATATTCCTAGTAAGACGTTGAAACGAGTGGACTCTATCTGCCAAAAATTCTTATGGAGTGGAATCTAGGATAAAAGGAAATGGTCCTTAGTCAAATGGACAACTTTTTTTCAGCCAAAAAAAGGTGGTTTGGGATTTAGATCCTTGCCTAACCAGATGCAAGCCTTAGCTGCAAAACTGTACTTGAGGATGTTGGTGTACCCTGGCAACCTTTGGACTTTGGTTCTAAGAGCCAAGTATGCTAGAGGGGACCCCCAGAAGAAATTGTTCGTTCTTCCCTTCCTACAAAGGGTTCACCTATCTTACAGGTTATTAAAATGGGCCAGCACATTATTAAAAGCAGTTGTTCTCGATAGTCAATAATGGGCGGTCTGCCAACTATTGGACTGACTCATGGGATGGAGAGCCCCCTCTTATTTTACAATATCCTCAGCACATTCCTATAATGAAGAAAATGCATGATATTGGGTGGAGGAAAGTTTCCCAATACGGAAGATGGTCACTCAATTGCTAGGAAAGTGAAAAAGAATGGATTCCACTCTTTGAATGGCCACTTGTAGTTCAGCATGACCACCAGCTTTTGTTGTAAAGTCTTTTCAGCAATCGTCCTCTTTCCTCATCTCCATTTGCTAACAAATTGGGATGGGGACTTGATCCAGCGAGCTATTATATTGTTTCTACAGGGTATGCGTCCTTGGTGATTGACAATCCTCACCCTCTAAAGTTCCTCTTTAAAAACCTATGGCATTCGGGGATGTGGCCTAAAGTGAGTTTTTTTCTGTGGCTTCTTATCCATAGGTGGGTTTTAACAGGGGATCAACTTATTAAGAAAAGATTTTATGGACCTTTCAGATGTGTTATGTGCTTACAGGATGAGGAATATTTTACTCGCCTATTTTTCCTATGCCCTTAGTTGTTCATATATGGCAACAATTTGCGACTCTCTTCAAGCTGAGGTGGCATAACTTTGATTCTCTTGAACAAGTTATCAAAGAGTGGCAGAGGATGCTTCCTACAGGACAAAGGCTTCTTCTAGTACTATGGAGTGGGATTTCCCTTCTTCTTTGGAATACCTGGAAAGAAAGAAATAACCGAAATTTTCAGCAAAGTAGCAAAGATGGATCCTATATCTAGGAAAAAACAAAAATAAATATAGCTGAAAATCTTAAACATAAAATCCCTTTACCTAAACTTTATCTCCAAAATGGGAATATCTTTGTAATCAACTCTCTTTGGATCCAAGAGAAGCCACTTTACCCCAGTTTCATATCAGGAAGGAAAGAATGAGAGACAGTCAAGACAAGGCCCCTCCCTTGGGATATGGACATTTGAACATGAACGGCGCTTCCAGAGGTAATCCAGGTAAAGCTGCTATGGGAGGCATTGGTAGAAACCATGAGGGTGATGTGCAGTTCTTTTTTGTTGTTAATCTGGGTGTTACTACCAACAATGTAGTTGAGATGAAAGTTATCTATAAAGGTATGCAAGAGGCGGCAAAGTGTGGTTGGCTGAAAATTCAAGTTAGATTTGACTCCCAATTGGCCATCAAGATATTATCTCGTAGCAAAGCTTCTCTTCCACCAAATTGGCGAATTTCCAAAGAAGTACGGAAGATTAAAAAATTACAAGAAAATTTTATGAAGTGCAATTTGTTCATATTCCCCAGGGTAGAAATAAGATTGCAGATGTTTTGGCTAATTGGGCTCTTGATAATCATGATCTCCTATGCTACGGCTCACCTCCTTTATGGTGGTCTAACCTCCTACAAGATGTTATCAAATATATTTTCAACCTGGAAATCTCTCTATGATGAGTGCACATGCCTTTTTGTTGTATAATGTTATGGCTTGGACCAATAGTTTTCAGGCTTGGCATATCCATATATGTAAATTTGGATTTCATCTAATATAAAATCCTAGCTGTTTTTTTTTTAAGTGTCCAAATGGATGTGAAGCTATACTCAAATGTTGTACTTATGTTGTAAAGATATTAAACTAAGATTTTTCTATGTTAATTAGTGATTTATCTCCTTAACACTCATAAAGCTCGGTAGAATCTCATCTTACCCAAACTATCGAAATAAAAACGAGTTTATAATCCCTATCAGACTCTCTCCTCCCCATTAAGCTTTTTTTCAGGGTATAAAACACTAATCGTGTTAATAAAATACTCTAATCTCATTAATCGTCTTCTTGTTTTGCACTTAAGACAAGTCTTACTAAGGACCATTCCCTTAAGTATTTTATGAGGCGGTGAATATACTTTGTGAACCCTATCATATTTGGCGAGCGAGGCCAACATATTTAGGTGTTGTATGTCTGATCATATCATACATAAGTTTAATACTCATGTGCGTAATTTTCCCTTGGTACCTTAGTGGGTGGCCAAAGCCTTACAAAGATAGCTGATGGTTTTATCTACGATTGATCTTGTGTGAGATCTAAATTACGCAAGTGGAGGCTATGTGTCAAATTACTTGCGCATTAGACTCTTGCATTGAACCTTTTTGTCCCTCTTAGATGAAAGTGTTCCCTTGATGAGTAGCAGTGGATTACCTTGGTTGATCGAAGGTGTTGAAAGGTAATGATTTTGAACTCTCTTGTAATGTCTTGTAGTAGGCTGTAGTTTTCCCCCTTGAATGCTTTTGAAGTTAGTAGATCGTGGGACCTCTCTTAAGGTTATTGATGAAAGAAACTCTAATGCGTATTTACCCAACGATTGAAACAGTTCCTTGGAAGGCATTTAAAATGCATTAAATTGTTTGGGATGTCTCGCTTGTAATATGCATTTAATACTTGAGTGTCTAAGAGCAATGAAATGAGTTGTCTTGTGTGAGCTCATACTCCTTGTAGTCTTATATCCCCAAGTGTTACGTAAGTGTTATATGAATTACAGTTGTTCTAAAATGATGCCAACACAGGACCAAAGTAACAGCGTAAATGTAGTTAGAACAAGGGTAAATAAGATTAAACTAGGGAATGATCGCTATGATAATCATATGCCCCTAAGCGATGTCAAACCAACTAAAGTACCTAATGTGATCATAAAATGAATGTAATAAAGGAGAGCTTCACGGGTGATAAAACAACCTATTAAGTCGGGCAACCAACTTTGAGGCATGCACACATACTATGTATGCATAAATGTGGTTAAACATCGATGCTAATGAAATAATGAACATGTAGCCTTAAGAATGGTATACTTTGGGTTGTTACCAAGGTCTTGTGAGTTAAGGATATAACCACTCTAGTTTGATTTGTAAAAGTTAGTAGAACCCTTGGGTGTAGATGGGAATACATTAAACCTTAAGATCACTCACGAATTAGAATTTATGGCCGAAACCTGTAATTAACCTGTAACTATCGAGAATGAATCCTTAAGATGATGAATTAGAAGTACAGTGAAATGTGAGATTCGTCACTTAAACTCAATGCAAAACCTCTATAACGTTAACACAAGTGAAATGTACCCTTCTATGTGCAACATGATTTGTGAAAACAAGGAGTCCTAATTGGAGCAAATGGATTGTGAATCACATCACAAACGATGCAAATTAATTAGTTAACTTACATAGTTGGTTGTAATAACTTGAAGACGGAAAGAGTGTATCCCTAGTGTTTAAACCATAGTTCAAAAAGTCGTTATCGGCAATTAATCAGCAAGCCAAATTTTGAATCGGAAATCGAAATCGGCAATTTATCGGCATTAATCGTCAACTTTATCGCTACTTTGAAAAACATTTAAATTCATAAAATATACTTAAATTAAATGTAAAAACAATGTTAAATGATGCGAGAAGTGACTCTATAGAATGCCATAGGCCCATATGAATATTTTCGATTAAGTTTTGACCAAAAAAGAGAGTACAAAGTTTGCATACAAAAATCCTCATGAAGTCATGTCACATGTGACTTTTGAAGTATCACTATCAAATATCAATAATATTCTATTTCATCAAGCACAAGCTAAAATAAGTCTGTTGCACTTGCAGTTGCCTCGTGGAAGTGGAAGGTAAATATTCCTCCTCTGTAACACCAACATTGTCATCTACAAACAGATCATCTGGATCATCACCAACTTCTAATGTCCCCGATGGTATTGCTTCTTCAGTCTCCCTCTCCAAAGTTGTTATCTCCTCTGTAGTAAACATAGGCTCCGCATCATCAAGCTCAGCAATCCAGTCATCATATGGATCAATGTCAACCAAGTCAATTGCATCATAACTTTGTGTCCCCTCCACTTGTCTCACACGAAGATGAAGATTGTATCGCACGAAGACAAGGTCATTGAGGCGCTGTGTTGTCAACCTGTTGCGCTTCTTTGTGTGAACAGCTTCGAACATGCTCCAATTACATTCGCATCCAGAAGCACTGCATGGCTGACACAAAATGCAGATGGCTAGCTTTTGAAGATTTGGTGTTTTTACACCATAATCTTCCCACCACAAATCTGCAAATAAAACCTTTATAAAATTGTAAGTTAACTAGGATTGAATAAATAAAAGAATTCTAAACTTCTAGTATCTAATTCTATGTGTAAAGAAACTAAATACAAATGACTCAATTTGTTTTTACCTGGCTAAAAAGTGTTTCTTCTTTTCACACATAGAGCCGAAGAAAAGAGCCTCCCCTCTGCAGTCTTGTAAATCTGCAGCTCGTTTGAACAATTGCATCTCTAATATCTTCGTCAGGTACCATCCTCTATATGCATGTATTAATGCCATCCATAATCTCCACATTAGCCTTAAATGATGGGGAAAAGAAAAACTTTTGGTTTAGGCAGTACAATACTATATGTATATGTCGATGGAGTGTCTTGTTCCATCTCCTATCGATTATGCGCCAAATGGGTTCATATTTTCGCTAATTGTGCCCATAATATTTAGCTATGACCTCCTTGGCCGCATCCATAGCCTCATACAAATTACCCATTGGGTTTTTCTCCCCATCCACCATCCATAGAACTCAAACCAAAGGCTCTGACACCTAAAACAAAATAACATATAAATTTAAAATCAAAATTAATAAAAAAATATATAACAAACAAATGATAAATAAACAAATATTCAAGTTTAGTTTACATTCGTGATTTCTTCTATTTGCTTTGCAAACATATCATCAAAAACTGGTCTTCATGACCCTTTCCCCTTTGGTCTTCTTGACATAGGGAGACTCCAACCATCGCATGCTCACAAACATCTGCTTAAGGGATGTTAATGAGGGTGCAATGCTCTGCAATGTAATGAAGTTTGCGGCAAATCGTGTGACCCCTGATCGCACAAGCTCCTTTCCATTGGTGTGCTCTCTCATCAAGTTTAAAACCCAAGTGTGATTGTAGATGAACTTTGTAATATTTCTTGCATCTTCAACCACATTTTTCACCCATGAGAGTTTTCCTATGTCCTCCAATAAGAGATCCAAACAATGGGCTGCACAAGGGGTCCAAAACAGTGTAGGGTGCCTCTCCTCAAGAAGTCTCCCTGCTACTACATATGTCGCAGCATTGTCTATCACAACTTGGACGACATTCTCCACACCCACCTCCTTCACCACCTCATCTAATATATCACACAAAGTGCTTGCAGTTTTCACTTGGTGGAAGGCATCAATTGATTTCAAGAAGACCAACTGCCCACTTGATCCCACAAGGAAGTTAATCAATGTGCAGTTTTTTCCATCTATCCACCCATCAAACAAAATGGTGCATCTTTTTTTTTGCCATACCTTTTTTTGCTCTTCTAGCAAGAGCTTTGGCATGTGTGACGGAATCCTCCAACAATGGGTCACTCAAATCATGGGGAGTAGGAGCCTTGAATCCCTTCCCGGCAACAGTCAATGCAATGACCAAATATCCCAATATGGACTTTTTACCACATTGAAAGGAATGTTGTTGTAGTACCAAAAGTTTGTCGCATCTATTCTTGTTTCGTTATGCATTTCTTTATTCCAAGCGATATCTTCGAGTGAAGGTTGTGAACTAGGACTATTGAGGAACAAAAAACATCGTTGAACTACTATCAATGGATGAGCCTCGTCGCAATGTCTAACCTCGTGGAGTTTGGGCAAAAGAAGATGCCCCAATGTCAAAATTTTCTCTCGCTGCCCTCCTATTTGCAAAGGTTGCAAGTGCATCAGATTTCCTCTTCTTTTCTTCTTTTTTCTCTGCATAAGCCGCAAGGAAAGCAAACAACTCTCGTTGAACCTCAGGTGGTGCTTGATTGCACACTGCCACTTCATTCCCTGGTATCCGTGCAATGTGGAACTTAAGGCGATAAACACCTCCACTCGTCTTCATGCCACAATATTGCATATAACAGAATCGCCTTCTGCTCGTTCACAATGCTTCCAAGAGGGGTAATTTGAGTTAGGCTTACTACGAGCAGCTGAACCGGATCCCAATGTTTCTACAAAACAAAAAAAAAAATTGTTTTAGATTTACAAGCCTTAGAGAAATAAAATTGTATGACGAAATTAAGAATAATATTGCTATTGCATGAACAAAAAATTACAACAAAGCTATATTGAAAACGTATGATTATACAAAACGAATTAAATTTATAACAGTAATATACAATAATATAATAGTATACATTCGTAAAACGAATTAAAAATACAGAGTTTAACATAATTAATATATAACTAAATATATTAATATTACCAAGTAAACATTTAATATAGGGGACTAGATATATTAATATTACTGTTATAATTAAATATATTAATTCGTTTTACTGTTATATTACTATTATAATTATAACAGTAATTTAATTATAACATTATTATAATGATAAAGGTAACCATAATATATACTATATAGTAATTAATTCGTTTACGGTTTTACTATTATAAGTTATAACTAAATATATTAAATTATTAATATTAGGAATTTACTTTATTTTATATTTGTTTTGGGACATTTAATATATTTCTGGTATAACAGTAATATATTAAATGTATACAAAACAAAATTGAATTAATTTGTAAATGCTTTAATTAAATTCATCTTGCAGGCTTTAATACTATCAAATTCTTTCACACTAGTATTGATCTAGAGATGTTTTATGGATGCCAAACTCACATATGCGATTAGAACCCATGTAAATGGCAATCCTAAATTATTCAAAACGAATTAATATGGAAATTCGTTCCCTTAGTGGGTAGTAATGGAATACTATGAAATTTTCTAAAATTCTTGTGAGTTAAGGCCATTGCAAGACTCTTAGTTTTGACTTGGTAATATAGGGCCACATAATCACCTTGGGCGTAAATGTACCATTACCGCCATTAAATGCACCATGACTTCTTAAGAATGGCAAAATTTATGGCCGAAACATGATAATTAAGCCACGTAACTATCAATAGGATGAATTTTTAAGATGCCATGGTTTAAGAAGTAACGAGTAAAATGTGAGTATTCATTACTTAAATTCCTAATGTAAAACGATCTATACGATGTTAACACAAGCGAAATGTCCACGATCTTTCCAAGTGTATTCATGATTTGTAAAAACAAGGAATCTTATTTGGGCAAGTGGATTGCGAATCAAGTCACGAGAAATGCAAAGATAAATAGTTAACTGACATAGTCAAAAACGATTGTATCACAATTATCGTCTAAGTAAATAGAGATTTGTAGAACTATAGTGTTTAAGCATTGATTATGAGTAAGGAACTAGTAATCTGTCTATTCTTAGACCTATTAGCCTACCTTTTTGCCTTCCCGTGAATCTTTTCTCCTTGTAATGAAAGTATAATGAAAAACCAAGTACATATGATTATTAGAAACAAATCCTTAGGACATGTATTGGTAGAATTATGTGTGTTTAAATGTTCCTATTGAGCAATCAAGTTATATAAATTAATTGCGAATAAGATAAACGAGCAAAAAAAATTAAATGGAACCATCATACAAGTTGAATGTTAAACAAAATAAAGAAAAATGCATGTCTAGTTTTAAGAAGAATGAAGGTTTACTTGTTAAGTGTTTTTCAAATAATCAAGGTCAAATAATGAAAATAGGATTGTAATAAATATGTAACCATGAAAGTGTTGTGTTGTGGAAAGTTCCTATCCATAAGTTTATATTGTAGTTGGATAGTCGTTTTGTACCTTTTCATTTGGAGGATGTGGTTTTGATGTGCATCATGTGTTTTCATGTGGATATGTTTTCTACCCATTGTAAGCCTCTTAGGTAGGCTTGGTAATGTGTGCCATTTCTATTTGTGCGCTTATCCTTTTCTCATCATGTATAAATTCGGGTTCATGTTTATGCACAAAAATATCATGTGTTGTGAGTTATCCTAAGTGATCTCATGTGGTGTCGTGTATCCAGCAATGTAAGTCAAAAAATAATTTATTCCAGTATTTTTCTTGTTGTATTTGTGTGTCAAATTTATGAGCGTGACAAAACACTTGATGAATTTATGCAAAATAAATGCTTCAACAATAAATTATAGACTACTCTAATTTATTCTCTCTCCATAATTTCGTTTAGGGTTCCCGCGATCTTTATTTTCATGGGTTGCCTATGAAAACTCTGGGCCGCCATTGATGATCTTTATTTTGTGAGACGGAATTTGCAATGTAGGGAGTGTCGCAACCATGTGAAAGCAAAATCATGGGCACAGAAAAATCGTGGCTCTTGTAGGTTCGAGGGCAAAAGGAAACGTAGCTCATGGAGATTCAAGGGCACAAAAAAATGGTGGCTTCGAGGGCACAAAAAATCGAAGGTCAAGGATTTTTGATTTTCGGCAATAACTGTGAGCGCGTACACTAAAAGGGAAATTTGCAGAAGAGGTCGTTGGAGACCTTTCGAGACCTTACACGACGACAGGATTGTTGACGGATTTATCTCCCGATACTGATTCTGTCGTTTTGATATGCTCTCTGGTTCGCCTCTCAGCCTCTCCCCTCTTCAGGTGATTTTTCCTAGTGATTTGGTTACAATCATGGCCCCGGAAACCCCTACTGGCAGCATCACGATCGGGAATCCCCTGGATAACACCTCTAGCAGCACAGCAGACATTTTATTGGAACTACTCAACCGAATCCAAAAAGTTAAAAATGCTAATCAGCAACTCGAAACTGAGGTATGCACACTTATTAGCAGGGTTGTGGATGTTGAATCTGAGAATGCCATCTTGAGAGAAATACTAGCCGACAACACGGATAATACCAGCCCCCCTAATGATGCCCTGCATGCAGAAATTGTAGACCTCCGATCTCAACAGGAGGAAATCAGAACTAACCAGGCTTCATTAAAATTGGAAACGGAATCATGGACCAAGTTTGTTAGCGGGAAAGACAGTGGTCCCCCCACCTTTAGCTACGGTAGAGGTCGTTGTGCAAGCCAAGTTAATTAAGAAACGTACTAGGCGTGACAGGGAACTAAACCTCAAGGTGAGGGGTCTCCCACACCCCACATTGACACAGGACCCATTAACAGTTTGTAACTCCTTTATCACATATACTTTAGGGATCCCTGACATTACACTAGAGAGAGCTTGGGTTGGCTATGATTTCACACTTTTCATCTGTTTCAAGACAGCTTATGATAGGTTGCGATCTCAAGGCTAAGAGGGTTCTATTTTCACACCTAGACAAGGTCTTCCTTGATGAAGATCTTACTTGGGGAGCACAAACGCTCTAGGGAGAAAGTTATGGCAGCGAGGAAAGCAGGTAAATGGGCGGTTATCAGGAATCTTCGGGCTGTTATTAGGGACTCACCTCCTCCTGGTTGGGAGCCCCGCCAAGGGGCCTAGGCCAAGTGGGAGAGGTATCAGGTCAGAGGCTTATCTATCAGTTACTGGAATGGGAATAGTTCCCTTTGTTTTTCCCCTGGCCTTATGTTAGATGCTCTTGGGGCTACCAATATCCTCTTCATCACAGAGACACGCGAGAGCCCGATTCGTCCTCTCCCGGGTATTACTAGCTTTCTTTGACTATCAACTTGCAGACAGGAGACTCGGCGTCCGGCTGGTGTCAGGGGATCTAATGGGGTTGCATGTCTTTATAGGGAATCCCTCTAGAACAAGATCTTGGTGGTCGATACCGATGACCCTGCTAGGTATATGTGGATTCGTATTAGTGGGGTTGCTCGATTCTCTAGGGATTTCTATATAGTCGTTTGTTATTTTCCTCCGGCAACTTCTCCTTACGCCATTCACAATGGCCAAGATGGTGATCCTTTCTTTGACTTATACAACAGTATTAGTCAATACTCTGCCACAGGGGAGGTCATCATTTTGGGTGATTTTAATGCCCGTACCAGGCACTTACAGGTTCCTCTCCGTGACAGATCAAAGGATACGTTCTGCACACAGAGGATCGACCCAGAGTCAGTTGATCTACATAGGATTTTTTAGGATACAGATGACCCTTTCACAGTTTATGGACGGTTCCTCCTCCAGCTCAAGGAATCACAGGGGATGGTGATCCTTAACGGGATCGAGCGCTTCCCGGATTCACATTTCTTCACTTGTCGTCCCCATGGCAGTGACACCAGTGTGGTACACTATGTCCTTGCCAGCCCAGATATCTCACCTCTTTTTTGCTCCTTTGTTTCCCCCATTCCCCTTGCCAACCATGTAGTCCTATCTTTCTCTCTAGTCATCAGTCCTCCTCCCCACTACCCCCTCACATTTCCTTCTAGTTTGATAATGGGGATTATGAAACTTACTCATCTCACATCCGCAACCTTCTCCCCTCTGAGCCTCACTTCTCTAACCTGCCTAGTGCGGAGGCCAAGTATACATGTCAATCTTCTACCATGTGGGAGGTCACCCTGAGATCCTTTCCCAGCTCCATCACCCATCCCTCGGCCACTAGTACTACTAAATCTTGCCCTATGAATCAATGATATGATGTAGAGTGCAAATCCCTCCACTGTTGCCTCCGTCGTGCCTTTACCCATGACCTCCCCTCCTTCCCCACCCTTAAGACAGCCTACCGGTGCCTTCTCCGCCATAAGAAGCGATCCTTCATTTCCCACCGCAGATATATTCTTTGCACCTCCCTTAGGACTAATCCTCGATCCTTCTGGCGTACTGTCTTTCCCTGCCACTCCACCTCCTTTGCGATGATCGATCCTACTTCCATTTTTTCCCACACCTCTACACGTTATGATATTCTGCGGCAGCAGATTATCTAGATTGGCAATCCGCCCGTGGTAATCCCTTCACTTACAGTAATATCAAAGAGGCAATAAAGTTCTTGAACAGTAGCAGGGCAGCTAATGTGCAAGGTTTTCAGGCCAAGTTCTTCAAGCAAGGTTTTGAGGCCTTTGGTAACTATTTGACAGATCTTTCCAATCAGGTGGTTCACATGGGTTTCCCTCCTGCTTGGTCTCATCATAACATTCACCCGATCCACAAAGTTGGGCCCTGTTGGCTAGATTTTTTGCATAGCATCAAACCTAGGCAGTCATGAGATAAATCTCCCTCATTTAACCGGTGAGGCTCCCGTGTCAGATTTGTCAATAAAAATGTGTTATTACCTATTAGGAGTTTTACTTTAACCACTTAGTTCATGAACCATAACTAAGAAGTTCTGCAGCAAGTAAACAGCTGTTTAAGAAACGAAAATTATAGAAGAAGGAAGTAAAGGAAATACAGAGAAGAAATGGGGAAGATGTGCATCCCAATTAGTAGATAGCAGAGCTAATTGCATGCACATAGAAGAAACTTAATTGATATGAACACAAAGAATTATAAAACAAAGGCAACTCTAGATCTAGATCTATAATAACACAAAGTTTACTAAGAGATCTAAGATTAAAAGCAAGAAACAAAGTACACCGTGACACAAAGTTCTCCGGAAACCTGCTCCTTTGTATTCCTTTGCTCCAAGTTCCTCTCAGGGGTTCAACACAAAGTCTAGAACACAAGATTGCTGCTTACAAATTCTGATCGATCATTAACCTAAAGGTTCTTCTCCTACTTATAGAATGTAGGAGGGAAAGTACAAATGGAAAACTCAAACTGAACTAAAACATGAACAACAAGTAAAGATGACATTTGGCAATCATCCTCAACTAACTTCTTTTAACTAATAGAATGGTTCCACATGACTTCAAGTAATGGTTGCAGAACCAATAACTTAGAAGTTTTACAATTTCATCCGGGAACATAGAAAATAGAAGAAGAAATAATAGACGAAGTCATGCCAGCTGTAATGGCTACATCTTCTTGTTCTGATATCTGATATACTTGTCGAACATATAATTCAGCATCCTTCCATCTGTTTTAGCCACTGCTTCTTTCTCTGTCCTGAATTGCAGCAACCCTTCATTCAACACTTTGATGCACGCTTCCACATCTTCCAAGCCCGGCCCAAACCTCGCAATGTCTGCCTGCAGTGCCACCAGTCTACTGATAGAATTCATCGTGAAAGGTTTGGTAGCTTTATCAATTCTCTTTTGTACCATTAGGAGAGACCCTTCCAGCGAATTAGGCACCTCATTAGAAACAATCCGCACGTAAGAAGTAACGCCTCCGACCACATCCTCTTCCGTGAAAGAAATGATACAGTCGGGTAAGGATGACGTCCTACTTTCAAGTGCCTGTATCCTTTTCAGCAAAACTCTGCAAATTTCCAAACGGAAAGATACTGCAAACTCTAGCTGCTTCCCCTTCTCGACTGATCTGTCCGGTACAATTTGTTCCACAATCAATACATCTCCCGGCAGCTTGTTGATCTCGGCCAAAATACTCAGGTTACTCTCTGCAACTGTATTCATGCCTTCTATGTTTGCCATCAGTTGCTTTAGTTGATTTGTTGCATCGTTCATAACCTTTAGGCGGGCTGGCACTTCCCCAAGTTGTACAGAAGCTTGACGAATAATCAAATCCTTCCATTCGTCAATGGCCTTTACTTGATTGCTTGCATCTTCCATTTCTTGCATAAGATGATCACTCGCCTGCTCTGAAATGGGCTGAATGGAAGGTTTAGCAACCTTGGCTATGATCTCACAGAATTGAGATACTTGCTTCTGCAACTCTTCTTTCTCCGCCTTCTCACTGTCGAGCCTAAGGAATAAAGCATCTATCAATGTCTGCGAGTCCTACTTCAATCCTTCAGTGGTGGCTTGACCGAGTGGTACTTTGGTCACTGTCACATCTTCTGCCACGAGCTCCTCTTCTATCTTTCCTTCTGCCGGAATTGATATCTCAGCAAACTTCTCTCCCGAATTCTCGATGATCAACCTAGAAGTTGCTTTAGCAACTTTAGGCCTTCTGTCTCTTCTGCTCAGATGCTGGAGTAGCTGCAAGTCGTGCTCCTCTAAGTTCATCTCCATTCTCGCTTCTGGAACAAACTGCAAAACTAACCATTCCGAGAAATTACTTCTCGGAGAGTGAGAAGTCGCTGAGTGTACTACCATCTCCCGCTCTGCATCCTCTCTGTCAGAAAGTGCCACAGTGTTATGGCTGCCATCTTCTGAGTCATCTAAGGACAAAGCCCTTTCAAATTCCGCCATCTGCAGCTTCAACGTATCCTCTGGAACAGGTGCTGAATGAAGTGGCTGAGGGGAGAAGATGAATGTCGTTGGATTCAGTGGAGGCATGGAAGCATCCTGTTGCTGCGGTGCAATAGTTGGTGAAGCATTGGGTACTGGAGAAAATAGAGTTAAAGTCATGGTCGTAGAAGTGATCCTCTCCTTGGATTGAGATCTTCTCTGCACTTTTAACTTCTCGACTTTCCTGCCGCTTTCTCCTCCGTGCTTTCGCTTGAGGGAATCTCCTGCACCGAAGTTGCCCGTGACATGATTCATCAATGTTTCATCAAGGCAATATCCCTTCGTCAGCAACCAGTTTGAAGTATTCACCAACACAGCTCTCGACCTTTCTTCAATTGTGTTGCAGCCTCCTATGTTATTCTGCAGTATGGCTTTATCTCCTCCCATTTCATGGTAAGTGTCAAGTACCACATTCCCATCATCTTTAAGATCCGCAGGTATCCGCGCTAGTCCAAAGTCGAACACTTGCTTTGCTAATAGCCTGCTGAAATCTTTCTTTCTAACCTCGTACTCACTTTTGCACTTCATCCAGAAATCTTCTAATGAAGGCACATGTGCGTATTGCTGGGAGATTGTCTTCCTGGCTACTCCAAATGGATCGAAGTTCAGCCGTGCAGGGAAGAACTCTTGCTCATACTCGGATAACATTTGCGCTTCCATCCCTCGAGCTCTGTGAATGCTAATGCAGCTGTAATATCCCACAGTGATTGGGAAGAAGCCCGTAGACTTGTGCCGCTTTGACTGAAGGTCGTGTAACTCCACAAGTTGCCTGCTCAGCTCCATGGCGATCAATCTATCATTCGGATACCTGGGCATCTTTGTTGGTTCTCCAGAAAAGCCCGTAACCTTGAGGTATGTGAAATCTGCAAATTGAATGAATAGACTTCCAATCTTGGACACGGCTTCCCACGCTTCCTTGCTTACCCTGTTGGCCTTCAAGTCTTTGTCTAGCCTGCAGATGAAATCGTAGAAGAAGTCATCGTTGATCACTTTGAAGTTTTTCTCGCCTATAGGTGCAGTAAGCTGCGGGTAGCACTCGAAAATGGGGTCCTTGGAAAGAACACCACATCTATCCAGCTTGGAAAAGACGCCTTGTGAAGCTGCAGCATACACCAAGTATGAAGTCATCTTCAAGCTGAAAGTACGCTTCACGTTCCGGAGTTGCTCACCGATGTTGTTGCTAATAATTTCCGACCAATTGATTATAGAATCAACCTTGTTGATTTTAATGGTCCTGATGAAAGCATACATCCATGTACGGAAAGTGTAAGCATTCGCTTCGCCACTCATCGTACATAGCAATTTGACGACATCATCTACCTCCTGCACCAAATTTGACCGTAGAAGAGTTCTCAGGAACTTTGAAGGAAATCTAGGCTTCTTCATGTATCGGCTATTCATGATGCTAACGCAATCAGCTCTATGCTTCTCCCATTTACTGTCAGCATCCTGAATGCTAATAGAAGTCACCACCTTTCGCATTGGAATCTTCAAACAATAATTGATAAACTCAGCGTCCAAACGAATTATTGTCTTTCCCGAAGCATCACGCACTGATCTGGATGAAGGATGATAAGATCTAGCGCACTCCATCACGAACTCTGGCAATTGGGCTGTACATGGAAAAGCTGCAGCTCGGATAATTCCACTGCTTTTGACCACGCGCATGAGTGAAGTCTTTCCCGCTCTGGATCTATCTATCAAATCGGCAAGAGGTTCCAGGCCTAGATCTGTGTCTCCTATGTCTGCAAGTTTGTAAGCAATGCATGACTCCATCGTGCTTTCTTTTTCATCTCTTTTCGCCATAGCTTTGTCTATCTTCGTCTGAATAATTCTTTTTCTTCTTACTTGGACGGATTTCTTTAATACTGGTGCAGATCTGGACAATTCTTCAGATTCAGAGGATATTTGCAATGTGTTGGAGATTGATAAAAACTTCTTTTCTTTTGTAAGGCACCTGTAATGAATTCCTGCAATTTATTCAGACAAAAATGGCCACCGGAGCATAAATAGTGAATTTAAATTGTAAAAATCTGCACTTTTCAAGCCTGCTGCCTCAAAAAAATGGTGTTTAATTTGCACATAAAGAGAGCATGAATCCTTTCAATCAACACCTGAGCTCCTGTAACACCTGTGGAAACAATTATGCAGACAAAGATCAACCTCGTCTAAAGCATGCACCAAATCTGGAAGCTTTTAGCCTTGTTGTCACCTTGTCTAAGCAAAATCCTTCCTCTAATGGGGGCGCACTTTTCCACTTGGCTGCAATTCTTTACCTGTGATTTGAATAATTCACCCATATGGCTGCCCATGCTTATATAACCTTCACAATTCTATAATTAATAATTGCCCTAACAATTAAAGGCAATTAATTAATTAAAAATCATGCTTTTCTCTTTTAAAAATAGCATGTTTAAGGACAACCATCCAATAAATTAAATTAATCCAATTTAATCCTTCACACATCACTTCACTTAAGCTTCACAGTGTGCTTTGACCATAGCCACTGAAAATATAAATTAATTTAATGTTTTAATACCTTAAAAAACATTAAATAATACCCAAATGGGGCGCACTTTTTGAGAGGAAGAGGGCAGCCATTAAATAAATTAATTTTAATACTTTTAAATCTTTTCTTTTATTTCATCTTTGACTTGTTGACTTCCTCCAAGCTTGGGCGCACTTTTTGAGAGAATAGATTAATTAAAATAATCAATTTAAGGCTGCCATTCTCTCACCAAAGGGGCCGCACTTTTTTGCACATGTAATTCTATTTTTAAGAATTTTTTCACAATGGGATTTTTTACCCTGCAAGGCAGGCACTAAAATCCCATGATCCACTTAAGTGATTTGACTTTGACAATGGGATTCTTTACCCTACAAGGCAGGCGCTAAAATCCCATGATTTCACTTAAGTCACTTTCCTTTTATTTTATCATGGGAATTTTCACCCTGCAAGGCAGGTAATAAATTCCCGCCTGCCTGCGGCCTCTAACTTTCCCGCTACAGCTTAAGTGACTTTTATAACACAGGAAAAAATACCCTGCTAGGCAGGTATAAAATTCCCACCCTGCCTGCGGCTTATATTTTTCCCCTTGCAGCTTAAATCCTTTGTTTTCCAAAAATGCGTCCATCCCCGCAGGGGCTTTTCTGTGCACGACTTCGCTTTTTCCCAATGATCCAGACCTCCGATGGCGACTTCCTCCGGGCATAATGTGCATATATGTTTTCCAGCTACTCCAGGCCAAAAATCGGGCTTACCCGGCAAAGGAATTGTTCTAGAGAAATTTCACAGAAAACGAAACGGGACACCACAAAAACACGAAAAATTGTCAAAAGTTACAAATAAAGCCCAAAACTTAATACAAGTTAAAACCCTTCTGGCACATAGGAATAATAACATATTCGCTCATAATAGAGTTAAAACAGAGCACAAATAGCCTCATACAGGGCTCAAAATAATTAAATACAAATTTCCCGCAGACAAATCCCAACAACAAAATAAAACAATTTTGGGCATCTAGGTATTTGGCGAAAAAGGCTAATATGGCTCTTTGGGATTATCTTGACGCAATATAAGAACTTCAGGCAATAAAAACACAAAACGACCCATTATTTTAAAAGTACGAAAAAATTTCGAATAGGGTAGTCGCAGATTTCAGGGTGAAATCTGAGTGACACCAGATCCATTTCTGATCCAAACAATTACAGGACTATCATGGTGGGCCACTCTTTTTCCAAACTCTATGCTACAGTTCTCCACAGGTTGTCTGATGTTTTGGAGCAGCGGCAGCTCAGAGCCAAAGGTCAGGCTGGTTTTCGCCCTAGTTACCACACCATCGACCACATCTTCACCCTTTGGGTTATTATTGAGAAGGATCGTCACCGCTCTCCGAAAGTTTATTGTTGTTTTGTAGAATTTTGAAAAGTTTTTAACTTCATACCCCGCATGGCCCTCTTTCAAAGACTCAGAGACATCGGTATTTCTGAGATTCTTATTATTGCCATCATGCATCTCTATGCGTCCGTCCTTGGTCGTCTTCGTACTGCACACGGAATGTCTGATTTCATCAGAAGCACCATTGCGGTCAAACAGGGCTGTCCCCTATCTCCTACTCTCTTTGGCACTTACATTGATGGGTATCTTTTCTTTGAGATCACATTCAGGAAGGGGATGGGTGCCTTCTTCACCACGTCTTGATTTATATTCTCCTATTTTCCGATGATATTGTTTTACTCGCCTCTTCTCCTGAGGGGCTTCAGAGACAGCTTGATGCACTTGCTTTATTTTGTGATCTTCAGCAATTGATTGTCAATTTGGGTAAGACCAAGGTCATGGTCTTCAACGGGTTGAAGAGATCACACCTCCATTTCTTTTCCAGAGGGCAAGAGGTTGAAATCACATATACATACACCTATCTAGGAGTCCAGTTCTCAGGGCCTAGATTTAATGAGGTATGCTCTTCAGCCGAGGGTGAATAAAGGGCATGGGTCTCTAGCCCTTCTCGAGAGACAACGCTTTCGGCACCACTTTCAAGACATCTCCAAGATGTCTCTTATGAACTCCCTCATCCGGTCCACTGTTCTCTATGGGTCAGTTGTCTGGGGACCCTCCCTCTTAGATACAAATTGGGCTTTTGCCGAAAGGATTCAAACTCTCCTCCGTTGCTTCATCAGATGCAAGCAAACGGTTCCCCGACATATTATTTTGGCAGAGTTTGGGTCCTGACCTTTCCGTCTGGAGACCACATTTGACATATCAGCCTTTCTTCACCGTATTAGGAGGTTTGGTGATTTCTCTTATGAGAATGACAGATACCCGTATCTCGCTTATCGTTCCTCTGTGAGTATTGCCCAAGCTATGGGCCGCTGTTAGTTTTCTGGGACTTTTGCTTTATTGGATTCTGTTGGTATCCAGATTAATCGTCTCCCCCCTCTTTCAGTATTCTCTGAATGCTCTCAGTCATCTCTTGCCCACCAAGCAGGTGCTGAATAGATCCATCTAGGAGGATATCTACACGTGCTTTTTTCAGACTACTTGGGTGAATCCTCATGGGAGTTGCACCCTAAGATGTCGTTTTATGCAGAGCATTTTCTTGAGATCAAAGATGGACTCATCATCCACCCTCAATACGCCTTTCATCACTGGATGCATGCCCTTTGCATACCTATGGGTCAGTTTCGGATTGGCTCCCATAGACTTTGGTGCAAGACTGATCACCACATTGACCGGAAAGACAGACTTTGTAGGCTCTATAGCTTTCAGGATGTGGACACCGAGACTCATTTCATCTTCCACTACTCCATATACTACGAGATCAGAGGACGATTTCATTGCCTCTTTAGAGGAGTTCAGACCCTTTCGGTTTTCTTCAAATATATTGACCAGCAGTGTCTTACCCTCTACATCTGTGAGTCTTTACTGCTTCGGGACTAGATTCTTCATCCCCCTCCGAGAGTCATTCCCACAAGACGGATTACAGCCTTCTTTCCGGTCCTACCCACAGTTAGAGGAACTAAATGGCAGAGCCATTTTGACCCAGTTATAGTGCATAGATAAGTCCGTCCCCGATTGGACCTTCACATCTCTCCCGGTCACCATCAGCAGGCTCGGCCGCACACTCGTACCAGAGGGCAACCCAACTCCACCCATCTCCCTAGCCGTCATTTTAGTCTCAGATCTTCGGATTGCCATTTCATCAGGAACTTTTCGTCGGCCTCGAATGTTAGGAGGGATGTGGCTACCATTTTTGAGTATACTATAGGTCCTTGTTTGCCCCCTCCTTCATTCCCTTCTTTGTTTCTCCCTTATTTCTCCGCCGTTTGTTTCATTGCCCCCGCCTGTGGGGGCTTGGCTTCAGGGTTCTTGCTTGTTTTGGTTTTTTCCTTTCTTTTGTTTTAGGGAACTCGTTTTGAGTTTTCCCCGCTTGCACTTTGTATATTGTTTGGGTTGCAGTCCCATTGACCTACTTTTGTGGTCATTCGTTGGACATTAATATATTTATCTTATCTTATCTAATTAATTATTACTCAAAAATAGTTGAAACTTCAAAATTCCATATTTTCATAAATACTTAGAGATGAAATGCAAATGACACTTAGCTCAAAGTGACCATAAAAATATCAGTTATCCAATAAAATTAAAATCAAATTGTTCCAACCACGAAAACCCATTGAAAAGTGATCCCGAAATCTCCAAATAGGTAAATCAAGCTGGAAATGAATGTGGCAGCCCCCAAAAAAGTGTGCCCTTGCTGGAATGTGTGCCCTAGCACTGATAGATTCCCTTGCCATTCTGAAAATTTGTATTTTGAAGCTCTAAAGTGACCTCGGATGAAGTCGCCAATGCACCAAATGAGGGTTTTCGTCCCCAAGTGTTGTGACTATTGAGGGTTTTCGTGTAATATCCCTTCTTAGGACAAGTTAGAAAATGGAGTACTTGTCAAAATCAAGCAAAGAATGGATAAACCCTTTTGCATCAACCTAAAATATCTCAATGTCAGCTATTTCAAACCTAGATGGGGTTGGAACTAGAGGTGGTGGGATAGATTGGAAGAAAACAATTGGAATTTAAACACATTCAAATCAAATTTTTAACAGCTGAAAAATAATTAATAATCACACCCCAACTACTACAATCTTCCAAAATTATTTCCCACTTAAGCATCCAAGCAAAAACCTTCAAACTTCGGATTTTGGGCCACAAAAATATGAAGAATAATATTCTAAAATCAGATTTCACACAGCCAACACTAAACCCTACTTTTTCTCTAAAAAGTGGGTCGCCTAGCACATTTAGGGCATCAAATCAACTCCAAAAATTATAAAATTACTTTCTTCTTATTCCTCCTAATTTCTACAACCAAATCCAATATTAAATTGATCCCAAACTGCAAATCTGAAATAAATATTAATTAATAACCAGATGGCTTGCAAACAACTGAAATCTTCTAAAATTCATAACTCATCCAATACTCAATGTTTTTCCATAAAATAAAATGCAAAATAAACTAGAAAAACATTGAGTATTGGATGAGTTATGAATTTTCTAAGCATTGAAACCCTCTCAAAACAGCCCCTAAATCTTAAACCAAGTCGTTAGGGTTAGAATAAATTATGTAAATGAATTCCAGCTCTTTCTACCCTTCCAAAACAATTCAAAATATCAGCCCTTGCTCTGAAATAATTAATTAAACACATCGGATTATAGATCTAGCACAAACGATCTCAAAACATGATAAAATAAACCTCAATCTAGTCATTATGGCTA
Source organism: Taxus chinensis (assembly GCA_019776745.2). Lineage (NCBI taxonomy): Eukaryota > Viridiplantae > Streptophyta > Pinopsida > Cupressales > Taxaceae > Taxus > Taxus chinensis. The sequence goes on along the minus strand of CM034156.1, from coordinate 585,578,341 downwards.
AATAAATTGCAGCAGCAATATCAGTCACAAAAGTATCTCAAACCCTTCACATACAATGAAGATTTACTCTCAAATAAATGCACCAACACTCTAAACCAAGTAGCCAATGCTTAGAATGGAGAAACAATGCATAGATTCACTCAACAATGATTGTAAGAAGGCTTCAAAGCTAGGGCATACATCCCATTTCTCCAAGCATGGAGTAATTTCAAATGTTCAATCAACATAACCCACTAAAGGAAATGCAACCTCCTTTTATAGAACAAAGGGGTGCAATATCTAATGACCGACCTTTTCCCTTTTTGGAGGGAAAACATTAACTCTTATTATAATAAAGTCTCTAAACGAAGACTATGTGCACTTTTTTATTTTTAATTAAATAATAAAAGCAACTATCCTATGTGCACATTTAACTAACTGAGAGAGCCCTCCTTGTAGCGCAAGGCATGCCAACGGGTTACAAAATAGACAATAAACATCTTAGGACCATCTTGAAGCTCAATCCTCAAACCCATGAGAAGAGAATGAGTTGAGCGTCTTCAAATCTTCAATTTCAACAATGTCCCAAGAAGGGGACATTACATTTCATCCTCAATAGGATCCAATGAGGGTTTTCGTCCTCAAAGGGTGAAAATGAGAGCTCAATACTCCAATTTCCCAAAGAAAAGTATATGATTCACAAGATGATGATTACAATGAGCCCCAACATTTGTTTTTAAAGCCTTTTCTTTCCTTTCTTTGTGGAGCGCTCCATGTAGGCCTCTTTATTTCTTTTTTAACATATGTTTTTCCCTCTTAAACAAGGACGACCTCTCCCTTTTAGCCGACTGAAATTAATGAAAATAGGCTAAGGGTCTTTTTTCTATTTTAGTATTTAAAAATGTCTTTTATTTTAGTATTTTAGTACACCTGAGTTGGCCTAATGGTGAAGAACTTGTGCTCTTGAAAGAGACGTCACAAGTTCAAATCCAGTAGGGGGTAGGGTATGTATGCCTCGTATTTGAAGCACAATTAGGTGCCTCCTGCGTAGTGGGAGTACGAGGTAGTCTCATATGCTATAAGCCGCCTACAGACCCAAAAACAGGCTGCCTAGCATCGTAGACTATAAAACCAATTATTATTATTATATATATTTTAATAATATTATTATTAAGTTGTCCCAAAATGAAGAATTGGTCGGGGCCCAACTTAAAATATTATTAATTATTTTTAATTTAAAAAAGGCGACATTACAAGAAGTGGAGGCACTGTCTGTTGATTTGATTTTGAACAGGTGACACTCAAGGACAACACATTTGTCGGCTTGTATCCACCTTCGAGTTTGATCCTCAACCGTTCAAGGGCTACCCCAAACGTGCACTACCGTCAAGGTCACGTTTCGGCTTCTCACGATCCTATTGTCCGGGGAATGCTCTAATGTAAGGATAAATGTGGGGAGAATTCTCTAACGTAAAGAATGATTCGTCACCGAAGGATTTTTTATTGAACACAAATTACCAAGCTCTGCAATTCATAAATAATCAAGGTCATTTGAACCAAAGACATATGAAATGGGTAGAATTGTTGCAAAGTTATTCATTTGTTGTGAAACATTAGAGTGGAAAAAGCTAACATAGTTGCAAATGCCATAAGTAAAAGATGTGTCTTGTCGACTAAGATGCACATGGAGGTCGTGGGATTTGATTCCACAAAGGAGTTATATGGAGGATGAGGATTTTAATGACGCATGGAAGGCATAAGTAAAACTAATGAGCACAAACAGAATGCCCTAGTTGGATTACTTTCTGCAAGAAGGTTTGTTGTCTAAAGGAGCACAATTGTGCATACCCTAAGGATCTATGCACAATAATTTGGTCAAGAAAACACACAATGGAGGATTGGCTGGTTATTTTGGTGTTGACAAAACTTTGGCGCAGTTAAGTTGAGGATATTTTCAGTTGTGCTTTGATGTAGATGTGTGCATATATGTTTAAGGATGTAGAATTTTCCGGTTGGAAAAAGGGAGAAGTTAGAACACAAGGTTGTATCAACCACTATTGATACCGGAGAAACCATGGGAGCATTTGAGCATGGATTTCGCTCTTGGTTTTCTTAGAACGCAAAAGGGCTCTAATTATTTGTTGTGGTAGATAGATTTTCAAAAATGACTCATTTTATTGCTTGCAAAAAGACTAATGATGTTATACATGTAGCTAATTTACTTTTAGGGAAGTTGCGAAGCTGCATGGATTGTTGTGCGGCATTGTATTTGACAGAGATACTAAATTTGTGGGACGATTCTGGAGAACACTGTGGAAGAAATTGAACACCAAGTTACAATTAAATCCAGCATATCACCCTCAAACGGATGGCTGGATGGAAGTGGTGAATAAAAGTTTGGGTAATTTGTTGAGATGCCTCGTGGGAGAAAAGCCTCAACTATGAGACTCAGTATTTGCACAAGCAGAATTCAAATACAATAATTTGATAAACAAAAGTACTGGAAAGAATCCTTTCCAAATTGTTTACAGGCTGAGTCCGAGAGGTGTTGTCGAATTGCGCGACATCAAAGAAGAAAATCAAAGAAGCGCAGAAGTAGAAGATTTTGCAGAGTATATATGCAATGTGCGCATCCAATTGGAGTGTAATATCCCCAATGGGATGTATTCTGACCCCAAAAGGAACAGCCACAAATATGATCTCTAACAGCAAATTATAGAATAAATACTTAACACAATTACTAGAGATCTGGATTTATTATGAAAAGTGCGACTTGCTTTAGGAGTTGTTATTCCATAAAGTTGACATAAACTAACTCAACTACTTGTCCAAATCAATCATAACGTTTTATATATGCAAGAACATCAAGAAAATACCACTTTTCTAATCAATAAGAGGGCTGGAATTTTATTATAAATCTGCAGATGAACAACTTACAGAACTGGCTAAAGATGAAGTTTCCCAAGCCCAAAATATATCTAAACCAATTGATTTTGGCCTCTAAAAATATGACAAAGATGTCGGTGATGAGATATGGGACAGCCGTGCCCTAGAATGTGTCAAACTCCACCCACAAGGGTGTAGACAACCCTAGATCTGGGTGAATCGGAAGGTTGAAATCTGCCCCAACACTTGTGTCTTTAAACCCTAGTTGGAAACAATATAAATCTGCACTTTGCCCTTCAACACTGCTGGAATTTAGAAATAGAACTTGAAAATCAATGGAAACCCCTTAATAGAGCTTCCTCTCACAAAGGATGAAGAGTTTTTGTTCTTCAATCCTTGGCAATATAGGGTTTTCGTCCTCTAATGCAGAAACAACAAAAGGTTTTCGTTCTTTAGAGTAAAATTGGAAAGCATGCAAGTTAAACCAAATTTCAGAAATTATAAGATGTTAAAAGATGACTTCTCCATGCATGGCGACTTGCTTTTATAACTGTTCTTGGTATAGTTGCCACTCAAAAGAGCCAATCAGCTTACTTTCACCTTATTTATTATTTGCCCTTTTTCTTTTCTTTATTTAATATTTTCTTTATCCTCTAGTTCATGTCCCCATATGGGTCGCATTTTTCCTCTAGGGGGAAAATGACAATAAAGTAACATTTCTTTTCTTTTCTTTTTTTATCACTAATAAATTATTAAAGTGTTTATAATAAAATTATTATGCACTTTTAATTAACTTACTAGGATTAGTTTCCCTTTTTTCCCATCCCTTAGCCTTTGGGAAACAATGAATGGGCTAAGGGTCTTCGACCTTTTAATTTTGAGAGAGGTATATGTCATGGAGAAGAGCAATGCGCAATACAAGCATCGCATAGACAAGAAAAGGTGAGGCATGGAGTACCAAGTGGGAAACATGGTCTTGGAGTGTTTGCAGAAGGGAAGCTTCCCTAGAGGAAGATATGACGAATTTAAGTGGAAGAAAATTTGGCCACGTACGGTGTTGAGAAAATTTGTAAGCAATACGTATGAGATAGAGTTTCTCATTGGGATAGATATGTCATTCATGGTTGGCATACTCGACGAGTTCCCAAGTACCCTTGAGTTTTTCGAAATAGTTATTTTCTACCCAAACTTGACGTTGAGTTTTTGGCGATATTTGCCGAGTATGCCTAAGCATTTGCAAAGTATTTAAATCTAGTAGAAAACACTTCCACAACATTTTATAGACTCATTTGATACATTTTGTAACTGTATTTTGTATAAAATTTATGATTTTTAAGAAATTTAAGTATTTCTTAAGTTGTCGAGTATTTGCTGAGTCAAAAAAATTGTTCTATCGAGCTCGAGTCCAATTCAAGTATGCAAACTATGATATCACCTATCTTCAATGTTGTAGATTTGTACCCTTGCACAAAGGGACAAACAAGCGCAAAAAAAGACGATGCAGATCCTAGAGATTTGGATTGGTGATAGCAATTACTTGAGAAAGTGTGGGAGGGGATTGAAAGGGTGATTGACTCCAAAGTCAAGAAGACTTGCAAAAATAAGTACAAAGGGTATTTGGTCAAGTGGAAGGCTAAGAAGTTGAAGATGTGACATGGTTAACTGTATCCGGAATCACTAAGCATAGAAGATATATTAAAGACCTCATGAAATGCACATGCACAAGAGCTCCTGGTTCATTTCTCTTACCCGGGTTGTGTGATGCGGGATCATCCGAGCACACAAGTAATCTGCATCACCCAAAAAAGTTAAGTAGGGATAAGTGTTATGCGCAACCTTGCACATGCGATGTAGTGTAGGGTAGTTGCAATAAAGGCTTGAAGTCTTGCATAGAAATAGATCTTTGCGCAAAGTTGGAGCTTGGGCACTAGGCGTTGAAGCGTGAAGCGTGTGCAATAGACAGTTGCATGACAAAATGAACACTTGGCAAAAATTAAAGTCTTACACACATGCTAAGTCTTGCACAAAGTTGCACAATGAAGGTAGCTTGTGATATGACACACACTTAGGACAACAAAACTTGTGTGCGATCATTGGTGTTTTGCGCACACTTGCAAAGTGGGAAATTGAAGTGTTGTCCACGTGGATGTTCACATTAATCCATCTTGGATATTATGTGTCACTTGATGAGGACCATGACAGTTGAACTGGCATAACTGAAGGACGGTGATGAGTCACAACGGGGTAGTTGGTTGACAAAGAAAATGAACCATCTCAATTTCTATAGCTACTTCTTGTGCCTATATATTTGTTGGTTGAAGTCATTGACGGGGTTAGCAACCAGAGTAAGAATATATAGAGACAAGTCTAAGAAGGAAACTACAAGTTGAAGCAACTTATGTAAGAAGGAAGCATTGTTGGTTCATGGAGAGCCTTGGAATCTTGCACGTCTAGAATAGAACTATTTAGTCTTGATATCCCATTGGGGTCATTATAATTTGTAATCTTTGAATTTCAAGACTGTAATAAGAAGGCCATAGCCTATATTCTATGCATGTAACTGAATTTCCTCCACTAAATAAAATTTCAATTTTAGTATTTTGCATTGCGTATAAAATTTTGTTTTCCACACCCATGACGGGTATTGGTGTGCGAGTAATGTGGGTTTCGCGGTCTAAGGTAGTCCTTCATTGGACCCCCTAACCGCAATTACATAAGATCACAATACATGTCTAATAGTAACTAGGCATAGAGGGAAAAGGCTACTTCTTTCACTAGCATTACTACCTCAACCGCTCTCAACGACCATGCAGACTTCTCTTTGAGGGATTGAGGAAGTCAAATGGAGCATGTGGAAGCTTAATAGTCTCTTGCAATTGTTTGATTCATCCTCCCTTTTGGAGGAGACACATTGAACCTCTATGAGCTATATAAGAATTATGTAACATTGTAAAGATTCTTGTAAGGAAACACTAGAAAAATCAGATTTTAATACAAAGAAGTCCATTCTCGGCAACCATGGTGTAATATGTGATGTGGTATCAATTTGGATTTTGAATGTATAGGTGCTTTATCATGTTCTCCATTCTCTTGATTCGTAGCTATTTGTGCATTTCGTGTTTTTTTTTTTTTTTTTGTTTTTTTTTTAAGCAGACAAATATTTTATTTCATAGGAGAAATATTTTTACAATTACAACGATGTCAAGCTTGATAGCTATTTGTCCAATTGACACAGCACTATAAAGGAAAATAAACATATCAAAAAACATTAAGGATAGTTAAGTTCTAGAATAGCCTACACAGCTTCCTGATCCCGTTGAGGCCACCAAAGAGGAGGATCGCCATAGCAACTTATGTCATGATTATCCAGAGCTAAATTTACCAGTGCATCTGCCACTTGATTTCTCTGTCTAGGAATATTTGCAATTTGGAAAGTCTAAAATTGTGCTTGTAGACCTTTAATTTTATGTATTTCTCTCACAATCTGCCAGTTTGAGCTCCTTTGAGTCCCATTGATAGTACGCATCCTAACAATGACCTTAGAATCAGAGTCCACCTGCACTTGAGTCCATCCGCACTTAATAGCCTCTTGCAATCCCTGATAAATAGCTCTGACCTCAACAATATTATGAGTAGTGATGCCCAATTTTGTAGCAAATATAAAGGTTGCTTTCCCATCATGAGTTCTTCCAATACCCCCCATCGCAGCAGTCCCTAGATTTCCCCTAGAAGCCCCATCCGTATCCCATTTTCCAAACTGCATAGGAGGAGAAACCCATGGTTGCTTTTTGTCATCTCTCCTTAATAGATAAAAAACAGGTAAAGTGGAGCTTTTAGTGATCAAGGGATATTTTTCAGTTTCAAAAGTTCCCTAAACTTCCCTAAACCATGTCAGTGCATTGGAGCCTTCAGAGAGCTTTCCGATGACTATAAGAACGTCAAAAACGAACACTCTAAGCTCAAGATAGGTCCAATCAAAGTTTGGTCAACCTGAAAGTCAACATTGGTCAACAAGTCCATGGTGACGTGGGTGCGGGCACAATTGGCCAAGTGGCTCAGTCAGCAAAATGAAGGTTGTTCGAGTTGTTTGCAACCTCCGGTCTTCGACACACGTAAAAGCGGGCCAAAACAAGAGGCTCAACTTTTATAACGGAAGGGAGCACGGCCGCTATGAGGACGATTATATCATCGCAGACGTGGTGGGTCCTCAAGCCACCACATGGCTTGCCACCACGAGTTCGATTTACCTATCGAGGATCAACAGGTGGTCTTAATTGTCATATTTCATTTGGAATGTCACATTATTATTAAAGGTCGAATTTTATATTACTTTGTAATTATTCACCATGATATTTGCCATGTCACTATATGTTGGCAATGCTCAAGGCCTATATTATTCTCAACAACCGATTGGAGCACATTATTCCACATTATTCGAACTTACCTGTTTGGCCACTAGTCACTCCCTTATTTCTCCATATTGGTCGCTTAAGCTATTATCTTATTTCCTTTTGCCACACATTATATATGCCTTTTGCCACACATTGTGTTATTTCAAACTTGCCACGCATTTACCCTTATCCACCAACTCCCCCTTATTTCTCCACGTGGCTATACAATCCATGCATATTTGTTTGGCGCAACAAAAGGTGAATTAGATGTGGCCTAAGCCAAGGTGATAATGGGTGGTCTAGCCCAATACAAACATCAATCACACCTTTCAAGCCGAAGATGTGGGATCTTCCCACGTAGGAGATAACAAAGGTCGCGGCTAAAATGCAGGGCGGGTGATTCGAACCACAAACCTCGTGATTTTAAAGCATATCCGCCCAGCCAATCTGCCAACTGAACTCGTCGAGCTATATAAAGAGCTCACTGGCTTTTATATAAGGACAATGTCATGTCTATGTCAAGCCAATAAGGAGGCAGATTGGAAAAACTTGAATTTTGAGGCACTTCTGCTCACATCCAAGTCTCAAATTATATATGAAAGTTGCTCAGAATTTCGAGACGATCGCGATGCTGTGATCATTTTTCCGATTTGGAGCTTTTGTGACAGAGTTATTTGTTGTTAAATTCACACGAAGGCGCCAAAGGGAGACACCGCTGCAAGTGGATCAGGAAGGTGAAGGACAGAGGTTGAGCTCGATTAACGTCCTTCGAAGGTCTGAAACACAGTTTTGCAGGTTTTTGATTTATTGTTGGTTAATGTAAAGGTTATTGTATTTACATTTTTAACATTATTAATAGATCAATTCACCACGAACCTGAGGACGTAGGAATTCCGAACCCGGTAAACAATTTGGGTGTTGTGTTCTGATTTTGTTTTCAGTTTTTTATATTTGCAAGTAAATTAAATTCAGAATATGAATATGGATGCAACTATAATCAATAATTGATAAAATTGGGAAATCAATTAAATCAGAAATAATGATTTTTGGGGCTTCGATCAAACACTAATTTTTTTGAGCAAATTGAAAACATAATTTTAGTTTGAATTCAGTCCTAAATCAGATCTTAATTAATTTTTGGAAGTCTAAAATCCTTTTAAGTTGATTAAATTTAACGTTCCTTTGAAACGGTTTAAAAGTGTTAGTTTCAAACACCGGTTTTCGAATCAAGTTTTGGTATCAGAGCAGTTAGATTGCCGGATTAGCTTCTAATTGTGTTTGAAAATTTGGCTTCAGTTTCAGATTTGGTTTCAGATTTGCAAACATTTTGGACTTACTTTCTATTGTGCAGTTCAGTTCTGTGGAAGGAAAGTTTTGTTTGCAGGAACAAGGAAATCATGGGAAAGCTATCTAAGCAAGGGAAGCTTGATGAGCTAAAAGCCATTAACCATCAGCTCCAGGAAGAAAACTCTTTTATAAGAGCTAATTTTTATTCCTGAGAAGAGGAAATAGTGCAGTTAAAATCTGAGCCACAATCCTCTATAACCAAGAAAGAGGGGTATGTCAATGAGATGCTTGCAGAGAGCAAGAAGTTGATGGTTTTTGTTAAAGAGTTGCAGGAAGAAATACGGACCAAGGATGCTCTCTTGGAAAAGATGCAACAAGATGAACACAAGAAGGAAATGCCTTCCAAAGCAGATGCAAGTACTATGACAGAAAAATGCACTGTAAGTTCACATGAAAATAGTTCCTCTCATTTAGTTTTAGACATTCCTTTGGGTCAGTTTGAAAAACACACTAAGGGAATTGGGTCTAAACTAATAGTTAAGATGGGATTTAACGGAAAGGGCCTTGGTAAAAATGGACAAGGTGATGTTAACCCAATACAGGTAGACGATCAGCCTCGATTTGCAGGTTTGGGTTATTCTAGTGGGCAAATGGAAATTGGAGAAAGTTCCAAAGTAGTCGTAGGAAGACAAGCTTCCAACAGCCAAGCGTCTACACCACTAGAATTGCATGATTCCGCCGTCAAGAGGAACAATGAAAGGTGTAAGAAAACAGGTAAACGAGGTAATGAAATTCCACCTCCTCCCACTTACATTAAAAATAGCACCAAGGGGAAAATGAATCCTAAAACTTCTAAAACTCTCTTTCAGTCTGAACAATATAGCTTTGGTAGACAAAAAGTATGTGTTTCCTTACATGTTTTGTGAAGGTACTAATCATTTTGCAGCATATTGTTGGAAGAGGAAAAATATGATAAAGAAGTTAATGCCTTTTGTGAATGATAAGGCAAGTGCTAAAGACCAATCTCTCCCTAGTAAGGCGAGAAATAGAAAAAAGGTTACCTCTCCTAAACAGAGGAATCATTCTCCTAGACAAAGCTCAGGAAATGGAAAAATGGGTAAGACTCCTAAAAACAGGGAAGTTAAATTTTGTTCCCATTGTAAACGGAATGGTCATGATGTTAAGATGTGTTGGTATGTTCCTTCAGTGCAACATTGGAAAGTTGTTAAAAAGGAAAATAATTTCAAACCAACAGTTGTTGATCTAACTCGTGTAGATACTCATTTTGGTACTAAGGAAAAACGAACTAAATGGAAAAATCCAAGTAATTGGATGGGTAAAATAATCCTAAACTTTATGTTTGCATTGCAGTAACTGGTGATAGTAAGCAAACATTTTCAGAGCTATATTTTAGGGATTTGTTCCTATGTTTATATTTAGCTTTGAAAATATTAATGGAAATTAGCCAGAAAATATTTGAGTGATAGGTTCATCATACTCATATTCATCTTCTCACATTTGGTTGGTCATTCCATTTCTAACAGCGATATGCAGGGATATGGGCATCATTCAAATGTCTATTTGAAACTTGTTTTTAATAGTGTTGTCATTTGTGCAAATTTATGAGTGTTTATAAGACCCATTCAAGCACCTGTTTGATATTGTAAAAAATAAATAAACTTGTTGTATCCACATGTGTTGTTTGCACTAATTTTTAAGACCCTCATTTTTTGGGCAAATTTGATTTTTGTAACTATCAAATGTGGTTACAATTAGAGTGTAAATTTATCACACTAACAAACTGGTAAACCAGTTTGCACTAGGTGATCATTTTGCATATTAGGGCACTTCACCGATTTGGGTAAGCATACAATTTGTTATATATCCTTTTACAGTTCAATGTAACTATCAAATGTGGTTACAATTAGGGTGTAAATTTATCACACTAACAAACTGGTAAACCAGTTTGCACCAGGTGATCATTTTGCAGATTAGGGCACTTCACCGATTTGGGTAAGCATACAATTTGTTATATATCCTTTTACAGTTCAATGTACGGGTAGAATTGGCAGATTCACGTTGATTCAAATTTTAACTATAGCCATTTTTTTGCGTTGATGGTTTAATTATTCTGGATAGTGAATATTTGCAGTTGTAATCAGCATAATCACAAAGTGTCAGTTAAACACTAGCTTCCATTGTAGATGGGTGTTATTATCTGACTTATTATTTGTGATGGCGATACAGTGTTTTGGGCAAATTCACATGGATTCAGTTTGTTGACTAGCTATTTTTGGGTGTTGATAGTCTAATTTATTCTGGATAATGAATATTTGCAATTGTTACAGTTTCAGATGAACAGTGGGCACTAGCCTAATTGTGGGCAGTTTAGATGTCTGATATACTGATCTGAGTTTATGGAATTGTAATTTTTTGTAATCAGCCGTATCACAAAGTGACAGTTGAACACTAGCTTTCCGTAATTGAATGGGTGTTATTATCCGGTCAGTTATTTGTGATGGCATAATAGTGGGGTATGACAGTTTACAATTGTGTGCGGAGTTGACAGGGTTGTAGCCTTTCAATTGAACACTAGCTTAATTGGGTGTATTATCTGATCGGTTATGTAATTAGCTAATCAACTATTTGTATTTTATTAACCTATAATGTTATTTCGGGTTCTTGGATGTGTTTTTGCAATGCAGGAAGAGTAGCATGTTTTGTGGGTTAATACACAACTTTTTGTGGACAAAAAGCCTTCTCAGTGAGGAGTGATCAGGGGATATTTTTCAAAGTCAAAAGTTCCCTAAACTTCCCTAAACCATACCAATGCATTGGAGCCTTCAGAGAGCTTTCTGATGATTGTAAGAACGTGAAAAACGGACACTCTGAGCTCAAGATAGGTCCAGTCAAAGTTTGGTCAACCGAAAGGTCAACATTGGTCAACAGGTCCATGGTGACATGGGTGCGGGCACAATTGGCCGAGTGGCTCAGTCAACAGCGGGCAAGTGGCAAAATGAGAAAAAGGGCAAAATGAAGGTTGTTTGAGTTGTTTGTAACCTCCAGTCTTCAACACACGTAAAAGCGGGCCAAAACAAGAGGCTCAACTTTTATAACGGAAAGCAGCCCGGCCGCCGTGAGGACGATTATATCATCGCAGATGTGGTGGGTCCTCGAGCCACCACGTGGCTTGCCACCACGAATTTGATTTGCCTATCGAGGATCAACAGGTGGTCTTAATTGTCATATTTCATTTGGAATGTCACATTATTATTAAAGGTCGAATTTTATATTACTTTGTAATTATTCACCATGATATTTGCCATGTCACTATATGTTGGCAATGCTCAGGGCCTATATTATTCTCAACAACCGATTGGAGCACATTATTCCACATTATTCGGACTTACCTGTTTGGCCACTAGTCACTCCCTTATTTCTCCATATTGGTCGCTTAAGCTATTAACTCCCACGCATGATATATGCCTTTTGCCACACATTGTGTTAATTCATACTTGCCACGCATTTACCCTTATCCACCAACTCCCCCTTATTTCTCCACGTGGCTATACAATCCATGCATATTTGTTTGGCGCAACAAAAGGTGAATTAAATGTGGCCTAAGCCATGGTGATAATGGGTGGTCTGGCCCAATACAAACATCAATCACACCTTTTACGCCGAAGATGTGGGATCTTCCCACGTACGAGATAACAAAGGCCGCGGCTAAAATATAGGGCGGGTGATTCAAAACGTGGACCTCATGGTTCTAAAACATATCCACCCAGCCAATTTGCCAACTTAGCTCGTCGAGCTATATAAAGAGCTCGCTGGCTTTTATACAAGGACAGTGTCAGGTCTATGTCAAGCCAATAAGGAGGCAGATTGGAAAAACTTGAATTTTGAGGCACTTTTGCTCACATCCAGGTCTTGAGTTATATATGAAAGTTGCTCAGAATTTCGAGACGATCGCGATGCTGTGATCATTTTTCCGATTTGGAGCTTTTGTGACAGAGTTATTTGCTGTTAAAGTCACACGAAGGCATAGAACCAAAGGGAGACGCCGCTGCAAGTGGATCAGGAAGGTGAAGGACAGAGGTTGAGCTCGATTAACGTCCTTCAAAGGTCTGAAACACAGTTTTGCAGGTTTTTGATTTATTGTTGGTTAATGTAAAGGTTATTGTATTCACATTTTTAACATTATTAATGGATCGGTTCACCACGAACCTGAGGATGTAGGAATTCCGAACCCGGTAAACAATTTGGGTGTTGTGTTCTGATTTTGTTTTCAGTTTCTGATATTTGCAAGTAAATTAAATTCAGAATATGAATATGGATGCAACTATAATCAGTAGTTAATAAAATTGGGAAATTAGTTAAATCATAAATAATGATTTTTGGGGCTTCGATCAAACACTGATTTTTTTGAGTAAATTGCAAACTTAATTTCAGTTTGAATTCAGTCCTAAATCAGATCTTAATCAATTTTTGGAAGTCTAAAATCCTTTTAAGTTGATTAAATTTAACGATCCTTTGAAACAGTTAAATAGTGTTAATTAGAAACACCCATTTTCAGATCATTTAGCCTATAAAGAAAGCACCTTACATATATTAGCCCACTCTGGAGAAAGAGTAGAGGGAAGGGAAACCTTTTGCTTGATGGTTTCTGCCATATTAATTGTAGTTTTCTGCCACACATACTCCCTATCTTTTATCTCTTGCTGGTAAATTCTTTTATTTCTTTCCTTATATTCCAACTTAACAGCGAAATGCATGTCCAAAAAGCTTGGAGTAAATTTTGTCCCTTTGGTAGACGTTCTTGCCAATCTGTCATCTATTGCTCAAAAGAGTAAAAGCCATAATAATGTAAATGAAACATATTAGCAAGAGATTGCCATAAAGGTATTACCCACGAACATTGAAAGAAGAGATAATATCTAGTCTCCTCATCCTACCAACATAAAGTGCATCTAAAAGGACCATAAAAACCTCTTTTCATAAGTTTGTCTCCTATTAGAATTCTACCATGGACTAAGAGTCAAATAAAGAAACTGACCTTAGGCCATAAATTTGGCTGCCATATTTTCTTAAACATTGCTTGGAAAGGGTGAGAAATACTTTTAAGTAAAGCCTCATATCCTAAATGAGCAGTATATTCTTCCGCTGAAGTATTTTCCCATCCTATTACATTTGATTCATTAGATGAAGAAAGAGGATACTTTTGTAACAAATGTTCAATCAAGGCTTGATCTTGGTGCCCAATCGGAATAGGCCATTCATGAGTAGGTATCCAGCATCTTCCCATTTCCCAAGGAAGGGATGATTGTCTAGTACAATGCATAACTCTTGTCCATCCTTTTTTATGCATTGCTGCCATAAGATTATGTAAATGAGGAAATTGTTGACTTAAAGGAGGCCAGCCATCCCATGAGTCAAGCCAAAAATAAGCCTCATGCCCATTATTTATTATCCAAAAAATCATTTTTTTGATAATGTCTTCCACCTTTTTGAGAACAGCCAGAATAGGAGATCCTCTTCGCGGAAGGGACAATCTAATAATATGTTCTAGTGGATAATTTTCCATATATTTGGCTCTAATATTAACAGCCCACAATTCATTAGGAGATGTAATCAACCTCCAATAAAGTTTTCCAGCAAGAGCTTGTGCTTGTTTAACTGCTGATCTAAAGCCTAATCCACCTTCCTTTTTAGGGCGACATAGTGTCCCAATTTACTAATGACCATTGTGTTGATTTTGTGTGCCATTCCACAAAAAAGTCTGACAAATAGCATCATTTTTTTTCAAAACTAATTTAGGAATATTAAGAATAGATGAAACATAAACAAGAACAACCTGAAGGACAACCTTAACCATTGTCATTATGCCTGCTGTAAAGAGCCATTTATTGGTCCATTTTTGTATCTTACCTTTTATCTTTGCTATTAGCCACTCCCAATCTTTATTTTGTTTAGCAACAAGAGGAACTCCCAGATCTTTAATAGGAAGAAAACCTTTTTTGAAATGGAAGATCTTGAGAATTTTCTCTTCCTGTTGTATAGAGCAATGAAAAAAGATAATACTTGATTTTGTTTCATTGATAAGTTGACCAGAGGCAGAAGAAAACATGTGGATGATTTTAGCAAATTGTTTAGCTTCCATAGGAGTGGCTTTCCCAACCAAAGTAGAATCATCTACAAACTGCAAATGGGAAAGAGGCTTTATAGATTTGGCAAGTTGCACACCTTGTATTCTTTTTTCTTGACAAGCTTTATTTGCTAGTCTTCCCAAACATTCCGCCAAAATAATGAATAAAAAAGGAGACAAAGGATCTCCCTGTCTTATTCCCTTGGAAGCACAAAACAGATTTGTAGGAGTGTCATTAACTAACACAGAGAAAGAGACTGAAGTTAAACATGTCTCTATCCATTTAATCCAATCATTAGAAAAACCAAATTTCGCTAAGACCTGACTAAGAAACTTCCAGTCCACTTTATCATATGCTTTGGATAAATCCAACCTGATAAACATATAAGGAGACATATGGAGATCCATAGAATGTAGGATTTCTTGAGCCAAAGCAATTTCATCATGAATTTGACATCCTGGAACAAACCCTCCTTGTTCAAGGGAAATAATCTTATGTTAAAGAGGTTTTAATCTTTCCGCCATGACTTTTGTGATAATTTTATACAAAACATTGCATAGAGCTATAGGTCTGTAATCCGAAATTTCAGTTGTATCCGCAGATTTGGGCAATTTTAGTGTAATATTGTTTGCATGGACGGTTTCTCGTTTATTTAAGTTTTTGTTCGAATGTGAGTTATGCAAAGAGTAGAATTTAATGAATCATTTAAGGTCTTGCACTATCTATAGCGAATTTAGATCTCACTAACTTTTATTGCAGGTAGTTTGTTTATGCAAACAAATTATATTCCATTGGATTGAAGAATCTATCATCAATCATTTTGTCTCCCCACAAGAATCAGAGAAGAATGAAATTCATAATTTTTTCCTATGTCACAAGGTTCTCCGAATTTTATCGAAAAAGTTCAAATTTGCTGAACGTTACTCTCATCGAACATGAAATCGAACTTTATCCGTTATTTTTGCATGGGAAGTTTTTGACATGATTATGCATTATTTTAAAAATGTGTATATACACATATAACAGCTGAAAGTAGTGGGCAAAAATCTCTCTCCACTTTGTCCCTCTGACATATTTATGCATTTTTTTCAAAAAATGAAGATACAAAAAAATTGTTCGAACTTATAGACATCTTTTCTTGAACTTTATCCCTTGGCGAGCTTGAACCAAATTGTATCCTTATCAAACATAAACGCAAACTCGAACCTTGTGACTTAGCTTCTTCCCCGTTTCTTTCAACATTAGCAATTTAGATTAGATTTTCTTTACTTAGGCTAGATTCTATTGTGTTTGTAATTATTTCTTAACCCTATATGGGTGTAGGTAACTCACAACATGTTTAGATTTTAAAGTTTAGACTAAAATAGAAGAGTTTTCAACCCCTTATTGCGACCATGTTAGAACACTGGAGACCACATTCTTTTGCCATTCATAGACACTAAAAATGTCAATTTACAATTACAAAGTATAATATTCTTCCTCCCTTCCTCATTTTCCTAATGCTAATAGAAAATATTTAGCATTCATTGTTTTTGAGAGGCCTACAACTTGAATCTAATTGGCACTATTATCTCTCAACTCACCCTCAATAGCATCTCGAGGGAATTGCGAGCTAAAATTCTGAGCATATTGAATCAGAATTTGAAAATGTGCAATATTAATCTCGGCCAACTTAATAAAATCCTTCAATACTACATAGCTATGAAAAAACACTTTCTTTGTCCATACTTTTTTACTTGATACCTCATTATGAAAACCTTTCCCTTTTCCTTGCTGACCAACCTCCACAATTACAACTATCATCCATAAAGTTATAAGAAGCTTTTGAGTTTTTTCCCTAACCCAATGATAAAAATGCAATATCAAATCATGACAAAGGTGAGTAAAACCTTGCCTTCAATTGTCTAGATAGGACAAGATCACCATTAAAAATTCCACACATGGAATGGTTGATAGCATCCAAACTACCAATAAGAGACCAAATATCAACAATGTAAATAGGCTAATGATGAGACAGAGTTAAATGCACACGTGATTTGTATAAATATGTTGTAGATATCTTCTTGCTCCACATGGATTAGTTAACTCGGTCCTTCTAATTATACGTATAACTAACCAGTTAAGGTGAATTCTATTCAAATATAGGTGAAGGAAACATTAGATATGCTTCACCTTATAGAGTCAGCTCCAAAATTCCTTTATATAATCTACTTAACCCCTATCGAAGAGTTTACAGACAATAAATTTAAATGTCTAATCTCTCTTACTTTCTAAACATCTATCTGGATGCAATTGTGTTCAGTCCACTTCAAAATAATTTGTGCCTTCTATTTTAACTGTGTTTGTCCATATTAGTTTGGTATCAAAGCCATATGAGGCTTGCACTCAACAGATCCATGAACACATTTTAGTTGAGGCATTCTTCTAAGGTTTCCACTAGATATTCTCCATTAGGGCACAAATTCAAGCTTCTAAGAGCATCACTCTAGATTCACTTCTGCCCTTGCACCTCTACTCTTTCGTGCCTTGTATGACCCCATCACTCACTTTTCATAGTTGACTAGAGTTGACCATTAGTATTATTTCAAGGTCAAACCCTTGTCAAACCTGCCACTACTAAGGGCATATCAGAAACAAAATAAGAAATCAAATGAAGAAGCACATGGCGTCAGGATAACTACAATAGCAAATGGGATAAATGACTAATGAGGGCTTTCGTTTTCAGACGGTTAGCAAAGGAGCTCACCCAAGATAGATCTCATCCAGGAATTTGGTGGGAAACCCTAGCCACCCCTTCACAGTGACTTCTTTGTGTTAGCCCCATGGGCAAAGTGTAAATGAGGCAACACAACGTCATGGCATCCTACACTTGCTGAAACTTTTTGCTGACTCCCTGACCCCATACAAATGTCTTTGACATTTGGGGTGGTGCTAAAGAAGAGCAAGCTTGCCTGCTCTCTCTGCTCGGTAATATCTCTCGAGATAGGAGAAATGCTTGTCTTGGGCGTCGACATCAACTTCCTCGATATTTCTTCTAGTTATCCTCTTAGGTCTCCCTCCCTCTCAATCTCGATCTCAACATTATGTATCTTGTTAAACCAGCCTTTGAAATTTGAACAGCATTATTATAGATTACAATGTCTTTCAAGACTAGGCACACAGTGCATTATTATTTGTGAGCTTAAATAATTTATTATTCTCTTTTTCTCACACACACCTTGTTTATCTTATCATATGGTGCGAAATTCAGTATCCTTGCAAGATTTGGATCGTCTTTCTTGTTAATTCCTTTCGCAATATGCTACAATAGAGAAGAAGCAGTTTGTGACTCTTAAATTTGATGTACTCATAAATTTATAGCCCCAAGCAACTTGAAAATAAATCAAAATAATAGAAGAATTGTTTCTCCTTTGGCATAACTGAATATCCTTATCATCTACGATAAATAAACATATAAATAAGTCTTAACAAGGGTCTACAACTACCGGAAACTGGTTTGACCATGTTGATATAGATTACGATGTAATGTAAAAGGGGTGATTCTGAGCATGCATTCTTATCTCATGGATGTCAATGGCTTTACTAACCTTCCTACATTGAATGATGAATTATTATTTTTAAGGCTGATGATATATCAAAAATTTATTCTACTACAGAGCCAATGAGATTTGTGCCAATCTGGAGGTGAACTTGGCTTTTCTTTGAATATTTCAACAAAATTGGCATTGGCAAGTTACAGAAATTGGCTTCCTAAGTGTGGAGGATGTACTATAGCTTGAGCCTGCAAGCTAGTAGTATAACATGGGTAAATGATGCCAATATTCAAAAGGCCCATGCTCTTCGCAATTTTATTGTTTTGCCAGAGAAGATTTCAATTACCAGAGTAGTGATTACTTAGTAACTAGAGTTCATCCTGAATTCAGATTACAAGAATAGCAATTTATGGTACTGAGTACATATGCAGCATAAATTCATCCTAACTTTGGATTACAAAGTAGATATTACCCTAGTGAGCACATACACAACATAAGTGCATCCCAACTTTGGACTCGTGAGCGCAACATAAGTTCATCCTAGCTGCAGATGACAAGAGCAGCTATTCATCCTGATGAACACACACACAACAGAAGATATCTTTAAGCATGACTTTGAGAGAAACATGTCCGCAAGAATGAAACCCGGGAGGGTCTGTCAGTCATTTATTAACTTGACCTTTCAGTTCGGCCAACGAGACTCAATAATGGTTTTACCTCTAGGTTGAAAAAGCCAGAGGTAGCATTTATACACTGGACCGAATGGAAAAGATTCATTAGACCTCAGGTCATATAGGTGTTCAACCTCAACCTATAGGCAATAAGAGCGCCATCCTGGTGGTCAAGTGTCAACCATAATAGCGCTCCCACTTGCTATGTCACTGCTCAATCTTGTGCCTGAGGACCTATAATGTTCAACTATAAATGCTGCCTCTATTTAGATTGAAAACAAAAGACTGGATTCAATTAATTAATCACTTGGGTTTGGAATGCAACTTAATGTATAACTATTCTTTCATTTTGAAGTTGTAGGTTGCTTAATCCTCCTCAGTTGTAAGGACTGCAATTCTGCGAATTAGGGTGGAACTTCCAAGGGAGTAGACTTTGATTGGCCTTTGTCGGTGAATGCTTTTCCAGTTGCGAGCCATTTTTTCGATTTAGCAGAAACCCTAAAGTTTTATAGATTATAGAAGTATCTTTAGGACTAGAGAAAACTAGTGTGATATAGAAATTTGAAAAAACTTACCATTGATATTGCTTGTTCCAGGTCCTCGAATGTAACAGGGTCTTCAGAAATCCTGAAATCTCCAGATGGAAAGCGAGCAAAAGGTTTTCTACCCAAGTCCATAACAATTTCAATAAGGTTTTCAAGCTCTGCATGCCCAATAAGCAATGTATTCATTCTCTGTGGCAACAAGGCTAGAAGCCTGCTCAATTCCAGCTCAAATGCTGGTGGAGAAGTAAATACAGACCCATTCGAGGAAGGATGAGATTTGATATGAGCTTGGCCATTTCTGAGGGAGCATAGCTGATAAACTTTTGAGTTGAGTTTTAATGAAGAATGTAAGGGGAAATTTTGAAGGAGTTTAAGTTTGCTAGGAGAATAAATTGGATGTCCAGAAGGAGGGGATGAAACGGAGGATTGAATGCTGTTTTTAAATATGGTGAAATAAGGATTGATGTTTGGCAAAACGGCAGCCATTGAGCTGCAGAGTTCTGAGCGGCATCCACAGGTAAAAACATTTGGTGTTTGGCTTTATTTAAAAAAGAGTTTCAAAGCAAAACGAAAAAGAAAAGTCATTTTCGGCATCTGTAATTTCAGCCACATATAAGCATCTCCGCTCAGATCCGAAATAAAAATGGATGATAATATTTATTCCTCCCGAATGCTGGTATCGAGAATCCATTGATGCAATAAAAACTTTACATATGGATGACGTTGGAAGAAAATAGAATATGCCGTGCCAAGGCAGGTATTATTGCAATGGATTCGGCATCTTTCAAAACTTTATATATGGATAATAGAATAGGCTTTGCCAAGCAACTATTATTGCAATGGATCCAGGCATCTTTCAAATAATATAAATATTTGTAATCCATTTAATTTTTTATTTTTTATTTTTTTGGGGGGTTTACTAAAATTTTAATTTTATATTTAATATTGAAGAAAAAAAATTCAATAAGATGTATTTCTATATCTATATTATTATAATTATATATTTTTTAATATTTATATAATTTATTATAGAGTATTCATTGGTTTATAGTCATCTACTCTATAATTTTCATTGATTCAAAATCTTTCATGTCAAAGGAAAAAATTAGAAGAGTCTATATCATAATAGTAAACAAGCAATTCTCATGTAATTTCTTTTCATGTTTTAACCAAATCATTCCTATTAAAAGCCCAACATATGAAGATTGAACACCATTTGAGTGTTACTCCTTAGTGATTGAATTGTTGGGACAAGAACTAATCACCGGTAAAAACAACTATCAATGGGGTCTTTATGCTCTATATATGCCATGGGCTCAAGCAACTATTGTATAGTGAAAAATTAGAGTTTGTCAACACCACCTTGTAGAGCATGCAAACCCTATCTCCATCACAAGGTCAACCTGCCACTGAAACTACCAAAAAAAAATACAAGGCTTAAAAATCACAGGGCTTAAAACCTATAGATCTTTGTGCTTCTACGAGTAAGAAAATAGTACGAAAACATGAATTTGCTTATGCCATACTTTGTAAGCAGCCCGACGACTTGGGGCCTGAGTGCAAAACAGAGCAATAAATGTTGTATACATAATAATTTTCATTTGTTACCGTAAAATTCAAATCATTTTATTTTTTGTCCCTCATGATGATTCCCCGTCTTTCCACGAAGCACTACAAAATTGTCATATATGACATTCTGACAAACACAACATTATTTGTAAGCATATGGACCATCGCAAAAGATGAGGAATTATGAGAGAATTCAATAAAATTCAAGCCAAAGAGGTTTCAAAGCAAAAGCAATGATGTGAAGGGAAAATATTATGAGCTTCTTCCATTTGGTTTGGGGTGATGAATGTGCCTAAGTTACAATCTCGATCTCAAAGTGGTTCACCACTTGATTTAACTACATGCTCTCAAATTTGCAAGTCTTTAATGGGTTCAACTTAATTCATGTATCTCCTTGAGTGTCATGCACTATCTTTTAAACTCAGTTTCTAGGGGATTTTTTCGTGTGGGTTTCACCGCATAAAGCAATTTTTGTCATTATGTACCATGACTATGGCATAAAAAGTTACTTGCGTTTATGGTCACTTCCCCCTCTCATTACATCTCGCCTCTAACTTCATTTCCCATTTAACTGTAAGCATAGGTCATCTTTAAATACATATATTGTCAATTGGGCATGTTAAAAGTAAAAACTTATCCACTATTTTGAATGTGCCCAAGTTCAATCGCAAGATTCAAGGAAAGAGTGCCTTTTTAGGATCAGAAGTTGTATCATAGGTCTGCATGGCCTTTGTTTTCAATGGCATTGTAGTCTCACGAGTTCGATCCAAAGTTCCACAACTATCTGTGTAACCCATATGATCAATAAGTGTATCCATTTCTTATAAATCCAAGGGTGTGTCATCAAATAGAACCAATTCTATAAAAGAAGCTTCAGAAGAAGTGGGATTCAACCATGGATATTGGTAATGAGTTGTTATCATGTTCAGAGATCCTATATGATCTTCATGGTTTAGAGATGGCAATGCCTCAACTACCTTTGAATTTGTTTTTTGTTGTAACCTAGCTCTGAAAATAAAGCAGAATCATTATATTTTTAGACATGAGCTCCAAGGAATAAATAATTATTATATTATAAACCAAAACATAGTCCTATCTAGATATTCATGTCTCATGAATTTGTAGATCTAAGCTTCAAGGAAGAAATAATGATTGTTTTCTAAACCAAAACAAAGTCCAATTGACACATTCATGTATTTTATATGCATGTCCAAAGGTTAAGACACTTCCTCGTTGCTAGATGCCCATTTTTATTTGTTTTATAGTGAACAAACCATTGACTAGAGACCACAAAGTAATGTCAAACAAAATTATACTCCAAAGTTGACCATTTCAATCTCCTCTAAGGAAATCCTAGAGTCCAAACATGATATTGACCTTGTTTAAAACAAATGACAATGGTGGCCAGATCTCCCTCGATATTTAGATTTCTGATGTTCATTTTAAAAACTATACTCCATAATGGATTCTATCTGTGTCTTGTTGTTAATATCAATGACATGATCTAAGCCATAAAAGATGGTGACCAACCCTTTATTGTCCCTAAGAATCATGTCTCCTAATAGCCCAAGGATTCCCTTACTAGCATCATCAGGATTTGGTTCTCTAAAGTTAAATGGCATAGGATCCCATTTTCAAGTTCTTAGGATTTTGACACTCTTGCACCCTTAGTGAGGATTGGTGTAACTGTAGATGCAAGTAAAAGCTTTTTGCTAACAACATTACATACAATTAGTGGACTTGTTTAAAAAGAAACTCTTAGCAAGGCTTCACATTTCCAAATGATCAAGTTGTTATGGTTATGACTCCATAGTCTTATGTTCATGTATCGAATAATATATACATAATCTCTATCTTCACCCATATGTTGCCTTTATTTAAAATTTAGAAGATTGTCCTCTTATTGAGACTATATTTGTTTGTCCCCACACAATTGGATTTGTTTTGTGATGCAAGAGGATCCACATGATTCTATAATCTTATATCCTCCCAAAAAAATAGGGAATATTTACTTTAATTGTATTTTCTTTGTTTTGTTTTATAGTTTTCAATCCAAACAATTGAGTCCTTTTACAAGTTGTTATCAAGTTTGTTTACAAGTTATTTTCTATAAATAGTCATTTTCCTAACTACCCTGTTATAGTGGAGTTAGGGATGTCTGAACTTAGCTTTTTTTAGATAGGGACAATCAAGTTAGAGGGGGCTTTTAGTTGGATTTGATATATGTTATTTGTTGGAGAGGAAGAAAAGCAGAGCAGGGAATACAAAAAGGAAGTGTAGTTTTAGTTTTAAAAACATGTTATATTGTCCTTGTATGGGAGGATTATTTTGTTTTGTGATGTTTTTTTATTGTTACAGGTCAAAGAATTAATAATTATTGCTATGTTTATGTTTATTTGATCTGTGTTTTGCATAAAACTTTATGTGATAGTTTCAGGTGTGTGTTGCCTACACCAAATTTGGTATCATAGCTAGGTCCTTCCTTGTCAAACAAGTGTGCAAAAAAAATGTATGTTTCACCACTGCAAACTGAAAAATAAGTTTTGTAAGTGTTGAGAAATACATCGGGTGCAATAGACTTCAAATGGGACGTTGGTAGAAGGGGTGCAAGAGTAGGAGCAACTAGAGTTATTGACTTAACACTAATGATGAGAGAGATCCAGGCAAGACTAGAGGCAATGGAGTTAGTCCAAAGAAGGGGAGTTTGCATTGAAGATGTGAGTGATGATGAAGGAGAGAGAACTCAAGAAGCTCGTGTTCATGGCGAATAAATGGAGGATGTAGCTGAGACTATATTTCATAGAGCCATGAAAAATATTGGAAGCAAATTGGACACACCTTATTATAGTGGAGGCTTTAATGGTGAAGAGCTCATAGAATGGATAATAGAGATGGAAAAGTACTTTGACTATGATTCAAAAGAGGATCCCATAAAATTAAATCTTTCTTACACAAGGTTAAAAGGTTGTGCATCTTTATGGTAGTACTATGTGCAAACTGGGAGGGAAAGAAGGGGGAAATAGAAAAATAAAAATTAAGACAGAATGGTGTCCAAACTGAAGGGAAAATTCTTACCTTCAGACTATTATATGAGCTTATTCAAAAAGTTACAAAATTTGAGACAAAAAGAAGTAGGTGTGAAGGAGTACACTGAGGAGTTTTACAAACTCACCACAAGGGCTAGACACATGGAGGATGGCCCAAAAAAATTACTAAGATATGTGAATGGGCTACATTTTAATTTCAAAGATGAAATCATTTTGTTGAACTTTACAAGTGTAGAAGAAGCTTATCAATGTGCATTAAAGGCGGAAGAGAAGTTTTCATGAAGGCAACAGATGAATTATAGAGGTAGAGGAAGGTTTTCAAGACAAAGAGAACAAAAATTTGGCATAAAAGGACAACAAACCCATGATAGATAGGAAAGCATCTCGCAAGATAAAAACTTTAATCCAAGAGGAAGAGGAGGTTATGCGCTTAGATGAAGATGGTTCTATAGAAGAGGATGAGAATTCACTGGGAAATGTTTTAAGTGTAATAGTTATACTAGTCATATAGCCCAAAAATAACACAAAACAACAACATAAGGACTAAAGAAACAACTCATATAGCTCAAGGAGATGAAGAAAGTGTTAGGTCACATGTGCACACAAAAAGACTAGAGCAAGGAGAATACCTTCTAATGAGAAGAGTACTCTTGAAACCATCAAAAGAAACAAATGAACCACTAGAAAAAAATAACATCTTTAGGAAGGTCTACAAATATAGAGGTAAGTGTTGTAAGTTAATTATTGATAGTGGTAGCATAAATAACTTAGTGTATAAGGAAATGGTAGAAAAACTTGGTTTAAAGCAAATAGTGCACCCAACCCCTTATAAAGTTTCTTGGTTGCTCAAAGGACACCAGGCACTAGTAAATGAAAAATGTGTGGTTAAATTTCAAATTGGAGCATATGGAGATGAATTTTGTTTGTGATGTTATACACATGGGTGTGTGTTGTGTGCTTTTGGCTAGACCATGGCAATTTGATAGGATGACAATACATGATGGTAAGGAAAACACAAATACTCTTGTGAAGGATGGGAAGCGATTCACATTGAGTCCATTGAAAGATAAAGGAGAAGAGGTGGACAACAATCCAAAAGTGATGTTAGTATCTAGAAAAGAGTTATTGATAGAGAAAAAGAAGGAAGGGGCATGTTTTTCCTCATTTCCAAACCCATGCAAGTGGAGACAAACACCAAGGTGAGTGACCTACCTACTCAAATTCAGATTTTATTGGAAGAATATGTTGATATAGTGATCCAATGATTTTCCTAAGGGATTACCACCAATAAGAAGAATTAGTCACCGCATAAACTTAATGTTAGGAGAAATTTTTCCAAACAAGGCAGTGTATAGATTGACAGCTCAAAAGAATGAAGAGATCAAGAGACAAATGCAAGAGTTGTAACAAAAGCGTTTGATTCATGAAAGTTTAAGCCTATGTGCAGTTCCAATTGTGTTAGCACAAAAAAAAGGTGAAGAATGGAGAATGTGTATGCATTAAAGGGAAATAAATAAGATCACAATAAATATAGGTTTCCTCATTAGAAAGGATGGATGATTTAATGGATTGTCTAAGTGAAGCAAAATATTTCAGTAAGATAGATTTAAAGAGTGGGTATCACCAAATCCAAATAAGAGAAGGTGGTGAGTGGAAAACAACGTTTAAAACCAATGATGGGTTGTATGAATGGATGGTTGTGCCAATTTGGTTTATCTAATGCCCCAAGTACATTTATGAGACTTATGAACGAGGTGTTGAAACCATTCACGGGTAAGTTTGTGATTGTTTATTTAGATGATGTTCTAATTTTCAGTCATTCTAAAGAGGAACATTTGAAGCATTTGAGATTGGTTTTGAATAAGTTGAAGGAAGGAAAGTTATTAATCAACTTAAAGAAGTGTAGTTTCATGCAAAGGGAATTGATATATTTGGGATTTGTGGTATCAAAATATGGGTTGAAAATGGACCCTCAGAAAGTAAAAACAATAGTGGAATGACCTTTGTCGAAGACTATGTTTGAAGCTAGGAGTTTTCATGGTCTAGCTAGCTTTTATAGAAAGTTCATAGGAAATTTTAGTGGTGGTTTTGCACCCATCACTGAGACTATGAAGGAGACAAGAATAAATTCCAATGGAAAATTGCAACAGAAGAGAGTTTTAGTTATTGAAGAGGAAAGTTATAGAACAACCAGTTCTAGCATTGCCTAATTTTGACAAAGTGTTCCAAGTTGACTGTGATGCAAGTAGGACAACAATAGATGCAGTACTCGGTCAATAAGGTAAGCCTATTGCTTATTTTAGTGAAAATTTAAATGAAGCAAAGAGAAAATAATTTTTTTATGACCAAGAGTTTGTACCTGATAGTTTTAAGCTCTTAAGAAGTGGTGGCATTATTTGTTGCCAAAAGAATTCGTTTTGTTCACTGATCATCAGGCGTTGCATATATAAACAACCAAGGAAAATTAAATCAAAAGCACACTAAATGGATAGAATTCCTTCAAAGTTACACTTTTGTTTTAAAACATAGAAGTGGAAAATCTAACAAAGTGGCAGATGCCTTGAGTAGGCGAGATCTTGTATTGAATGAGATTCAAGTAGAAGTCATTGGTTTGAATCAATGAAAGAATTGTATGAAGAAGACTCAGATTTTAGAGAAGTGCAAGGCAACATGTAAAAACCCAACAAGTCTTGATAGGAATCCATGGCTGGAGTATATAATTCAGGAAGGTTTTTTATTTAAAGGGAAGAGGTTGTGCATACCTCAAGGTTCCATGAGGGAGAACCTTTTGAAAGAGAAGCATAGTGGTGGTCTAGCTAGTCACTTTGGGTACGTGACAAAACATTGGCACAATTGAGTGATCAATATTATTAGCCAAAGATGAGCACAAATGTGAAGAAATTTGTAGAAAGATGTAGAATATGCCAGCATGCAAAGGGAAGAAGTTAGAACACGATGACTCTATCAGCCATTACCAATTGCAAATAAACCATGGGATGCAATGAGCATGGATTTTGTGCTCAGTTTACTAAGAATGCAATGAGGTAATGACTCCATTTTTGTTGTTGTAGATAGATTCTCAAAAATGGTGCACTTCATAGCATGTAAGAAGACGATTAATGATGCCACAAATATTGCAAATTTGTATTTTCAAGAAGTTGTGAGATTACATGGGTTACCTATCAAGCATTGTGTTTGATAGAGACACGAAATTTTGTGGGATATTTCTGGAGAACGACTATGGAAGAAATTAGGAAACCAGATTGAATTTTAGTTTAGTGTCATCACCCTCAAACTGATGGGCAAACAAAGGTGGTGAACCTAGTCTCTTGGGAATTTGTTGACGTGCATATTTAGTTATAAGCAATTTGTTGAGGTGCATAGTTAGTTATAAGGGCCCAAACTAGTGGTATTTAGCTTTGGCACACAGTCGAGTTTTCCTATAATGACTTTGCAAACAAAAGTACAGTGTATGAGCCCATTTCAGATTGTATATGGTAGCAACCCAAAAAGAGTTTGCGAGTTAAGAAGCACAGCTAAGATGACTAAAAGGAGTGCTGAAGGTGAGGAGTATGCCCAAGCCATGCATGATGTACACATGGAAGTAAAGAAAAAGTTGGAAGAAAGTGGCAAAAGATATAAATAATATGTTGATCGAAAGCTGCACAGAGAGAAATGTTTGAAGTATGAGACCTAGTATTAGCACATTTATGCAAGGAGCTGTTTCTAAGAAGGTGAGTAAAAAAAGCTCAAAATGAAAAAGATCAGGCCTTGTAAGATATTATGCAAGTTTTCAGCCAATGCATATGAAATAGAGTTCCCTGAAGGGATAGGTATTTCACCTATTTTTAATGTTTCAGATTTTTACCCGTTTGTTGAGGGTTACACAAGTGAAGAGAACTCAAATGTAGACTACTTCAGCCATTAATTGGAGAGCACAAATGCTTGAGGGAGAAAAAGAAGAAATTGAAGCAATCATAGACATCATAATCTACAAGAGCACAAGGAATGAGGACTATTATGAATATTTGATCAATTGGAAAGGGCACGGAACAGAAGATGCAACTTGAATGTCTAAATATGAAGTTGTTAAAAAGGAAAAGTCATTTAGGAGCTCACAATAAGTCCCTGAGTGGGAGCTCATGTTCTATTTACCCTAGGTGTCTGATGTAAGAGCACTCACAAGATTCTACAATCTTATATCCTCCATAAAAATAGGGAATATTTAATTTAATTGTGTTTTTTTTGTTTTGCAATTGTCATTCTAAACAACTGATTCCTTTTAGGAGTCGTTGTTTTGTAGTTTGTTTACAAGTTTTTTCTATTAATAGTCATCTTCCTAACTACAATGTTCTAGTGGAGTTAGGGACACCTAGAGTTAGTTATTTTCAAACTGGGTCAATCAAGTTAGAGGGGGATTTTTAATTGGAGTTGATATATGTTATTTGTTAAAGAGGAAGAAAATTAGAGAAGGGAATACAAAAAGGAACTGCAATTTTAGTTTTAAAAGGTGTGTTATATTGTACTTGCATGAGAGGATTGTTTTTATTTATGATGGTTGTTGATTGTTGTAGGTAAGAGAATCAATAAATATTGTTATGTTTATGTTTATTTGATCTTTGCTTTGCATAAAACTATGTGTGATAGTTTCAAGTGTGTGTTGTCTGCACCATTTTGTCTTGGTAGAAGATAAAACCACCCTATTAATATAAGGTGTGTGCTTATAAAGTTATAAATTATTCTTAGCATGTTATTGACAACTCATGTCTACTTAGATATATGGATACAAATATTTATTTTAAGGACTAGGTAAATCATTGTTCAATGACGACAAAAATGCTCCATGGGTAAAGAAAAGCCTTGAATCTACTTAAATTAGACCACATACTAAAAAATAGAGTATGCACACTAGTGTGAACTATCTATTATGATGGTGATATCTACAAACAATTTAATTATAGTTATTTTCAATCAAATCATAAAGCTCTTCAATTAAAGATATCCATGCTTAAGAAAATATATACTTTCTCTCTCTACCTACAGTTTTGCCTTATAAAGTACTCAAGATCAAGGAATCCAAAACAACCCTTGATAACAATACTCACATAGCTTTGATCAAGAGTAGGTCTAGTCTTTGAAAACTCAAAATTTATTACCTTGCCTTCAAGATCCTCTGTTTAATTACCCTGCATATTTGTTGTCCTATATTCTAATATGAAAAACATGCCTTAAACACTTTTATGTTCTCTTTATACTTTCTCAAAGAGTTAGCATCGACGTTGCACACAAGGTATGGATCAATTATTTGGTCAAGCATGTCTCTTTTCTGCTAATATTTTGCCCACTCTCGTATATTTATTATCTCCCTAGTCAAAATAGGATTAATGGTTGGCCTCACACATAGTTTCTCCAATAATGTTACTCTAAAAGAATAGACGTGTGCTTTTTTGGTCAATTCTTGCCTTCTAAAATACTTGTGATTAAGGTATCCTAAGCTATCTTTAATAATAATACTCACATAGGTTTCATCAAGAGTAAGTATGGTCTTTGGAAGACCAAAATTACTACCTTAACCACAATATTTTCATCTAAAATAATGGTTTTTGTATTCATATGACAATGAATGATAACCTATGAACAAAGTAAAGGCCCCTAACATACCCTATGCATATATCAAGCCTCTTCTTCCATAACAAATGAGGAAGATTAAATCCATGAAAATGAGTCCTTAGAGGTCCATTTACCATATGCTCATAGACCAAAATCACGTTAAAACACTCCTTACAAAATCTAATTAGAGAAACAAAATGATGATGACAAAGCTTAGAAAACATTTTGATTTCAGTTTGGAAATTCAACAATCTAATTTTAAGATTATTATGTTTAAGAAAATAAATCCATATCCTCTCATGATTTCCAATCTCATGCCTCCATTTCTGTTTAAAATTATAACTGGGAAATTTGCATGAGAAAGAACATAATTACTATTTTCAAAATCTAGAACAAATTAATATTTACATTTTGCATAATGAATGTTCCATTTTTGTCCCAAGCTCATAGTGATCAACGTAACTAACATGACTTTGAATTTTCCAATTTTTGACACTGTTGGGATCAAGGATCACATCTATAACCTTCAATTGTCTACATCAATATCGTACATATGCTTTTTAAACAAATCTAGCTCTACAAAACACTGCATTGACAAGGACTAACCACTATGCAGCCCTTTTTTAATTTATTATTGTAGATACTATAAAATTTACCTTGCACATAAAGTCCCTTGTTTGAAAATACCAAAAACATTATAAAACACAAAAGGACCAAAAATATTATAAAACACCACAAAATGGGGATAAAAGACAACTCACCACTCATTTACTAACCCTCACCCACTCACACTTAATTTTGTTCACCCCAAATTTTGTTCACCCCACCTACCATGTGCATGCCCAATGCACTATGGTCCCTATCATTCCACCCATATGTGTCTCATTCCCCCATGCACTCCAAATCTATTAAAGCACCCTCACTCCCCTCATTCCAACCCCTAAGTCTTAGTGTACAAAGTCTATACTTGATTTTTCTAGCTCTCTAGCTCACATATCAAGTGGTCTTGTAGGTTTTGAAGAAGGAAAGGAAAATTTTAAAGGATATATCTTGCTTGTTATAGCAGTATTCTAGCGGCATTCAAACACTTGTGGGAATTGTATCAATGATTAGCTTGCGATCTTTTTGCAATTCTCTGCGAAATGCAATTGTGATTGTCCTACAATTTGAGTCAGGTATAATTTTCATTCCCATTTACTATTTTTTCATTTTACATGAATAAAATTTCTTTTATCTCATTAAAATTGTTAGGTATTTGACTGAGGCATGTCCCTTAACCACCAAAAACAACTAACATTTTTCAAGTGTGTTTGTATGCAAGTTTAGATTTAGATCTGGAAGTATTTTTACCCACTTTATTCAATGAAAGAAACTACAATTTTCCCTCTCTTTACAATGGCATCATAATTCCATTATATTTTAGTAGCATTGATTTGGTTGTTATTATTTGACTAATCCATCTTGCAAGCGATCCAAATCTAGGCATACATTTTAGCAACCACGATGGGACTGTTTTGGTTGTGGGTAACTCTTTTTATTTTCTAAATCTAACATTGTTTTCTTTAGGGTTTCTTTTAGGTTTGTTTTTACCCCTTGTTGGCTAGATTTTCTGCATAGCATCAAACCTAGGCAGTCATGAGATAAATTTCCCTCATTTAACCGGTGAGGCTCCCGTGTCAGATTTGTCAATATAAATGTGTTATTATCTATCAGGGGGTTTTACTTTAACCACTTAGTTCATGAACTATAACTAAGAAGTTTTGCAGCAAGTAAGCAACTGTTTAAGAAAGGAAAATTATAGATGAAAGAAGTAAAGGAAATGCAGAGAAGAAATGGGGAAGATGTGCATCCCAATTAGTAGATAACAGAGCTAATTACACGCACATAGAAGAAACTTAATAGATATGAACACACAAAATTATAAAGCAAAGGCAGCTCTAGATCCAGATCTAAAATAACACAAAGTTTATCAAGAGATCTAAGATTCAAAGCAAGAAGCAAAGTACACCGTGACACAAAGTTCTCCGGAAACCTGCTCCTTTGTATTCCTCTGCTTCAAGTTGCTCTCAGGGGTTCAGCACAAAGTCTAAAACACAAGATTGCTGCTTACAAATTTTGATTGATCATTAACCCGGAGGTTCTTCTCCTACTTATAGAATGTAGGAGGGAAAGTACAAATAAAAGACTCAAACTGAACTAAAGTATGAACAACAAGTAAAGATGACATTTGGCAATCATCCTCAACTAACTTCTTCTTAAGTGACACATGTATCACTTAACTAATAGAATGGCTCCACATGACTTCAAGTAATGGTTGCAAAACTAATAACTTAGAAGTTTTACAATTTCATCTGGGAACATAGAAAATAGAAGAAGAAAGAATAGAAGAAGTCATGCCAGCTGTAATGTTTACATCTTCTTCTTGTTCTGATATCTGATATACTTGTCGAACATATAATTCAGCATCCTTCCATCTGTTTTAGCCACTGCTTCCTTCTCTGTCCTGAACTGCAGCAACCCTTCATTCAACACTTTGCTGCATGCTTCCACCTCTTCCAAACTCGGCCCAAACCTCGCAATGTCTTGGTAGCTTTATCAATTCTCTTTTGCACCATTAGAAGAGAACCTTCCAGGGAATTAGGCACCTCGTTAGAAACAACCCGCACGTATGAAGTAACACCTCCGTCCACTCTTTCCTCAGTGAAAGAAATGATACTGTCTAGTAAATCTAATGTTCTACTCTCAAGCGCCTGCATCCTTTTCAGCAAAACTCTGCAGATTTCCAAACGGAAAGATACTGCAAACTCTAGCTGCTTCCCCTTCTCGACTGATCCATCCGGTATAATTTGTTCTGCAACTAATACATCTCCCTGCAGCTTGTTGATCTCGGCCAAAATACTCAGGTTACTCTCTGCAACTGTATTCATGCCTTCTATGCTTTCCATCAGTTGCTTTAGTTGATTTGTTGCATCGTTCATAACCTTTAAGCGGGCTGACACTTCCCCAAGTTGTACAGAAGCTTGACGAATAATCAAATCCTTCCATTCGTCAATAGCCTTTACTTGATTGCTTGCATCTTCCATTTCCTGCATAAGATGATCACTCACCTGCTCTGAAATGGGCTGAATGGAAGGTTTAGCAACCTTGTCTATGATCTCACACAATTGAGATATTTGCTTATGCAGCTCTTCTTTCTCCGCCTTTTCACTGTCAAGCCTAAGGAACAAAGC
This sequence comes from Taxus chinensis, assembly GCA_019776745.2. Taxonomy (NCBI): domain Eukaryota; kingdom Viridiplantae; phylum Streptophyta; class Pinopsida; order Cupressales; family Taxaceae; genus Taxus; species Taxus chinensis. Next base: position 585,545,447 of record CM034156.1, on the reverse strand, counting down.
ATCTATTAATGTCTGCGTGTCCTGCTTCAATCCTTCAGTGGTAGCTTGACCGAGTGGTATTTTGGTCACCGTCACATCTTCTGCTATGAGCTCCTCTTCTATCTTTCCTTCCGCCGGAATTGATATCTTAGCAAACTTCTCTCCCGAATCCTTGATGATCAACCTAGAAGTTGCTTTAGCAACTTTAGGCCTTCTGTCTCTTCTGCTCAGATCCTGAAGTAGCTGCAAGTCATGCTCCTCTAAGTTCATCTCTACTCTTGCTTCCGAAACCAATTGCAAAGCTAACCATTCCGAGAAGTTACTTCTCGGGGAGTAAGAAGTCGCTGAGTGCACTACCATCTCCCACTCTGCATCCTCTCCATCAGAAAGTGCCACAGTGTCATGGCTGTCATCTTCTGAAACATCCAAGGACAAAGCTCTTTCAAACTCCGTCATTTGCAGCTTCAACATCTCCTCTGGAACGGGTGATGAACGGAGTGGCTGCGGAGAGAAGACGAACGTCGTCGGATTTAATGAAGGCATGGAAGCGTCCTGCTGCTGTGGTGCAATAGTTGGTGAAGTCGGAGTCAAAACTATGGTCATAGAAGTGGTCTTCTCCTTCTCTTGAGATCTTCTGTGTACTTTCAACTTCTCAAACCTTCTGCTGCTTTCTCCTTCATGCTTCTGCTTGAGGGAATCTCCTGCGCCGAAGTTGCCCGTGATTTGATTCATCAATACTTCATCAAGGCAGTATCCCTTCATCAGCAGTCAGTTCGAAGTATTCACCAACACAACTCCAGATCTTTCTTCAATTGAATGGCAGCCACCATTGTTATCTTGCAGTATGGCTTTGTCTCCTCCCATTTGATGGTAAGTGTCAAGTACCACGTTCCCATCATCTTTAATATCCGCAGGTATCCGCGCTAGTCCAAAATCGAACACTTGTTTTGCTGATAGCCTGCTGAAATCTTTCTTTCTAACCTCATACTCACTTCTACACTTCATCCAGAAATCTTCTAACGAAGGCACATGTGCGTACTCCTAGGAGATTGTCTTCCTAGCTACTCTAAATGGATCGAAGTTAAGTCGTGCAGGGAAGAACTCTTGCTCATACTCGGATAACATTTGTGCTTCCATCCCTTGAGCTCTGTGAATGCTGATGCAACTGTAATATCCCACAGTGATTGGGAAGAAGCCCGTAGACTTGTGCCACTTCGACTGAAGGTCGTGTAACTCCACAAGTTGCCTGCTCAGCTCCATAGCGATCAATCTATCATTCGGATACCTGGGCATCTTTATTGGTTCTCCAGAAAAGCCCGTAACCCTGAGGTATGTGAAATCTACAAATTGAATGAATAGACTGCCAATCTTGGACACTGCTTCTCACACTTCCTTGCTTACCCTGTTGGCCTTCAAGTCTTTGTCTAGCCTACATATGAAATCATAGAAGAAGTCATCGTTGATCACTTTGAAGTCTTTCTCGCACGCAGGTACAGTAAGCTGTGGGTAGCATTCGAAAATGGGGTCCTTGGAAAGAACACCACATCTATCCAGCTTGGAAAAGACACCCTGTGTAGCTACAGCATACACCAAGTATGAAGTCATCTTGAAGCTGAAAGTACGCTTCACGTTCCGAAGTTGCTACCGATGTTGGTGCTAATAATTTCTGACCAATTGATTATAGAATCAACCTTGTTGATTTCAATGGTCTTGATGAAAGCATACATCCATGTACGGAAAGTGTAGGCATTCGCTTCGCCATTCAACCTGCATAGCAATTTGACGACATCATCTGCCTCCTGCACCAAATTGGACTGTGGAAGTGTTCTCGGGAACTTTGAAGGGGATCTAGGCTTCTTCATGAATCGGCTATTCATGATGCTCACACAATCAGTGCTATGCTTCTCCCACCTACTGTTAGCATCCTGAATGCTAATAGAAGTCACCATCCTTCGCACTGGAATCTTTAGACAATAATTGATGAACTCCGCATCCAAACGAATTATTGTCTTTCCCGCAACATCACGCACTGATCTAGATGAAGGATGATAAGATCTAGCACACTCCATCACGAACTCTGGCAATTGGGCTGTACATGGGAAAGCTGCAGCTCGGATAATTCCACTACTTTTGACCGCACGCATGAGTGAAGTCTTTCCCGCTCTGGATCTATCAATCAAATCAGAAAGAGGTTCTGGGCCTAGATCCGTGTCTCCTATGTCTATAAGTTTGGAAGCAATGCATGAATCCATCATGCTCTCTTTTTCATCTCCTTTCGCCATGGCTTTGTCTATCTTCGTCTGAATAATTCTTTTTCTTCTAACTTGGCTAGATTTCTTCAATACTGGTGCAGATCTGGACAATTCTTCAGATTCAGAGGATATTTGCAATGTATTGGACATTGATAAAAACTCCTTTTCTTTTGTGAAACACCTGTAATGAATTCCTGTAATTCAGACAAAAATGGCCACCGGAGCATGAATAGTGAATTTAAATTATAAAAATATGCACTTTTCAAGCCTGCTGCCCCAAAAATTGGTGTTTAATTTACACATAAAGAGAGCATGAATCCTTTCAATCAACACCTGAGCTCCTGTAACACCTGTGAAAACAACTATGCAGACAAAGATCAACCTCCTCCAAAGCATGCACCAAATCTGGAAGCTTTTAGCCTTGTTAGCACTTTGTCTGAACAAAATCCTTCCTCTAATGGGGGCGCACTTTTCCTCTTGGCTGCAATTCTTTACCTGTGAATTAAATAATTCACCCATATGGCTGCCCATGCTTATATAACCTTCACAATTCTATAATTAATAATTGCCCTAACAATTAAAGGCAATTAATTAATTAAAAATCATGTTTTTCTCTTTTAAAAATAACATGTTTAAGGACAGCCATCCAATAAATTAAATTAATCCAATTTAATCCTTCACACAACACTTCACTCAAGCTTCACAATGTGCTTTGACCATAGCCACTGAAAATAGAAATTAATTTAATGTTTTAATGCCTTAAAAAACATTAAATAATACCCAAATGGGGCGCACTTTTTGAGAGGAAGAGGGCAGCCACTAAATAAATTAAATTTAATGAATTTAATTCCTTTCTTTTATTCCATCTTTGACGACTTGACCTCCTCCAAGCTTGGGCGCACTTTTTGAGAGGAAAAATTAATTAAATTAATCCAATTTAATCATTCCACCATCACTTCAAAGGGGGCGCACTTTTTTGCACATGTAATTCTATTTTTAAGAATTTTTCAACAATGGGATTCTTTACCCTGCAAGGCAGGCACCAAAATCCCATGATCCACTTAAGTGATTTGACTTTGACAATGGGATTCTTTACCCTGCAAGGCAGGCACTAAAATCCCATGATTTCACTTAAGTCACTTTCCTTTTATTATATCATGGGAATTTTTACCCTGCAAGGTAGGTAATAAATTCCCACCTGCCTGCAGCCTCTATTTTTCCCATTGCAGCTTAAGTGACTTTTATAACACGGGAAAAAGTACCCTGCTAGGCAGGTATAAAATTCCCACCCTGCTTGCGGCTTATATTTTTCCCATCGCAGCTTAAATCTTTTGCTTTCCAAAAATGCGTCCATCCGCGCAGGGGCTTTTCTGTGCACGACTTCACTTTTTCCTAGTGATCTAGACCTCCGATGACGACTTCCTCCGGGCTAATATGGCTCTTTGGGATTATCTTGACGCAATACAAGAACTTTCAGGCAATAAAAACAACAAACGACCCGTTATTTTAAAAGTACGAAAATTTTTCGGATAGGGTAGTCGCAGATTTCAGGGTGAAATCTGAGTGACACCACCCCTTTTCTAACATCTAGTTCTTGTAGGTCTGCTGAAAATTAAAAAAAAAACAAAAGTAAAAAAAATCAGGTTACAGGCTAGTCGTAATTGTGCCTCAGTTGCATTTTCTGACAAAAAAACTTAAAATATGGCTACAAGGCAGTCGCAACTGTGACTGTGTTGTAACTTTGTTTCTGCAAAAAATTAGAAACACCCTTGTTTTTCTTAAAGGAATGAATTGGGAATGATCTGCACATTTTATCGCAGGTCCAGATAAGGGTAGATACTTGTCCGCATAACTGTGGGAAGTGCATGGGCATAAGCCCATAAACTCATTGTGAGGAGTACCACATGAACCCCAAAGTAGTTGGTACATCAAGGGAATTGGCCAATGAAATAGATACCCCCACCTACTTGACTAGTATACCAATGAGGTTAGAGCTAAGATTATCCTTAATGACGGCCCCAGTTTGATTGATTGATCAGAGTAAAATCTAGTTTGGTTAATCAAGGTGGGTAAAGTAAAGCTAGCGACTAGAAATTTTTCTTGTGTAATGCACTCATTTGAATAACTCTTAGTATTTATGGAGAGAACCTTTTATAGGAAGTCAACAAACTAATCCCCTTTATTCCACCTTGAGATAAACAAATAGGATTGTTTCTAAGTTTCCTATATGACTGTATATGTTCTGTATAGACCCTTCTTAGAATGTCATATTCATTTATGTTGTGCACTTTGAATTCTATGTTCCACAGTCTTAGTTGCAATTGCGACTGCATTGTGTTTATCCATCACATATTTTTCCCAGAGTCAACTACAACTGACCTATCATCTTCCACATCATTCATTCTACATTTTGTCATGGTTATTGAATTCTTCCCAGAGTTAGTTGCAATTGTTGCAATTGCGACTGACCTGTAATCTGTCAATTCATATATTCTATCCATATTCCATAGTCATCTCAGAGTCAATCATAACTGCGACCGACCTATTATGATGTACCCATTCTACATTCAGTTCTAATTTCTGATTCGCCTCAGCACAGTCACAACTGGGACTAGGATACAATTTTCATTTTCCTTCTTTCTATCACATCATCAGTTTTTCCCAATCATATCACACATTCATTTTTTTAGCTTATCCTTACATGGTTACTACCCGCCCACATTCATATAGTCCTTCTCATACCATGGACCGCTCATCTCATTCACGTGATGTCATCTTTATCCATAACAGATTGGTGGGAGATTCTAAGGAAAATCCTACATCTACTGCTCCTCCTCCCCAGAATATGAGGAATATTACAAGATTCCACCTTTCAGTCCCAAGTTTGAAGTGGCCTTAGATCATAATCCAGAAGCTCTCACAGAATATCTTAAAATATAGTAGTACAATCTAGATGCCTACAATTTCAAGATCTAGATGCCTACAATCTAGATTCCTATAATCATAATCCAATTGTAACTGCAACTGACTTATTATGATGTACCCATTCTACATTTAGTTCTAATTTCTGATTCACCTCAGCACAGTCACAACTGGGACTAGGATACAATTTTCATTTTCCTTCTTTCTATCACATCATTAGTTTTTCCCAATCATATCACACATTCATTTTTTAGCTTATCCTTGCATGGTTACTACCTGCCCACATTCATATAGTCCTTCTCATACCATGGACCTCTCATCTCATTCACGTGATGTCATCTTTATCCATAAGAGATTGGTGGGAGATTCTAAGGAAAATCCTACATCCACTACTCCTCCTCCCCAGAAGATGAGGAATATTACAAGATTCCACCTTTCGATCCCAAGTTTGAAGAGGCTTGAGATCATAATCCAGAAGCTCTAACGAAATATCTTAAACTATAGTGGTACAATCTAGATGCCTAAAATTTGAAGATCTACTCCACAAACCTTGAACCTTCTTCATCCACCATCAAGACACCTCATACTACTATCATGTCCATTGGCCCTACAAACTCTATAATTTTCCAAACACATCATATTCCCTCTACGAGTATCACACAACCTTTAGGGTCCCATTCTAATACCACATTACCTCCTTTCAATCATAACATTCCACCCAATTCTTCATCTTTCACTTATACCTTCCCTTCATCCTCTCATCCTTACAACCATATATCATATCATTACTCTACACACTCATTCACTCAACCACTTTAAAACCATACTACATAACAAACATTCAACATCAATCAAGACCTAATGGATAGAATTCGTAACCTTGAACTTCAAAATAAGGGTATGGGGATTCCTAATCTCACATACGGTCAGCTTTGTAATGTACCAATTCACCCGTCAGTACTTATGAGATTGTATCCACCTCATTTTGAGATGTCTAAATTTGAAAGCTTCTGGGAATAGAGTTGCTTCTATCCTTCCATTCCTTTTAGAAACAGATGAGGTTAGGGTTAGGAGGAATACCTGTTGAATGTCGAGATGGTGTGCGCGTACCGTAGAGAAAGATCAGGTTGACTGCGGAGAACTCCTTTTTGTCTTGGAAGGACTACCTGCAAATAAGAACACAAGACCACAAGATTTTGATTAAACAATAAATGAGGAAACTGCCTTGGGCCCAGGAAATATAAAACTTCCTTTCGAAGGTGGTCAGTTCCCCTGCTAATATGAATTAACACAAAAGACTGCAAAATATCAATTAGATTACTTGGTTGAAACTGGGTAGGGGAAAGGCTGGTTTTCTGGTTTTGATCAGAGGAACCGATGGCGGTTACTGATAGCCGATGCCGGTTACTGATAGGACCGATACCGGTGATTGTTTCTTGGTGGGGTGTCTTAGTAGTTTCTATGGTGTTTTGTAAGGCTGGTTTATGGATGATATTAGGAAATGAGATGATTAGAAGTAAAAGAATAACAGTTAGATGCAATGGGACGTTGGGTAGTAGATTCAGAGACTGGATTTAGGAGGACTGAAATTCACAGAGCATAAGAAATGTTATAACAGAGGACATGCAAGATGTGACTTACTGGTTTTGACAAAGATGCAAGTTGATCTCCTTGGTTGCAAACACTTCTGGTTTCTTCACTCGTCTCTGCTTGGTCAAGTGAAGATCTGGACTCTGTTTTTCGCTCGCAATGCTCTCTGTTGATTCAGAAATCCTTTGACTGATCTCCCAAATGAAATTCCGATCCGTTGTTTTGGTTTGGGGAGCCCATTTACAGGGAACCGATGGCGGTTACGTAACCGACGGCGGTCGAGTAGGAACCGGCATCGGTAAGGAAAAAGTAGGCTATTTTTAGTAAAATAGCCCACCTTCCCTGCTTTTCTCCCGAGAGATCAGTTGCGGGCTTGGTCAAGTGGCTAGAAGGTCGGCTTTGGGTGCGAGTAAGGAGGCATTAGTTATGGATGTGAGTCTAGACCAAGTCATGGGTCTTAATTAGGTTAGTTTAGGGTTAGGGCTAGGTCATGATGAGGTGGCAAAGTGAGGTGGCGGGTAAGGTGATGTGGATTTATCAATTATAAGGTAATTAATAAATAATTGTGTAAGGTTTAGGTGATGAGGTTAGATTGCGAGATGAGATGCGGGTCACAAGGGGTCGTAAGACACAAATTTGGTGTCTACATTAGCCCCTTATTGTCGTGTAGCTTGTTTTGTAAAGCTGCACGGACAATAATATGAAGTGGTTACTCCTGTTAAGGGTATAGGTAATCCCCCTCAAATCTATCACAGATTGAGTGAACGGAAATCAGGGATAGGATTGATAATGGGTAAATGGGGTAGAGGGGATGGTAAGATGGTGGGGTAGGTTCAAGGAAGCAGACGCATATTGAAATGCCATAGTACGACTAGGGTACATGATTTGACGAGCAAACCAGCAGTGCAGAGGCAAAGGTCGATAGTTTATCCAAACAAGGGTGATATAATCCTGGTATCCAAGGCATAGGAAGTAGCCCCAGGGTATATAACAGGTAAGGTACAGGAACGTTTAGGCATGTTCGGCAGTACCAAAAGGTTGGTTTGGTTGAGATAAACGTCACGGTCTAGGTCTGGGCAAAGTTGGTCGACAGATCAAGTCAAGGACCCTAATCATGCTAAAACACGAACAGGTGAGCTCGATTGAACAAAAAACTACCGGATGGGTGGATAAAAGTGTATGGTGTTGATTTTGGGTAAGGGATGGAAGTGGTGCGGCCGTGGGTCGGGCCAAGTTGTTGGGTTGCGGCCTTGGGTCGGGCCAGAAGGGTAGTGAGGGCGAGGCCTTGGGTCGGGCCAATTGGTAGGTTGAGGCCTTGGGTCGGGCCAAATTGGTAGGGCGAGGCCTTGGGTCGGGCCAAATAGGTAGGGCGAGGCCTTGGGTCGGGCCGAATAGGTAGGTTGAGGCCTTAGGGTCAGGCCGAATAGGTAGGTTGAGGCCTTGGGTCGGGCCGAATAGGTAGGTTGAGGCCTTAGGTCGGGCCGAATAGGTAGGTTGAGGCCTTAGGTCGGGCCGAATAGGTAGGTTGAGGCCTTAGGTCGGGCCGAATAGGTAGGTTGAGGCCTTAGGTCAGGCCAAATTGGTAGGGCGAGGCCTTGGGTCGGGCCAAATGGGTAGGGCGAGGCCTTGGGTCGGGCCGAATAGGTAGGTTGAGGCCTTAGGTCGGGCCAAACAGGTAGGTTGAGGCCTTAGGTCGGGCCGAATAGGTAGGTTGAGGCCTTAGGTCAGGCCGAATTGGTAAGTTGAGGCCTTGGGTCGGGCCGATGGTAGGTTGAGGCCTTGGGTCAGGGCCGAAAGGTAGGTTGTGAGGCCTTGAGTCGCGAATAGGTAGGCCTTGGTGAAAAAGAGGCCTTAAGGAGAGGCCAAATAGGTAATGTTGAGGCCTTAGGTCGAGATTCCGAATAGAAGGCAGAAAGACAAAGTTGAAAAGGGTGGTGATCATGGCAGAACGAGGAGAAGCATCCAGCAGGCAGGGGCAAGAGGGAAGACAAGGGCCACCTCAAGCTGCTGCAACCAAAGAGGTATCAGCTTGTTTGTGATTTAACTACTGCATGTTTTGGGAATGAGCTAGAGGAGAATAGGTAAGTAGATATGAGAAAGACAACATGATAGCCAGGGGTATAGATGAGGTGAGTGTTATGGGGTAGGTAATTCGGGGTTTTGGGTATGTCTGTGTATATAGAAAGGAATAAACGATCAATTTATTGTCGTAGGTGGTTGTTTTAGGCAAGATGTATGTAATTGGAAGTGACCGATACCGGTTAGGTATAACCGATATCGGTTACTGAACCGGTACCGGTTATTTATAACCGATACCGGTTACTGTAGGGATTTCCAGAATGTGAGAAAAAACTCGTGGTGATTTGATTTATTGAACGGTTATTTGTTTTTGTAACGTATGCAGGCAGAGGCAGGGATAAGGATGAATGATAGTGTACCGGCGCTGTTGTCACGAATCCGAGCGGATGTAACACCAGCTGAATGGACATTGATAAATCGTTTGGGGTTAAGTGGAATCCGCTATTATTCACGAATTGCACGGAACCATGCTATGTTGCAGGCATTGATTGAAAGATGGAATCCTGAGAAAAATACCTTCTATCTGCCAACAGGTGAAATGATAGTAACATTGGAAGATGTGTTTCGTATTTTGAGACTCCCCATTACAGGAAAACTAGTATATCAGGCACTACCTAGCGCGGCACGGGGAGCGATAACAGAAGTGTTTGGTCCATATGCACGAGACTTAACACAGCGAGGTTTGTCATTCACATATGGGGTAATGTATGCAGCACACCCTGAGGAGACAAGGTTAGCAGTGATATTAATGATAGCGGTAGGGTATTATGCATTACCGAGGGCGGAAGGGGGAAGATTTCCAAAGGCATTGATGTGTGTTATCTGGGAGATGATAGAAAGGAACGTGACTTTTGCATGGGCACCTGCATATTTGGCGGAGCTATACAGGGGTTTATGGGCTTGTAGGTGAAATCACAGGACGACACTGGATTGTTCATACTTATTACACTGTTGGGCCTATGAGCACATTGTTTGTGTGCGACCAATAGGCCAATCCCTCCAGGCAGGAGAGACCGGAGTACAGAGGTTGGGATTCAGACGATGGGTCCAGACAGAACAAGAGGCAAGATCCCAGGCCGTGACGGGTGATATTGTGTATTACAGGCAGGTATGGGAGAGGGTGACGGTTGCGGACATCTGTTGGAGGCCTTACGGTAACTATATGGTAACAGAGAGCATAGCTGAGGAGTTAAGGGGTGTAGAGCGAATGAGGTGGATCGCGGGGCACAGGCCAGGTGAATATGAGAGGATTCCTATAGATCGCGTGCGGCGACAATTTGGATTTGTGCAGGATATACCCCTGGCTTATAGACCATATATGAGGATCGACGCCGAGGCAGTATTCTCACCTCCCCGGCCAACACCTCCAGAAGGGCCTGAAGAGGTAGCAGCCGATCGCAGGGTAATGGATGCAGGAACGACAGAGGCCTATAGATTATGGTGGGCAGCGGAGCTGCGAGGTATACGTGATTGTCCTGACATAGCTGTGATTACAGCAGAGAGGGATCGTCTGCAGCGTTTAGTTCAGCAGCTCCAAACGCAGGTGAATGAGACAAGAGGATTGTTAGCGGTTGCGGAGTCACGGGCGGGGAGACTAGAGGCTGGAGTCCTCCATGCGAGAGGGCGTATTCATATGTTACAGGAGAGATTGGCAGATCAGTGGGCGGTACCAATAGCCGTGGTACCTTTGAGGACAGAGAGGCCCGGCGAGAGGGGTCGACGATCACGATCATCACCTAGTTCGGGATGAGGCGTGAGGGTCTGAGTAAATGTTAGCAAGGTATAAGAATAAATAAGGATGCCGACCTGCGTGTCGATGATAGAGAAGATGTATTTGTTTAACATCTAAATAAAGCTGAATATGTATGTTGATTTGAGTTACGATAAAAATAAGAATGTTTGTGTTTTGATTTTTGGTGTTTTGAAAAAGGATAAAGAGGAATGTGATTAAATAGAAATACACAGAAATATTTATTATACCACACATGATAGATTATGGTAGGGGATGGTCGAGCTAACCTTGGGAGACCCCATGTCTCCGAAGTGCTGCCTACATAGCCCATTGCACAAAGCAAGGAGGGGCCTCAGACCGATGTAGTTCTCCCTTAGGATCAGGGAGAGGTGAATTCAGGCAATTTGGTACGGTTTAGGCAATTGGTTGGTTGGTAAAAATATTGATATTAATATTGGTAAGGTAAGGTTGATGGTGTTGGTAATGAATTGGAGATGTTGTAAAAGGTATAAGGGAAGTGAAAGTTAGCCTACCCAGGTGGTAGGGAACCATGTCCTGATTAAGGTCAACACACAATCCTAGATGCGAGGCAAAGCAGAAAGAGTGCTCCGTAGGTGAAAAGAGCTAAACAAACCACACAACGTAGAACGAGCTTGGAGCCCTAGGTACCGTGCATAGACGAGAAGTCAATAGGTGAAAAGAGTTGTGTGATCACAATATATCGAGCGTACATTACGTCCCTTGAGTTGAAACAAATGGTGAGGTGAGGTGGATGGTATAGCTGAGGTGCAGAGAACTTATTACAAAGTGAGTGTTCTGACGAAAGAGAACCTACCCTAAATAGACAAGTCCATGACTCAAAAGTTCTTTTGAATGAGGCTTTTATTTTATTGAATGTAGACTGATCGATGCGGGAAGTCTACAAGGGATATTGATTGTATTATTCTTGAGGTCTTCACGAAGCTGATCGATGCGAGAAGCTTCTGCTAAAGGCTGACTGTGTATAGCTGTCCTTCGAGGGAGCAGTCTATTTATAGTAGCAGATATGATTTTAGTGCATAGCTGTCCTTCAGGGGAGCAGTCTATAGAGAATAGCAGCAATAATTTGGCATATAGCTGTCCTTCGAGGGAGCAGTCTATATTTAATTTAGATGACTAGATGTTCTTTTTAGCGTGAAGCATCTAGTTTAGTAGGAAGTTTGACTCAAGAAAATCCCATAAGAATACGGCTTATTTTAATACGTTGAAGTCATGGACTAGACTAAAAAGGGGAAGGCATCGTTAAGGGGAGGTGAGAGGTGAGCTTGATTTTATTTCGAGATGTAGGAAACAAGTGCATGTGGTGGTATGGGAGCTCAAGGGACGAGCAGTAGGCGGATAAGAAGTGATATAACACTAATTTCAACAATAGAATGGTCGAAGATGCAAGGCATTAAGGGGCTCAGGCTCAGGTTTACCATTAAGCGAAGCTAAACGATAAGTACCAGATCCATAGGTGTGAGTGATTATATAAGGCCCAATCCAATTGGGAGCAAATTTTCCACGTTTGCTCTTTTCTAGTTTGGTTACATGTTGATTCTCTTTGAGGACAAGATCACCAACCTTAAAGGTACGCTCATGAAGTCGCTTATCATAAGCACGTTTAATGCGTTTTTGATAGATTTGAAGGTGATCAAGAGCTGTAAGACGGCGTTCGTCAAGAAGCTCCAATTGGGCTAACCGCTCTTGGCGGAAATCATCGTTGGTGAGAATATCCTGAAGAGATATTCTAAGGGAGGGTATTTGTATTTCGAGAGGCAAAACAGCCTCGGTACCGTATACCAAAGAAAAAGGTGTGGCATTAGTGGAGGTACGAATACTAGTGCGATAAGCCCAAAGGGCAAAGGGGATGTGATCGTGCCAATTTCTTCCGGATTCATTGACAACTTTCATGAGGATTTTGGTTAGTGTTTTATTAGAGGACTCGGCTTGCCCATTGGCTTGTGGATAGTAGGGTGATGAGAAGCTAAGTTTGATACCAAAGTTGTCGCAAAGGTCTTGCAACAACTTGTTTTTGAAAGATTTTCCATTATCTGTTATCAGGCGATGAGGAACACCAAAACGACAGATAATGTGGTGGTTAATGAACTCGACAATTTTTTCTTTTTTGATTGAAATGAGTGGAATAGCCTCCACCCATTTTGTGTAATATTCGGTTGCTGTGATTATCCAACGGTGACGTTGTGAAGAGGTCGGGTGAATCTCACCAATAAGGTCTAAACCCCATTGTGAGAAGGGCCAAAGATCTCGAGCGACCTGGAGCGGGTGGCTAGGAGTATGTTGAAGGTTGGCATGTTGCTGACACATAACACAACGCTTAACATATTCGTAGCAGTCGTTATTGAGAGTAGGCCAATAATAACCAAGGCGAAGGATTCGTTTGGCCACGGCAAGGCCGCTAAAATGTCCACCACAAATACCGTCATGGACCTGTTGGATGGTATGAGTGGCCTCCGCGCCAGTTAGACAGCGAAGGAGGATGCCATCAAAGCCACGTTTATAGAGGAGTCCCCCCATGACAACATAACGCGAAACACTTTTAAGAAAAGCACGTTTGCCGTTACTAGTAAGGTCAGGTGGGAGGATAGAGATTGTAAGGTAATCGTGAAATTGGTGGTACCAGGTATCCTGCGAACTAGTAGACACAGTATTTATCGTACAAACTACCGGGGTTGAATAGGATGGGACAAAAAGTTGTTGGACCACGACGAATAATTCAGAGTCAGTTGGTGCGGCGGGAATTTGCGAGGCTAAGCAAGCCATAGTGTCCGCAAATTTGTTAGTGGAGCGTGGAATGGTTTGTATAGAATAGTGAGTAAATAAGGCTAGAAGTGAATCCACGTAGTGTTTGTATTTTTGAAGTTCCTCATTTTTACATTGGTAGACGCCCATAACTTGATTGACTACCAATTGAGAGTCGCCAAAAATGTTGATAGATTTGATGCCTAAGTGTAACGCAACTTGGAGACCCAGAACAAGGGCCTCGTATTCCGCTGTATTATTAGTGCAAGGGAAATCAAGCCGGAATGAAAGAGGCATAGGTTCAGCGTCGAGAGGAATGAGAACAACGCCAGCTCCTCCACCGCGCTGGCATTTAGATCCATCGAAGAAGAGGGTCATTTGATACAACTCTTCCCGGAGTGAAAGAGTGGCGATGAGTTCGTCGGGGAATGTAAAATTGGTAAATTGTTCCCCAGGTAAAGGGGCCTCCGCAAGTTGGTCTGCAAGAGTTTGTCCTTTGATTGACTTCTGTTGTACAAACTCAAGGTCAAGGTCAGGCAAGGAGCATGAGCCATCGAGCGATGCGTTGGTTTAGATGCGGTTTGGCGTACATATAATGAATGGGGTCTGTGTTGGTGATGACAAAAGTTTTGTGATTCAGGAGGTAATGTCGGAGTTTGGTGGCTACAAATGATAGGGCAAGGCACAATTTTTCTACATGTGTATACCTAGTCTCATAATCCACGAGGGTACGACTTATATAATAAACGGCCTGTTCTCGTCGTGCCGAATCCCGATGTGCGAGCATAGCACCTATAGCATGGTCAGTGGCGGAAAGATAAAGGTAGAAAGGGCGGTCGTCCTGGGGTGGGATAAGCACGGGTGGCTGCAAGAGATAGGATTTGAGAGCTTCGAAGGCTTGGTGACACTCCTCACTCCATTGAAAGGCAATGTCCTTTTTAAGAAGGTGATGAAAAGGTTGACATCGATCCGAGAGTTGGGAGATGAAACGTCGGATAGATTGGAGCTTACCTTGTAAACTACGCAATTGTTTGAGATTTTTGGGTGGGGGCATTTCTAGGATAGCTTTGACTTTAGATGGATCGACCTCAATGCCACGCAAAGAGACGATAAAGCCAAGAAGTTTTCCCGAAAGAACACCAAAGACACATTTCTTTGGTTGAAGGCGGACAGAATATTGTAACAGGCGATCAAAAATAATGGTTAAAACATCGAGATGTTCACTACGATGTTTAGACTTGCCGAGAAGATCGTCGACATAATCTTCAAGGATAGTGTGCATAATGTCATGAAAAATGTAGGTCATAGCCCGCTGATAGGTAGCACCAGCATTCTTAAGGCCAAATGGCATGACACGATAACAGAAGGTTCCCCAAGGAGTTATGAAGGCAGTTTTGTGTTGATCGGCAGGGGCAACCAAAATTTGGTTGTATCCTGAAAAGCCATCCATGAGAGAGAGCATCTCATGACCTGCAGTTAGATCAACAAGTTGGTCAATGCTAGGTAAGGGGAAGTCATCCTTAGGGCAAGCGAGGTTAAGATCCCAGAAATCTGTGCATATCCGAAGTCCCCCTGTCGCTTTAGTGATAGGTACGATGTTAGAAATCCATTGAGGATAGTCAATAGGCAAGATGAAGGAAACAGAAAGGAGTCGTTGGAGCTCCTCTTTGACCAAGAGAGCAATGCGTGGATGCATTTTTCTCAATTTCTGTTTGACTGGTTTGGAATCGGGGTTTAGGGTGATGTTATGGATGGCAATGGTAGGATCAATTCCTGGCATGTCAGCGTAAGACCATGCGAAAGCTTGGTTGCGAGCACGGAGAAAGGTAGTAAAGGCGGCTTGTTCTGATGTGTTAAGGGATTGTCCAATCTTCACAATGTGAGGATCCTCCTCCGTGTGGATGTTGATTTCTATAGTAGATTCGTTCAGCATGGTTTGGGTTTCAGATGGTAAGGCTCGTTGAATATAAGAATCATCCGCGCCAAGGTAAGTGAGGATGGAGTCATCATCCTGGCATTCAACAACATTAATCAAAGGCGAATCCTCTTCGATCATGTCTGGATACAGAAGGGGAAGAGAAGATGGGTCCTCATTATCGCGTTGATAAGTGAGAGGACCTATGAAGATAGCATTTATGAAAAAAAAAAGTTAGGAGGGATGGATTCAGGGTCTATAGATTCTGTGGGTGATGATGGCAAAGTGGGTGATGATGGTTTGGTAGGGGCGACGTCTTCTTCTTCCAGGATACAGCTGACAGGAGGTGTCTCCTGTGTAGGTGTTTCGGGAAAACCGAGACCACTACGATCATTATGTTTACGGGTAGTCACGGGAATGAGTGTATGTCGGCCTTGTTCGTAAAGGCCAAAACCAAAGCCTTTCCACGCACAGCGAGTCAAGAAGGTGAGGGCGAAACGACGATTTGTCAAGTATTGAAAATCGGATTGGAAGGGAACCACACCAAGAGGAGGTTCAGGGGTAATGGAGGATGCGTCAACACCCCCATACGTTAGGTTAGTGCGGCAATGGGGTGGTTCGTAAGAGATTACCTCCCCCACGCGACGGTCGTAGGTGGGATGTGCATGTAATTGTCCGTACTCCTGCGGGGTAGGGAAAGAACTAACGTTATATAGGCGGTACTCCCCCAGCGTAAGGCACTGAAAAACATCTACTAAGGGGTCAGAGGTTGGAATGTTAGCTGCGGGAAGGGAAGTGGTTTTTGCGATGGTGGTTTCATCAGTTGAAGGCGTAGGCGCGGTTGAGGTGGATGGTTGAGGTACATTTGAAGAGGATGGTTGGGTTGAATGTATGGGTGTCTTGATTGGTATAAGCACATCGTTAGGGCGGTATAACATATTGCAGGTTTTAAAGGGGGGAGGGTCAGCTTTTACGGTGTAGGACTTCCCCTCGTACTCAAATTTTATGCATCTATGTAATGTTGAGGGAACGCATCCCATGGCTCGGATCCAAGGACGACCCAGCAATATATTATATTGGAACTCTCCCTCCAAGACATAGAAGAGTTCGGGTAAAGTACGTGGTCCTACCCGAATGTTGAGGATCACGGTGCCTAAGGTAGAAGTAATAGCGTCATTGAATGACCGCAACATGATGGGGTTGGCACACATGCAACTAGAAGGGATATTCATTTGTTGGAAGGCTTTTGAAGAGATGATGTTTAGGCTAGCACCCCCGTCAATCATAACACGACGTACCCGAATGTCCCGGATGTAAGCTGAGATGAAAAGAGCAGGGTCAGGATCTTCTGTACCAAAGTCAACAATTTCGTCTTCGGAGAAACTGACTGCAGCAGCTTGTTGTACAGAGACAGAAGTGGTTGGGGCAGTGGGTTGTTTGGTGAGAGAAGCAACGTGATTGGGTGTTAGAATGGAGGCGACAGGCAGGGTTTCATTAGGTAAAACCTCTATCCCTTGAAGGATCTCAACGAGAGCTTGTCGATGAGATTCAGAAGTCTGAATGAGATCATACAGTGTCATTTTTACGGGCGATTGGTGAAGCTGTTTAATCATATTTCGGTGGGCAATGCCATTAGAGACGGGATAGGCGGGTCTGCGAATGACCACTTTAGGTGGTGGTGCAATCGGGATGTTTGACGGAGAAAGAGATGCCGCAGGTGTGTTTTCTTTTGATTTCCCATTGTTTTTCTGCCCTCGAGTAGCGACACTAATCATATTAATCTCGTAGACCTGAGATGAGGAAGATGGTTGGGATAACTCATGGTCTTCAAGAGGTGGGGTTGTAATAATGATAGATCTTGGTGAGGCGGGGACAGATGGTATAGGAGAGGGAATGGAAACTAAAGGTCTCTCCCTTCGTAAGTTGTCTTTCTTAATCTTTCTATCCGGGAGAGGTGACTGACGAAGGATGGTTTTTAGAGCTTTGCATCCCTCCACATCATGTCCTGGTGTGCGGTGATAAGCGCAGATTTTAGACTCATCGTAACCCATAGGTCGGGGTTTAGACGGGTCATAAGGTCTAAGTGGAGGTAGGGAAATGGTCGCATTCTCCACCAACATAGCAAGGATTTTGGCGTAAGATCCTTTGAGTGGGTCAAAATCAGAAGAGGATGAGGGTATTGGTTGTGCGGGTTTTGGTAATGTTTGGGCGTGGTTGGTTCGCACGGGTGGTGGTTTAGCCGAGGGGTGTTGATACGTGGTTTTCACTAAACGTGATTTCTTTGGCGCAGAAGCTATGTTGGATGATGAGGCCGCAGATGATGTGGTATCAGAAAACAACCACGAGGAAATATGAGTGACCGAAAACAAATCTTTTGATGATGGAATTTGTTTAGGGTTGATAGGTGGACAGGATACGCGGAGTGACGGTGTTGCTATACCCTGGAATTTCTGTATGGGTGCGGAAGGCGTAGGTTGTTTTGAAGAAAACGCAGGAGGTATGATATATTGATGTAAGGTAGAGGGATGGGGTCCCAATATGGAAGGTAGGTATGACGATGATGGTTTTGATTGTGATAGGGGCACGGATTGAGTTTGTCTCCTAGGTGGCGGGACGGATTTATTTTTGGATAGATCGAGTCGCTTAGGCGGGTGCGTTAGACTGGGCATTGGTGAGGTCCCAAGCGTAGGGGAAGATCTGGTTAAGTTGATAGAAGTGGACGGGGCATTTGGTAGAGGTGAGGGGGGTGAAGGTGATTCAAGATTTTTTGACAGTTATTGCGGCCTGCGTGCCGGCTTTGTTGTATGATGAGATCACAGAGGCCCCGAAGTAGGGCACATTGTATTTTTGAAAATATTCCCCTTGTCATTAGGTGGTATAGCTTTAGATTGGTATACTAGCCTTACTCAATATAACATCATCTCATTCAAACAATTGGCCAGATTATTCCTTGATCTTTTTTCAATCACTATTTCGAAGCGTTACTACCTTATTTGATCTCTAAAATCTGAAACAATTTGATGATGAGCCCATAACTGATTATGTATCACGTTGGAATTTTTCGTTCATGAACTTACTTCCTCATTCCTCAAATGGAACTTACTCAATTATTCGCTAAGATTTGTGCCAAAAATTTATCTCACACTCTTTAAATTCAACAATTTTGATCATTTGAGGAAGCCATACTAATGGCTAAGACAATCGAAGATGTCTATGTTAGTATTGGAGAGGTCAAGCTTCGAAAGAAAAAGGATTTCTCTAGGTTCACCAAAAATACTCCTCAAGTAAATCAGGCCATCCTCCAATCTAATCAAGGATCTACATCAAACACCTCCAATAAAACTTCCAAGACTCCTAATAACCATCAACTGTGAGCTACATAAAGTACATCACGAGATCCCTTTTAAACGTGTCGCAAATATACCCATTTGACTTAATCACTATCTAACATTCTAAAAAAAAGGTTGGATGCCCAACTTATCTCGCTACCACCAATACAACAAGAAGATCTGAATGCACCAAAACCATTGTGGCATCAACAATATAATAATAATTGTTCCCACCATAGAATCATGGGTCATGTAACAGAAACATGTCAACAATTATGTAATGTTATTTAAGATTTAATTAAAAAAAGGTGTTATTCAAGTTTATAATGCCATGGCCCCGCAAAATCAAAATTTAGATGTCTTCAAGAATCCACTCCCATCACATACGTCTTCAACCAACCAAGTTAGTCACAACATGTCATCTTCATCTCACTAAGCTTTTGTTAGCATGATTCACATTATAACAAGAAACCAAACTGCCAATACAAAGCCTAAGTCTATACCTGAACTGACACCCATGATTTCTCAATCACCAAATGTGGCATCATCTTAACAACCGATCATTACTCTTGATAATAATTTGATTAATCAGTTAAAGTGTATTCCGACTAAGATCTCATTATATGATCTCATTGTTCAATATTCTAACATCGTGAAGTGCTTATTGAGGCTTTAAAGTCAATTGAATTAACCACACAAAATCCTAATGCTTTTTCAAAAAATTTGGGCAATCTTCATACCACGGCTTCATCATCAATCATGTTTTATGACTATGAAATCAAGTCTGAATCACCTCTTGTCATGTCGGGTGGAATTGAGTCCCATGAGCCACCCTTGGTTATCTTCACTGAGATCAAATACAAAACATTCAAATGTGTCCTGATTGACAATGGATCAAACATCAATACCATATCATTTGTCACCTTGCTTCATCTCAATATACCATTATCTCATCTTTCCACCTTAGCATTACAATTGTGTGCATTCAATGACATCCCTTCCTTTGCATTGGGCACTATTTTTTTACAGATGAAGGTTGGATCTAAGTCACTTCACACCCATTTATATGTCATAAAAAGAGAATTACAATACAACATCTTATTGGGACATCATTGGATTCACGAAATGAAATGTATTATGTCCACCCTTCATCAATATGTCAAATATACACAGGATGGAGTCACACATTGTGTCACCGTTGATGTTGAACCATTTAAATATTTCAATAATATCACTTTTTCATTTGGAAGAGTGGTTCCCATTACACCGATTGCACCAATTATTTCATCTCCTACAGACGTATCCAACACATCCACCCATGTAACTATAGTGGTTGACCCATCATCATCAAAATAATATTTTGACCCACAACAATTGTGTGACAAAACTACTTCTTCGTTGTCATCTCATGATTAACCTTTAACATCACTATCAAAAGTCATTATACTTCCCTCACCACCCTCATCATCAATGGAATTGAGTTTTATTCATTCTAGTAGAAAGCATGTATCTAGTAGTATACCTCAAGATCACAATAAATCTCCCATGACAAACAACACACAATCTATTGGCCTTAGGGGATACAAACTTATGTATGCCACAATTTCTCTACCTGATATACTAGCTACCAAAGAAATGGGTATACCATCCCCTACACAACATTTCAAAGGGTCTTTGGTATCTTTTGGAACCCCCCCCCAAAAACACTTATTTTGCATATATAGAATATGATACTGTAACTCATCCACCCGTCAATAATGTATCTATTACAAAATATTGATTCACATATGACATCTCATATATTTCAAAATTATATTTTGTAATGTATTTCGTACTCGACCAAGGATGGAAAGGTTACCGATTGGGAAAGTTTGAAAAAGGAATTTCTACTACTATCCACCCTCGTTATAAACTAGCCTCTGACAAATCTGGTTTAGGATATATAAAGCTCGATGATGATATTGAAAATCCCACAAAAAAATTACTAATATGAGTTACCAATTTATATGGATAGAGCGTGTTATTCATATTCGTGTAGTTCTTAGTCACTCTTTCATGCCAGATCATTCACACATATTCCTTAATGAAGCCACACGGTTCCATTTTGTAGAACTGTTCCACGAATTTGGAACAATGTTTGATTGGTCTATTGATCATCTCATTCCCTAGCATTTACCTTCACATCAAGATGACGTAACCCACTCTCCTAATTCTCCCCTATAGATTATATTATCCATCGAAATAATGTTACCATAAATAAACTTGAGAATTTTCTTGTTGATTATCATCTTGTAGATAAGGTAGTCCCTTTAGATTTATTCACTTTAGAAGAAGCCATATTATGTCACTTGGGTGTTGTGGACATGGAACCCTACAAATATATCACACAAGACACCCAATTTCATAATGAAGCATACTTTGGAGACACTAATGATATACCTCTAGAGCCCACTGATCAACTTCCCACTTTTGATCATCTTGACGATGCATCACATATAATTATCGAAGAAACTATTGAATTTAAATTCTAGGTACTCCTGAAGAACCTCGCATGGTCCTCCTTAGAAATTTATTATCAAATGATTAACGTTCCAAGTACACATCACTTTTACAAGAAATTATTAATGTCTTTGCTTTTTCATATGCTAATATACCAAGAATGGATCCACATACAAATTTTCACAACTCTGTGTCAAAACTTGATGCAAAACTTGTCAAATAAAAGTTACATAAGATGCACCCACATGTTGCATTACTAGTCAAGGAAGAGCTACAAAAACTTCTTGATGTTAGTTTCATTTAACCAATTGACTATCTAGAATGGGTCTCTAACATAGTCCCCTTGGGCAAGAAGACTGGTGGTCTATGTGTTTGCACTGATTTTAGGGATATTAATAAAGCTTATCCTAAGGATGAATTTCCCCTGCCAAATATTGATATTATTGTCGACAATAGCGTTGGCCACGAAATTTTCTCCTTTATGGATGGTTTCTCTAGCTATAATCAAATTAGAATCGCTCCGAAGACCAACATAAGACTATTTTCACCACTCCTTATGTGACATTTTTCTATAAAGTGATGCCCTTTGGACTAAAAAATATTGGTGCAACCTATCAACATGTTATGACCTATGTATTCCATGATTACATTTATGACATCGTAGAAGATTACGTTGCTCCTAATTCCCCTTACAATTTAGTCTATGGGAAAGAGGCAGTGTTGCCTATATCATTAGAAATACCTGCATTGGAGCTCATGAAGTAGTTGGAGTTGTCTGAGTTCGAACCAATAGAGGTCAGGTATGTAGAGTTGGTGGAATTGGAAGAAATCAAAGAACATGCAGTTCAAATGATGGAGAAAGATCAAGCCTTAGTCAAAAAATGGTTTGATAAGAAAGCAAGAGCAAGGACCTTTCAAGAAGGGGACTTAGTTCTGAAGTGGGATGCAGATTGAGAAAAACCAGGAAGGCATTCCAAGTTTGATGCCATTTGGAGTGGCCCCTACATGGTCACGGGATGTAAAAGTAGCAATGCCTTCCAATTGTCTATATTGGATGGAGAAGAACTTCCGATTCTGGTTAACGAGATCTACCATAAACATTACTACTAAAAAGAGAAAAGGTTTCACCCTTGTAAATATTAGCCTAGGATTCTAATTTCCCTAAGTGCGTATGCACATTATCTTGTTATAGTTTAGGTTTCAAATTACCCTAAGTGCCTTTGGCATAGGTTTTGTTGCTCCTAGGTTATATCATTATACAGTTCAGTATGCCTCCAAAGGTGAATGTTGTAACAGTCCATTCTAGAAGTAAGTGAAAGCTCCAGGTCAAGACAATTTCCTACTCTCACAAATCTTATTTTTAAGATTTTCTTATAGAACTTGAGTGTGCAAGCATCAAAGCAGGTTCAGGATCAGCAGATTGCAAACAGTTGGGGCAAGATTCAAGGTTCAAGATCAATATCAAGATATCATTCATAACTTCGTACCCAATGGATACTTCAAGGCAACTGATCTTCCACCTAGCAGGCAGGTGATCACGGGATTTGCCAAATTGCTATCCAATTTTGCCCCTCAGGCAAAATTTGATCAAACACAACCTTCCATATCAGAGAAATAAAGAGGTAGGTTCAGTCATGTGAGCCCACATTTCAAATCCAACAATAAGGTTACAGGCAGGCTGGGCAATGGCAATGAAAGGTGGGCAAATGAACGGCCAAGGGAACATCAAAGAAGATTAGAGCTCAAGTGAAAAAAATTGAGAAAGGTTCGAAGTTTTTGGACTTCACATTTTTGGGGGTCTCAGGAAACGACCAGTTAAAAAAAATGAAGAAAGCTAACTCGACGAGTTAAAATTGAGCCCAGAGCAAGTCAACTCGAAGAATGCAGAGTAGGCTCGCAGACGATGCTAAGTGTCCAACTGTCATAACTTCAAGATTCAAAAGAGGGGGTAAAGTCTTGGAAGCCTGCAGGGTTTCCATGTGGAGCTAACTACAAAGGTCCCACCTTAAAAGGGGTTTTGACATTATATATAGTGGGGCCCTTTACTCACCCAAAGGAACGAAGCAACATGTTCACGGACGATGCCAAGTGTTGCCACATCACATTCTCAGGACCCTGACAGATAGAAAAAATATTAAGGATGCACATGGATTCCATGTGGATCTTGCACGGATAGACTCCAAACCCAAAGCAGTTTGCAAAAGATTGGTGGCAGGTCAATTCAATGCAGGATAAATCATGAAGCCCACCAAGAATTTTAAATGCTCAGATTTTTTAAAAGATTGTGAGAGCCTGCGTGGAACGCCTGACCCTAACCTTCAGATGGCCATAACTTTTGCCTGGGAGCTTGGATTTGCACAAGAAAAGACTTTTGGAAAACTTACAGTCTCCTCTATGTAACTACTACGAGATATCTTAAAACTAGTCAGACCAAGTTATTCAAAAATGAGAAATACATTCCGCCATTTATGAGGGGTGTCAAGTTTCTCACCTACCACAATGATGAAGGTATGGGCTCCTTTCTTGCCCAACAAGGAAGAGTACATGGAGGTATGGGTCTTGCAGTAGAATCCATCATTGTTACAGGAAAATTCAAGACATTTTAGAGTGGTTGAAGCAAGAATTCAAATTCTTCTCTCCCCCTCTTTCATTCTTCCTATATATTGTACGAAGGGGCATTTTACAAGGGTTGGACAATTCTACTTTGAACCCTCCTTTCTTCTCTTGTCTATAAGTGGATTTGTGGAGTTTAAACCTCCCATTCAAGTTATAATGCAAATCTTACCTCTTGGCCATTGTAGTGTATTGTATCAAATTTATGGAGCAATAATACATGTATGTGGATGATTTTCAACCCTCTGTTGTGTTCATTGCACCTCTCTGATCTCTCATTGCAATCTTGGTTATCTGTGTATGGTAGTTGTATAAATTTTTTATGATTTGTGTTTAATTGCAAAATAGGGGTTCAACATTCCTTTGGTGCATCACCTCTGTTAGTTTAGGTTTATTTTCTTACAATCTTCTTAACCCTGTCTCCTTGGCAAGTTAGAGTATATTTTAGAGTAGATCCTCTACAATATGAATGTATGCATCTGGACAGAGGAGTAGGAACCAACCTTCATCCGGAGAGCTTTCCTAATTACAAAGTCGCACAGTTTGAGAAAAGCTCCATGTTATGCAGTCACACTAATAGTTTCAACCTATCGAGTTGCAGACATTCAAAGGTGTTGTTATTACGCATCAACACGGTTCTCAGTCTAACTTGATTTCTGAAGTAGTTGTGATGAAGCTCGGTCTTGAAACTTACGAGCATGCACACCCTTATCCTTTGGGTTAGGTGAAGAAGGGTGTTGAAATAGGTAACAAAAATATGTAATGTCAAGTTTGGGAGAAATTCCTAGTATATTGATGTATTGGAAGTTGAAGTTATTCCACTTGATGTTTTTGATGACTTTTTCGGGAGTCCTCGTATATCAAGGATGTTATATTTATGAGAAGGTAAAACCGATATAGATGGGTTAAGGATGGGATCAACTACAACATCTGTGCACACTAGTGTAAGACACATGTTACTATGGTGAGTGTTAACCAAGCAAAATGACTTATTCAGGAAAATCATAATCAGTTTTGTTTACTTTTGTTAAAGGATAAACAAGATGGGGTAGAAGTTTCAGAGATTTCTAACCAGGGAAAACAAGATTTGAATAGTATTATTCAGTCTTTTTAGGGAATTTTTCAGGCTCCTATTGGGTTACCACCAAAACGATAAGTAGAGCATGAGATTTAGCTGTTGCCAGAGTCTGCTCTACCAAACATCGGGTTGTATAGGCAATCCTTGTTGAGGAGTACTGAAGTAAAGAAACAACTCCAGGAACTACTAGACCAGGGTGTGATACATCTGATGGGTGTAATTATTCCCTTCATTTAATCAACTCTTTGTTGATGTCATATTCAAACCAGGGGTGGTGTCCGAAGCTATACACAACAAGAAATATTAGTGATCTAGTAATTGACTGTAGGTATTTGTTATTTTATTTTCTAGGGGTTTTTGTAGTGTCTTTAGGATTTCATGGCCAAAGCCTTATTATCTCTATGTTGTAAGAAACTTACTGAAATAAACACTCATTTCTAGAAATAAACACACATACATGAATAAATAGATTGATGTAAATAAACACACAATATTGCTACAAATAAACACACTTTTCTTGGAAATAAACACACAGTTAAAAATGATGTGAAAATCTTGCAAGGAAATGAAAATCTAATCTATAACACCTGTAGGGACAAGTATAAAATAAAGTTTAATTTAAAGAATCAAAGACATTTACAAAATTAACAGATCTACACTATTTGCTTCAGAAATATAAATGCCAATGAAATGAGAATCCTGGTTCTTGGAGGAGTGGGCCCTTACTCCACCTTGAATCATGATTTGACAAAGTGATATTCTCTCAAAATGAAGTGGCTATTTTATTGTTGAAATATTTTGTCTTACAAAAACATACTGAATATTTATATCTCTATCTCGATGTGTTTGTATGCATATTCTATATCTTTTATCTATCTACAGGTCTTTATATATGTATTTTTTTCAAAAATGCATTTACAGCCATAGTTGTTCTATCGATTCAAATGGAACCGAATTATGCCCAAAATAGATGTTGAATTTGGAACCTTGTTGACGTACATCTGTTTGATAAGTTATTCCTAGATCTTCGAGTATGAAGAATTGGAAATGTTCTGATTTGCTCCTGATTGAAAGGCTTCATTGATTGCTAAATCATTGGATGTCATCAAAATAATAGATTCCCATTGGTTCTGGAGCTTTGGAGAAGTTCCGGAACTAAAGGGGATTGTTCTTGATCTAACCGTGAATGTTCCAGAGCTAAACGCAGGAGTTTTGGAACTAAGTGCTAGGGTTCTGGAACTAAGTCCGAAAGTTCTGGAACCAAGCGATAGAGCTCATAAACTGTGTGATAGAGTTCTGGAACTTAGTCTGGAGGTTCCAGAACTAAGTTGTATTGAAGCCAAGGTTCCCAAAAACATGTTGATCGCTTCATACTCCGTTCTCTAATTGATTATGACCTATTTTATTACAAAAACTAAATTTCCACACTCTTTGTTAGGAATTACAGAGCTTTTAAACTTTAGAACTAATATTCAACAAAATATGGACAATTACTTCCTAACTTACATTAGATCAAACAAAAGTCACAAAATGCAGTCAAACTTGATAAAAAGGAGAGTAAAATAAGATCATTAATTGTGCATTAATGAGACATATTTTGGCCTTATCAATGTCCAAGCACCTCACCGTGTGGTTCGCGTATTGTGATGGTGCCGAAGAAGGATGGTTCTTTGAGAATGTGCATCGACTACCACGCTTTGAACAAGATCACCATAAAGAACATATATTCACTTCCCTGCATAGATGATACCAACTTCAGCATGCCAAATTCTTCATGAAGTTGGATCTTAAGTCAGATTATCACCAGGTCAGAATGAAGGAGGAGGATATATGGAAGACTCCGTTCAAGACAAAAAATGGTTTGTATGAGTGGTTAGTACTTCCATTTGGTTTATGCAATGCACTTACTACATTTATGAGATTGATGAATGATGTATTGCAGGATTTTATAGATTCACGTGTCATTGTTTATCTAGATGATATCTTGATTTTTAGTGCCACATGGGAGGAACATCTAACTCATTTACAACAAGTCTTGCAAGTTCTCAAGGAGAAACAACTGCTTTGTAATATGAAGAAATGTGAATTTACCAAACAGTCACTTGTCTATCCAGGGCACGTGGTTGGAGGAGGAGAGTTATGAGTGAATCCAAAAAAGTTAGAATCCATCACCAGTTGGCCAACACCAACATGAGCCATAGAGACTAGGAGTTTTTTGGGAGTAGTACAGTACATGCGGAATTTCATTTCTGGCTTCTCCGTGATTGCAGCACCTCTACACACAGTGGCCACAAAGAGTAAGGGTTTTGACTGGGGTAAGGAACAAGACAAAACCTTTGAGTTATTAAAATACAAGATTAGTCATGCACCAATGCTTGGTCTTCCTAATTTGCAGCAACCCTTTGAAGTAGAGACAAATGCCAATGATTATGCTATGGGCGCAATGTTTCTTTAAGGAGGTAAACTTGTATGTTATAATTCGGAAAATTTTACTTCAACAATTAAAGGATATTCAGTATATGATAAGGAAATGCATGCACTAGTTCAGGCAATTAAAAAATGGAAGCATTATTTTTTGGGTAAAGAAAATATTGTGCACACTAACCACAAACCTCTCAAATATTTGCAAACACAGTCTAAATTAGTACAAACAAAGCACTAGAAATGGATGGGGTTCCTTCAGCGATTCCACCACGTGATCATATACAAGAAGGGTAGTACAAACTTGGTGGAAAACATGTTGTCTAGGTTGCCTACACAGGAGAAGTTCTCCTGCTTGGTCACTATCTCTCAGATCGAGCCCTTCGCAAAGGAAGCTTATGGAGAGGCATATGCCCATGACAGAGACTTTGGTGTGACATTTTAGTAGTTGCAGTCCCAAGGGGCTAAAAGGACGGGGATTAAATATTGTTATCTTAAGAACAAACTACTCTACCAATGGGGGAAGCTTTGTGTGCCTGAAGAAGAAAGACTTCTATTTATGAGGGAAGCACATACCTCAAAAGTAGCAGAACAATTCGGTGTTGGTAAGACCCAAACCCACTTGCAAAGGTATGTGTATTGGCCCAATATGCAAGAGGAAGTATCAAAATTTATACGTGGATGTAAACTTTGTTATACCAACAGGCCTAAGACTAGGAAGGTGGGTTTGTATATGCCTTTGCCAATACCTACTCGTCCATGGGAGGACATTTTCTATGGACTTTGTAGGAGGATTACCTATGTCTAAACATAGCCATGACTATCTCTATGTTGTTGTTGATAGATTCAGTAATATGTGTATTATTATGGTATGTAAAAAGATAGTAAAAGCACATGAGGCAACACATATTTTCATTGCTAATGTATGGGTGAATTTTGGCTTGCCAAAGTCTATTGTTTCTGACAAGGATTCTAGGTTCTTGGGGAAGTTTTGGACTAATTTGTGGGACAAGATGGATACCAGAATACAGAGGAGCGCGACTTTCCATCCACGAATAGATGGACATATAGAGGTTGTGAATAGGACTATGGTACAATTGATCAGAGGGTATAATAGCAAATACCCAAGGACTTGGGATGAGTCCTCCTACATTCAACATTCCTATAACCGAGCAGTACACACATCCACTATGAAGTCACCATTTGAAGCATGCTTGGGATATCTACCTACAAATCCACTGGACATAGCATTTTGGCAACAGGATGAGGAGGAGACACGAGACCCAGAGGTGACTAGAGCAAACAAATTCATTGAGAGGATCCGACAAACCCATCTCAAAGTCAAAGAAAAGTTAGAGAATTCTCAAGCCAAGTACAAGGCTAGGCACGATCAGCATATGAGAGAACATAAAGTTTGGATTTAGTTGAGTACAGAGAGACTACAAGGTCAAGCACAAAAGGTCAAGCCACTATGATATGGACCCTTCACCATATTGGAGCAGGCTAGAGAAAATACCTTTCAACTTGATTTTCTGCCATTTATGAGGATGTATTCAGTACTAAACTGTGATAACTTGCACCTATATGATCCATCCATGCTAGATGAAGATGAAGGACTACAGTTTCTACCTTCCATTGAGGATTGCGTCTTTGACTCATGAGGCAAATTGGAGGAGGATATAGTGCTGCAACAAAAGGTCGGAGATAATAGAAGAGGTTCGCAGGAGTCTTGGGACGTTGCACTGAAAGGGAAGACACCAAGGTAGGCCCGGTGGTATTTGAAGAAGCACGTGAGGGAATTATTTCCTCATTTACTCCCCCACTAATATTTTATGGGACCAAAAGCCTCCTAAGCAGAGGAGGTGTGATCCATAAGGATCCAAAATGACTCTACTTCATTAGATCAACCAACAATAAAGAAAGAAAATGAAGAAACAAAGGTTATGTCCTTATATTAACAGAACCCTCACTCTATATAGAGCGACGGTTATATAACCGCCACCCAACCAGAGCGGTTGTCTTGTAACCACCATGCAGTCAGGGCGGTAGTCCTATGACCACTGATCTAGATTGGGCGGCGGTCCTTACACTCATGGACAAAAAAAAAAATCAAAATGAATAGTCCCAAAATTCTAAAGGTTGACTATATCTCTTCTCCTCCTTGACCTTTCCCATCCTCCAATGCATGGGAGGACATGAGAAAAGCTATAAATACATGTAGGAAGGGGAGTTTTGATCATCGAAGCATGAAAACAAGTGAGCAGGGAATTCTTAGTGTTGGAATTGTGTTTGTAAAAGGAAGGAGTTTTGAGGTAGAGCAAACAAGTAATTGGGAGGAAGTGTGAGATATTATCTACTTCTATTTCATACTTATTGTAAATTTTGTACTTGTTATTTAAATTAGCCAATAAAAAGTGGGAAGAAAGAGCGTCCGTCCTTCTCGACTGGTTTTCCTCCTCCGAAGGTTTCTAGGATAAAAATTATTGGTTTCTAGGATAAAGTGGGAAGAAACTACCTACAATACTTTACCAAAGGCAAAGGAAGCTCAAAGGAATTCTACAACAGACAGGGAGAAATAACTGACTTTCCTTATAAACTTAGACAATGTAGTTGATTTTGCAGTGAGCATGGTCCACAAAAAGAGAAAAAAACTATTCTGAAGTCGGTTCTCCACCCTTCTTTGCAAAGTATCAACAACAAATAAAATAAATACCTCCTTTAAATGTTATGTATTTGGATTTGAGAGGTATTGTGGTTAATCTTTGGTGCGTTGTAGCTCATCCTCATGCTCTGAAATAAGCATGATTGGTTTCAACTTCTTAGGTGGCTCTAAATTAGCCAGATATCTAATTGGGTGAGGCCTACTCCTCATGATTTGGTTAGTTCTTTAAAGCTCATGCCCATGAATGGGTAGATTCTGCAGAACTTCCTTTCTATGAATACAGTTACATGTAAATTGATCCGATCCTTGTTCTGCTTCCACAGACAACTCTGTAAAAGACTTTATGTTCTCCATGATGAATTTTGATTTTGTAATTGATTCATCATGGCTCTCCTCATACAAACTGATTTGGGCAGAAATTTCTTCTTCGATTATTTCCCCTATGGTTGATTCTTGGGAGTTCTCTACACCAAGAGGCTTTTGGTATTGAAAAACAAATGATGAAAATGCATAAGTAGTGAACTCATTGGCTTCTTCTTCTTTAAAGCAATCTTCCATATTTGATAATAAATTAACCTCATTTTCTGATTCATAGTCTAAGTAAGCAATGTTGGAGTCACCAACAGGTTCTACAAAATCATAATCTTGCGCCAGCCGCTTCTTTATCTACAACATATCATTGGCCAACTTTTGCATCAGCGGATCAACAATACTAACTGAAGTAGAACCTTCGACCTTAGGATTTGAAAGCTTGATTTTACCTGTCATGGTGAGATCATCCTCCACTTCAATAACAATGTTTTATGCTGTGAACAAGTTAGCAGGATGTTCTCTACCCAGTTGATAACCAACTTCAGGAGACAAAGCATTAATGAAAAAATAGCTTCTGATTCTCATCGCTGAGGGAAGAAGTAGGAGGAATTTTACAAAGTATCTTTTGAAACCTAGAAATGAAATACCTCATATTTTCTTGTAGTTATTTTTTCATCTGGATGAGCTTTTCCAACAAAGCATCTGAATCGTCTACGGGTCTGAATTTGGATTCAAACCGTGTTCTCATAGTGTCCTAGTTGGTGATACATGCAGGTGGAAGGTGATAAAACAATTCCGCAGTAGTGCCCTAAAGTGTCTCAATGAATAGTCGAATAGATACATCTTCACGAGGCACTCCTAGAACTCCACAACCTACAAAAAATGTAGCTATATGATCATCCAGGTGTTGCTTCCCATCGCCACTAAATTTTGGGAAAAAATTTCATGATCCGCACGACAATTCATGCGGTGGTTAAAGCAATACAAGAGGGCTAATAGCTGGACCCAAAGGAACTGAAGCTTGCGGTTGTTGCACAAACATGAAAGTTATTTGTAGAGTATCATTCTTAAGTGTATTGCATTCTTGTTAGCTTGTCCCTGGAAAGAAACAATAGAACAATGCAAATATAGAGTCGTCAATTATATATATATATATATATATATATATATATATATATATATATATATATATATATAAATAAAATAGCTAGTTCACTTTGAGCATAACAAACAATTCAAACCCCTAAGTCAGTCTAAAGATAACTCATAGTTATTTCTCTGACACCCAGAAGATAAGCACAAGTCTTTTTTATTTAATTTTGTTCCCCAACAGAGTCACCAAATTTTTTTGGCTATATTTTATGCACAACGTAAAACCTAGGCAATCATGAGATAAATCTCCTTCATTTAATGGTGAAGCTCCCGTGTAAGATGTTTATCTATTTTGTAGGGGTGAATCCTAATAACTAATTTTTAGGGTTTTACTTTAATTCCCTTAGCTCATGAACCACAACTGGGTAATTTGCCAGCAAGTAAGCAGCTGTGATGGGATATTGGCAGAAGGGGGAAAATAGAAGTAGGGAAAGAAGAAAGGAATATGTGCTGACTCAACCAATAGTTATCAGAGTTGGTATCATCCACACAAATTAAATAAACAGATAAATCACAACATTCAACAAAGAGGGAAAGAAATAACTTCTAACCTAGATTTAAGATAACACAAAGTTTATCTAAAACCTTTGAATATAAGTACTCAACAAAGCATTGTAGACATAAAGTTCTCTATAAATCCACCTTTTATTGAATCCCCAACTTTCACAAAAATCACATCAAGGGTTCCAGCACAAAGTATGAAAACTCAAGAATGCTCCAGTTACAAAAGCCTTTGCTAAGCAAGTTGTGCTCCTTTAGGCCGTAGGCTCTTCCTCTATTTATAGTGCATAAAGGTAAAATACAAATAGGAAATTCGTAATGAATTCCCACATGTGGAAGCTATGAAAAGGGAACAATTGGCAATATTTCTCCTAGAATTCCTCTTTGCATGACATGCATGATTTACAATTGAAGAATAAATCAATGCCTTGCATGTTTGCCACCTATTCTTAATTAAAGGACCTTTTCAAACAACTTGAAGTGATGGATTTTAACCTAATTACTTCAGCTTTACAATTTTTGTTCGAGAAAATAAGAAAAAGGAGAAGAAAAAGGAGGAGAAAGAAAGACGTCATTCTAGCTGCAACACTTCATTCTTGCCCTTGATATGTCAATTAATTCACTGATAGACACGTGCCCTATGTTTGTATCACTCACTTAAGTGATCTTGGACACTATGCATGATTCTGTTAGATTATCTTTATCATCATCCTTCATTCTGCCTGAACCAAATTTTGTCTGAGATCTCCGTTTTCCACTTTTACCAGAAGTTTTTACAATTGTGAGAGTTGGATCTATTTGTGCAGGAGTTGCAATGGCTTCACCTGATTCTGAAGATATATCCAATGTGTTTGACATTAACCTCAACTTAATTTTCACAATTATGTGCACAAGTGAAATATTCCTGTAAACAATTCAAACAAACATGTAACTCATCACCCTCTTCTTTATATATATGGGCAGCTGTAAATTCTGGGAATTACTCTGAATGCAAGCAAAGAGAAGTGGGCTCAACTAGGAGATTGCATGCATTTATGAATATTTTCCACATGGGCTTTGTTTGGGATTTCAGAGTGGATACTTTCAATTTAGAATATAGATGCATTGAAATTAGAAGGATGAAGTTGCTTGTAATATAAAAGATTCATGCAATTTCCTTGGCTATTTTTGCTCTTCTCCCAAAGGTTGCATTTGGAATATAAAAGACATGCTACTAAAAATTCACAACAAAACTTAACTGAATTTTAACTCTTGATAAAAGGGTTGCGTGGATTTTGAAGCGGAAGGGCAGCTTGCCAAGGAAGACAATGACTTCAAAAACCACAACTTGCTTTAGTTATTTCTCTCTTTTAATATTTGCGTGGAAATTGATGAGGAAGGGCAACATGGATTTTGAGAATGGAAGACAACTTTGAAATCCACGATTTTAACTTAAACACCTTGCCTTAAATTTGCACAGATTTTGAAGATGGAAGGCATCTTGGAAATTCACGACAAACTTAAAATGACTTTAAAGATTTGTGTGGATTTTGAAGATGGAAGGCAGCTTGGAAATTCACGACAAAATTTCAGTGACTTTAAAGATTTGTGTGAATTTTGAAGATGGAAGGCAACTTGGAAATTCTTGACAAACTTTAAGTGACTTTAAAGACTTGTGTGAATTTTGAAGTGGAAAGGCAGCTGAATATTCACGACAAACTTTAAGTATTTCCAACTCATTACAAGAGGTTGCATTGATTTTTAGAGGGAAGGCTGCGTGGAAAACATAAGCCAAGGCTGCCAAAATCCATGACTTGCTTAGGAGAATTGCATGGAAGATTTTTGAAGGAATAACTACGTGGATAATTAGGAGGTTGGATTCATGGATTTGAAGGGGGTTAGATGCTTGCCAATTAGAAGACTTAGCTATTAAAATCCACGTCAAACTTTAAATATTCTGCCTTGACCTTTAATGTAATCTCCTGAGTGATTTTGCCTCTTGAATGATCTTCTAGATTGTTGTGTTTTCTTCCTTGGCCATGGTTACTCTGCAAATGGAAGACAAACCTTTCCAGATCCATGATTTTCTTAATCTTTTAACTTGGATTAAACCTTAGACAAGGCAAAAATCCTGAGCTTTCCTCTTGGTTGATCTAGTTACCTTCAAAAACAAGCTATGGCAGACAAATTGGTTTGTAATTAAAAACACTAGATAACTTTTTAAAATCCTAGGCTTGGGAAAAGATCTGGCAGGAAGAAAGAAAAGGCTATGGGAATTGCTATGGAAAACAGAGAAATACTAAAACCAAAACACAAAAGAAATAAGTAAAAAATAAAATGCTTGAAAGAAGCTACACGTAATTGCTCAAAAAGAATTCTCTAATTAGCTAATCTGTAAAAACTCTTCCCCGAGTGAATGCTGCACTTTGAGGTGAAAGTAATACTGGTGTGATAATAATGATGGGGTGAAGTGCTTTATATAACCCAAATTTCCCAGTTTTAGCTCAATCTATTTTTAAACAATTTTTTTTATTTAATATAAAAATAAATAAAATGCTTTTGTACAACCAGACTAAGTTTGGGAAGGGAATTGAGTGAGCTTTTGCATATGGGTATTTGACAAATGTGGATTTATAACTTCCTGGAGATACCTTTTAGCAATGTGAACAACCATAACCAAAACAAAACACAAAAACAAGACCCATCACTTAAAAAGAACAAAATTTTAAAAAGGGGTGGTCCTAGATTTCACAGTGAAATCTTAGGGACATCATCTCTCCTTTGGAATATTAAATTTCACCACAAATGATCCTACAATATATTAAAGGTTTGATCTTGGGAAGTCATCCTAATTTCTATGTAGTTACGATTCTAGTTATCTCCCTTTCCAATATCTTACCAAAAGTTTCCGTAAGACGCCAAAGGCTTTGTTAGGAATATATAGTTAATGTGTTATTAGTTGTAATAACAACTCATATAGATATCATGTTATGTAATAGTTGGTTAAAATAATGAGGTGTGAGAGAGATTCTTGGGTATGTTACACTCTATAGTTATAATGTAACTATATGTGAGTTATAATGGCTCACCTATTATCATGTATGCGTGGTTGAAGGTGATAAGTGTTGACTTTTTTGTAGGATATCATTTCACCATATATGTACTCTTCTCTTTTATGAATAAAATCAACATCTCAATTTCATATTGTGTAAATCTATTTTAGGTGTTTTGAACTCTAAATTCATATACAATCTTTGATTAGGTCTATAGGGATCTCCACCCTCTTAACATGATGCAACGCTCCAAGGGAGACACACGAGAAGAAGAAGAATTCAACTCAAAACTCCCAAGGTTCTGAGTTTGATCTAAATCCTTTTGAAGGTCAACTTTCTTCTGCATAATGACTTTTATCTTTAGAGATTCCTATAGTGATCTATATGTTTCCTCCATTTTTAATGTCCATACATGTGTTAGGAATTAATGTCCCCCACATTTTGATGTATCTGATGCATATTTTATTAAAATATTTAAAAGTATCAAATTTGATATAATTAGTATACTATATGTCCAAAATTATTCTTTATATACCATGTTTTTCTACTATCTTTACTGTTTTTGGGTTTCAATTCAATGTTTATGTTATTAAAACACATAATAATGTGATTGTAATAATCCCAAAAAAATCTAGATCCATTTAAAAGTATAGCTTTTCAAGTTGGCAACTATTAAGATAGATCTAATACTTAACAAACATTGCATTAAATAGGTGATGCCACTATGGTAATGATTATACGTTTTTTTAACCTTAGCACTAAGTTAAATCTATTGTCTATAAAGTTGGCACAAAACCACCTAGTTTTTCATGTTTTGTAGTTGTCAAATTCAAACAACTACATCAACGTGACATGGGATGTCAAGTTCCTTCAACATATCCTTATTTCTAGAATTTCCTGACAAGGTCAAATGAATTCCACTCAACATGGTGTGGTCTTTAACTATCCAAAAAACACAAAGGGCTGACATTACAAAAAATATTTGTATGTTTAGAGTATGTTGCCTCAAGGATAAAGTGATTGCATCAATCCCAAAAAGTTACAGATCCATTAAAAAGTAGGGCTTTTCAAGTTGGTGGCTATTAAGACCATGTTTGTTGTGTATTAAATTTGTCTTAATAGCTACCAACTTGAAAAGCCTTTCTTTTTAGCGGATTTATAACTTTTTGGGATTATTGCAATAACATTATAATGTATTTTAATAACATAAGCGCTGAACCAAAACAAAAAATGTAAAAATAACATAAAAACATGTTATATTAAGAATAAATTTCAACACATATTATAAGGTTCACACCAATTTTGATAACTTAAAATATTATTAATAAAATATACATCAGATACATTGGAACGCAGGGGACATTAATTCGTGAAACATGTAGTTGTTGATTTTGATAACCACAAAACATGCCAAGCCAAGTGATTTTGCGCCAACTTTATATATATTATAATTAACTTACTAAAGTTTAAAAAATACTTAATCGTTACCATCACGACATCGTCTATTTAATACTGAGCAAACATTGCATTAAATAGATGATATCGTAACGGTAATGATGAAGTCTTTTTTTAGCTTACTAAGTTAAAGTTATTATTTATAAAGTTGGCACAAAACCATCTAGCTTGCCATGTTTTGTGGTTATCAAATTTAACGATTACATCAACATGACATGGTATGTTAAGCCCCTTCAACATGTTCTTATTTCTATAGTTTCCCATAACAAGGACAAACGAATTCCACTTAACATGGCACAACCTCTAACTATCCAAAAAACACAAAGGGTTGACATTACACAAAACAATTGTATCTATAGAGTACATTGTATCTGTGCATTGCACCCCCTTCTCCTTTGTGTGTTTTGCAAAAGTTACATGCTGTCCATAAGTGACTTAATGGAAGAAAGAAGAGAATCGCCTATATTTCCTCCAATTAATTCCCTAACTCAGAAAATTCTCCTTCCTCAATCCACTTTTTCATCATGATTCTTACCCCCTCTAATACTTCACCTTCATGTCTTCAACTTTAACTTTTTCAACACCTTCCTATCAACATCTTCAATACAGTGCTAAGGTGTGATGACATGCCCATGAGCTGCTTTGGTAGCCGGGTGGACGTTAAAATATCTTCTCAGTGTGTGTTACAAAGCACGTCTTTATCATTATAGAACATCTGAATGAATACATTTCCGCGTATCACTTGGATCGTATAACGTTGATGTACTTAGAACCACCCATGAAGTCTATGTTTTCTAAACCTTTGGTTGAGAAAAACACGAGTTAGAACCAAATGATCACACTATCATTTTCTACCAGGACTAAATCCTCTTTCAAATTTACAGCAACTTCAAGGGAAGTTTTTGATGGTCAAGTGAAACTGCCAATGCGCATCAGGACTCTTAACTGAAATAAAACTCGGGGAATACTTGTTGAAGAGAACACTCGATTGAAAGTGATTGCCTCCAATGGAAGATTTTTCACTGGAACAGATTTTCGCGAGGCACGCAGTTGCTGCAGCAGGGGCCCTAGCCACTGAAGTTGCTCTTACCTGCCCTCTTGATACGCTCAAAACTATTATCCAGGTATCTAGTTTTCTCTCTTTCTCATGCCCTAGCATAACCGACAAATGTAGGAACTCCGTGTTTTCTTTACATGTCATATGTATATTTGTCTGCAGATCATGAAAACAAATGCCCGTTTTAACAGTTTTTTATTTTTATTTTTTTTGTTTCAAATCTCTACGTTGTAGCCTGTGATAATTGAAAAATTCAAGTCTAGTATCACTAGTGCCCTTTGCTTTTTTTTTTTTGGTTTGGGTTTTTTAGCTAACGTTGTTCGGATTTTCTGCATAGATAGAAAGACCGACTTATTTTAATAATGACACTCAATGAGATTTTATGGACCAACCTGAATCTCAGATTCCTATTGGCATGACCCCACCTCTCACAATAAACAGTAAAAGGGTGTGGTCAATAACATGTAAAAAGAGGTGACTCCAGGAACAATGCGGAGAGATTAATTATATGAAAACACGAACATAAGGGTGAAGAGTGTATTGCTGGAAGATACAAGGATATGGCGTGATGGCATTTATTCTTACCCATTGGAACCCTAAGGGCTCGGTACCTAATTCCTCACCCACCACATGGAACCATAGTGCATGAACTATGTAGTAATGGAGAGCATGCCCAATAAGATTTTAACTGAGGTCATCGTGGCTGTAAGCATTCCAAATTACCACTAGACCACAGTCTGATGAATGATATGACTAAGTTTTTGTTGCAATACAAGTACAACGTCATTTCTTGCTATGTAGCAGTAACAATTGCTAGAATTTTCTCCTCAAGCAGACCACGGAGGAAGTACGAGGCTTACTCTTATAATTTTCATGTGTAGGTTTCATTCAACCATTTCAGTCCTCTGTTTTGCTTCCAATGTCATAACAGCAGGAACCCCTGCATTATTAGTAAAGCACATGGGTTTTAGCCATGGTCACAAGACTTGCGAAGACTTGTCAAAGGCAAAATGGCTAAAATGACACTTGGCAAACATTGACAAAACCGAGCATGGAAAATAAAGAAGACATTAAAAATTGAAATTTTTACCAAAAGAATTTTGCGAGTCTTGCCAAGTCTTTGAAATTGAGTCATATTAGATCTCTTTGGAATTGAGCCAATCAGGATTTGTTTGTCTTGGAGCATCTGCGCCAAGTCTTGCTACTATGGTTTCATGTGGTTTTGATTTAATAAAATTTGAATATTTTATTTAATCTAAATGCAACGATCTGCTATAAATGATATACAATGAAATATAAATGCTAAATAATTTATTTAATATTAACTATGAAAGGAAATGAGAGGGGTAAGGTACTTATTTTAATTTCGCTTATCTTGCAATGAGTTTGGTCTGGACAATGTGATGGAATAGGAGCACGGACCATCGCAACGAATCACATAAAAATGCAACAGAGGTGGAAATGACCGACAGGGGCGCCTGAAGAGGGACAGGGGCGCCCGCAAGCGCTCGGGTACTGATTCTGGGCGCTTGAGTCCACAGAAAAGCTCGAGATCTGGTTTCGACAGTGTCGCTAGGGTTTCACACTTCTTTGCCTGTTGTCGCTACAAGATCACACAATAATTGTCAGAGCTGTTGTAAACCTGCAATGAAATAATGACGTGCAAAACCCTCAAATAGACATCAAATCCTAAAAAGAAAAGATACAAAATGAGGGGTTGGACTGTCCTCAGTCGCCACAATGGTGGACTTAAAAATTGAGCACTACACTACATCTCAGACCCAATGTTGTTCTATGTGCTTGTGTGTGCAATAGTGCTCCTAGGTCGCCCTCGCGCTAATGACGCCAAGGTAACGGGCAATAGCTAGATAAAATGCAAATCTGTGGATGAAATAAAATGAACTCCCCTTCCTATGTAGTGTGTATGCAGAGTAATGAGCCCAAATGCGGTCCCTTGCTTTATGTAGATAGCTAGCCTTTGATAAGAATTGTCTGCCCATACAATGGTATGTATGTTGTGTTTATATAAGGATCTCTTGTTCAAATTTCAACACTAATGACCCAACATGCTGACTAGTACCTTGGGATATGATAGGGAAAACCGAAAAGTCCGACCTCAAATGTCAAAAATAAGATCAAACATAAAGAGGACATGGGCGCCCAGGATGGACATGAGCGTCTGGCACTAGTGTCCAGTCTTGGGTGCTAGTATCCAGAGACAAGTGATGACAAATGAGTGAAGACTGACAAACAAAGATCCTTGTAACCTGACCAGAACTGTGTATGTGAGTGACAAGTGTGAAAGATAAAAGCAATAAAGACCAACAAGACAAGTGGATGGACTATGGAATGGGTCATCAGTGAATACTTTCCTTATGCAAGATTCATATATAAAACACCATACTTGGCGGTATAGTAAATAGTAGTAAGTGCATGATTTTGTGTTTACAGGTTTCATGCGACAACCTTGCATGAGAAAGGGCATTTCAAGTTGTAATAGTTAATATTAGATGGTTGTTTATTATTTTATTTGAACAACAATTAGTTAAGCTCATGCAGGATTTCATTTGCGTGGCACAATGACTTGTTTGCAATATCTTATTTGTATGGAAATGATTGGTTCCTCACAAGATCTTACTTGGGTGAGGATTATTGTTCTGATGCAAATATTGTAGCTTCATAGTGATCTTATATGAATGTCTAGCGAACTTAAATCAATTTTGCTATTATAGGCTTTAGCTTTGTAGAGTGTAGTGTACCGCATTCATAGCATGAAAAACTTCATAGGTTTCCACTTTTCTCTTTCTCAAGATATGGACCGCCCAATAGAAATCCTTCAAGATTATAATGCATGTATTCCCTTTCCATATATCTTTAGTTCTCTAAATCATACTTCCATGTACTTGGACTAATTTTGTTGTGTTTGTGTGGTATCAACCTGATTATTCATGGCATCCAATATGATTTACATGCTTTCTGATTTTCATAATGGCTGGACTGGATTATTTCCGTAGAGCTGTCTTCTCATCAAAATCTATTGTTGGTGGCTATGGCATGGTTGGGTGGGGAAGACATACCTGCTTTGGCACCACTATTACAAATTAATCCACTCGTACTTGCATCTAATGTCAAGATTCAAGGTCAATGACTAAGCACTTTCAACTCACTTGAAGGAGTTTGTAAACTAAACAGAGTAGGTGCGGCATGAGTGGAGACCAAGACAAAACCTCTCCAAGTAGGTGGGCATATGTTGATGTTCATCAATCGTAGACAAGTTTGGTACTCCAAGCATTCTGTCTTCATTACTCAACTAGATAAAATTATAAAGTAAACCAAGCATTCATAGACCAAAATATAGCAAAACATAAAATATTCATAAATAAAATTCATGCATTCATTTGTTAACTATTAATTTTCACCAATTTGCATTGTTTTTTTTAAATTTTTAAACGCTTTTGACCAGAGCTTTGAACCGACCAATTTGCATTGTTGTGTGTTAGATAAGAAATCAATTTACTTGTCATGGATTTGATAAGAGATCGATTTGATTGTCATGGGTTTGATAAGAAATCAAAATTCTTGTGAGAATATCCTCAACGGGTCTCACTTCAAACATTGGGTTACATTGATTTCTCATGGTCTTTCTCCACACTTTTACATCCAAATGGTCTTGCCTCAAGTGTGGGTTACACCCAATAGTAGGGTCTCACTACACTCATGGGTTCGGTCTTATGCCCCTCATGATTCCATTAGTGGTATTACTCTTGGAGTGACTACACCCGAATAGTATGATCTTACTCTCTTCAT
Source organism: Taxus chinensis (assembly GCA_019776745.2). NCBI lineage: Eukaryota > Viridiplantae > Streptophyta > Pinopsida > Cupressales > Taxaceae > Taxus > Taxus chinensis. The sequence goes on along the minus strand of CM034156.1, from coordinate 585,504,279 downwards.
GGATTATGCCAAACAATTTTTCTCCAAGAGTGGGTTACTACCAAATAGTATGGTCTGTATCCACTCATGGTTTGTGTTAAGAATCTTCTGTACTTCGACAATATTGTAATATTTCTAAGTTCTTTCTCAACCTTTTAGTTCTCAAATTAAAAGCCATAATTTAAATGTATGGGTTATATGATTTAGATATTGCACATATAGTAGATAAGGATAAATTTATTAATTAATTAAATTGTTGCGGTGGATAAATGTGACCATTTATTTAGATTAATTTAAAGAGAATTAAGAGAATGCAATGAGTGGATGAGAATTACTAAGAGCCTTTTGCTTTTATTAATTAATTTTTTTGCTAAATGTACTCGGGATCACCTACCCACACCCGACTGTGGACCCATACTAAGGATGGGATGTAATATCCCTTTTAGAGCTGAAATTGAAAAACAAAGAAATAGCACCAACCCACTTGAGAGTAATCTGATTTTTATAACAGCCAACCAAAAAATACTATAATAGCAGCAAACTGTATTTGCACTTTTAGGGCATCAAACACCCTCCAAAAAAGCTGAAAATGGATGTATAAATTCTCCGAAATATTATTCTCAACCAATGGAATAAAAACCAAGCAAAAGTACTCCAAAATATATTCAAAATCTGAAGTTCTATACAGCTGTAATCAAATTAATGACAACAGAATTACAGCTCACAATAATGGCTGGAAATGGAGGTTGCAAGCCCCCAAAAATCTCATGAAAGTTTGAAATCAACCTCTAAAATTATGAGGAATATGGATATCAACTCCAATTGAAGAAATGTGCCCTAGATGGCACCCAACTCCTCCAAGCATGTCGCTATCCTAGTAGAGGGCCTAAAAATGGTGTTCAAACCCTAGCAATTCTTCTCCAATCAAACCCTAGCTGAAAATCTGCAACATCATCCTTCTTGAAGCCCTTGGAAACAACAATTTGAAAAGTTTTCGTTCTTCAATCAAGCAAGGAAGGGTTCCCTTCTCCTTGTTAGCCACACAAAAGGATTTTCGCCCTTAAGTGGAAGTGATTGAGCAATCAGCTCAAAAACCATGCAAGTTATAATTTTTTGATAAGATGATGATCCACAAATGAGTCCAAACGACCCCTTTTTATGCCATGTTGTTGTGCCAAAACAAATTAGAATTTCTTCAAACTAGGACCGACCTCATAAGAGTGTTTTTCTTTTATTTTTCCTTTGGTCTTTCACCTTCTTAACCCAACTGACGTGACTTATGTAGAAAACTATTAAAGAAGAATGCAAATGCTTACGAAAATAACTAAAAAATATGACAATCACTTCTTTCTTGCCCGTGGGAAGTGGAATAGGCTCAAAGTCTCCAAATCGACTAGCTTGGAAAAGGGGACATTACAATCCTTCACTCCCAAAATTGATTGCCCACAAGCAATTGCAAGCTCACATGCCCAAGTACTGTGCCCAAGAGATGAAGCATGCTGTAGTGCTACCAAAGCTTGGATCTTGTACCTGTCAAATGGTTTAACTCCTGCCAAGGAACATAGTGTGATATACCCCACATGGATGATGGATGCCACTCAACCTCAAGTTGATCCTACAAAATTTGTAGATGCCAGAAGATATCCACAACCTTTGCCAGACTGAAAACTGCCTTATGCTCCCATATTGTGTGGTTGCTGTCCCACCATGCTCCTCTCATGTTCAGAAATTTCTGAAGCACCAAACCTCTGAGTTTCAATGGCTGCCATGATGATTGTCTTTAGCTGAACCATTCTTCCAACTTCTTCTATCAAGGTTTCTGCCTCATTTTGTGCCAGCTCGCAGCTGTCCTTAGCTGATAACAGCAGTCCTATACCTGTTATTTTTATGTCCAGCAACATGAAAAATGTACAGTAGGTACAAGAATGAAGTTTCCTTACAAACATCAACAACTTGGGCAATGGAGGAGGCAATCCGGAAACCAAAAGTGGTTGCAATTCACTCTTACTATGCTCTTCTTTACTTGACTATGCATGAAAATATCCACTAGCTCCTATAAGATCAATAGCTGCCATATAAACTTACCATTGTGTTTTTGTTGCACTCCTTGGTCCCTCCTATGTGATTGAGAATCTGGAACACTCGTTTGAGCTTTACGATCCAACTTGCAAGCTCCTATGTTCTCTTCAAAGAAACAACAATGTGCACCTTCCCAAGTAGAGTTTAGATCACAGTGTGTGAGGGCTGGAAATAAATCAGAACAGTCATAATTTACCTGAGATTTTACCCAATCGGATGCCCTGATGGCTGCAATGACGACTCTCTTCAGCTGGAACCCTCTCCCTATACCATCCAATGCTAAAATCCTCTGACAATGTGCGAACTGGCAGCTGTACATAACTGATGACAGCTGTTCCAGCAACCTGGCCATGGTATAATGGCAGCAGTACTTCCTCTTGCACAACTTAAAGGTGTAAAGACTGAAAACTGCTTAGAACTATCTGAAAATATTAGAGCAAGGATAAAGAGCTGGAAACTCCTCCATCTTTTTTTCTTGGCAGCCTTGTTTGGACCTCCATCCCCTATACCTCGAAGCACTGTTTCTTTCCCTTCATCCTTAAATTCCATTTTATTAGATAAACATAGCCAATTCATGCCAAAAACTATGCTCACCTCATCTAGATTACTGCTATAATGGTTACCTTGGCCCCAAAACGACGCTTCCATGCTGACCAATCTTTTCTCTTTAGAACTTGGTTTGGATCAGACCCTATGACTGCTATTAAGTGGGTGTAACAGTCATATATAGCTCCGAATTTCTTCCCAAACAATTCCAGATATGTTGGGATGTTGGCATTAATCGACCTCCATGAGTGAACCTTCTTACACACAATATTCAATGAAAATAAATTATCCAAACCTGCCCATCTATTGCTGTCCAAGAAAGACATGGACAGTCCAATGCATGAGATTGAACGAATCAACACGCCATAGCTGTAGCAACGCATTTCCTTACTCAAATCTGGAACCGTAGTGGCTGGAAACCACCTTCTGTCATTTGGAAACACCTTATCAACGACACTAGATGGGGAACACATCTTCCCTATAATATGACATTCCTTCGTGGCTGCAAATAAAATGTTGGGCAAGCTGGAAATGCAGGTGAAAACAGTTCTAAAATTGGGGACAGCTCCCAAACCCAGTCATGGATCATAGCTTTTGCTACCCAATTTCATCCTCCTCTTGTTAAGTTGATGATTCATGACCAGAAGACTCAATTCTACCCATGTTCCCCTTAGACCCACACTATACCGGATCATCAAATCTTGATAAAAAACATAATGTTTATTTTGCTTACCATTCTTCCTCATCAAGCATTTGGCTGCGGCAATTGTGACTATCTTCATAACCTTGGCTTCAAGTTAGAACTTGACTCCAAGGAACAATCTAGGAATGGATACTTCACAACCTTGTTAGAATGCACATCCCCTTCTATGTGTTTTCTCAAAAATTTCCTTTCATTCCAACCACAGTTGCAACTTGTGTCCTTGACCTTAACACTGTTTTTAGCATGTTGTTCATGATGACAAAAATATTGCAGCGGCATAGAAGGAGATAACAAATCTGAAATATGATCATACCTTAGGCTGCCAACAAGGAGCTAGAAGGAGATAACCTGAAATCCTTTGCCTTTGCTTCTTCATCAAGTGAAGATCTTCCCACATTGTTTCCTTTCATATTTTGTGGACACATGTATGGAACATCATCATGGTTCTTGTCGAAGTCAAGAGCACCATCAATTTGCTTTCTTTTGATTGCTGTTCGGAAAATTCCAGCAAGCTGAACATCATCATTAACAACTAGTAAATCTTTTTTCTCATGTGTATGTCCTTCAATATGATCTTCTTGGGACTCCCCTTCAAAACCCTCTTGCAGCTCAGTTTTTTTTCTTTTTCTTTGTTCAAGAGAAACCCCTTTGGGTTTGGCTCCTTGGCGTGTTCTTGTGGTCTAGGGTTTAACCCCAACATCTTCACCCATACCCCGGCTGTCCCTTTGTTGGAGCCATTGAATGTGGAGAGTGTCATCTTCCCCAAAGCATTTTGAAGATCCCTTGGCAGCGCATGAGGTCTAGGCTGCGGACTTGACCTTCCCTTGCTTACTCCTATGAATTCAGCAAGCAAAATAACATCATGGATCTCATTCAGAAGAGCCCTATATTCTTCATAGCTGGCTACAATATTGTGCACTACTGAATGCCGTGTATCCACCTTCGGAATAACTCTTCCCTTGGGAGGAAGGTAGGCTGAAAAACCCTAGCTATAGGATCCATCATCGATTTTAATGGTTGAAGATTGTTGTTGGCCCTTGAAGAACTTCTTGGATGCATATTATTGATCAGTCGTGCCATTATATCAGCCAACCTCTCTTTCCCTTGAGCAAACCTCTCAAACCTAACATCATCAAAATTTATGTTTGCCATTTTATCTTCTCCTTCTGAATGAATACCCTCCAGGCTGGGAATATCGATGCTCTAATACCACTGTAATATCCCTTTTAGGGCTGAAACTGAAAAACAAAGAAATAACACCAATCCCACTTGAAAGTAATCTGATTTTTACAAAGACCAACCAAAGAATATTATAAATCCTAGCAGCAAACTGTATTTGCACTTTTAGGGCATCAAACACCCTCCAAACAAGCTGAAAATGGATGTATAAATTCTCATCAATATTATACTCAACCAATGGAATAAAGATCAAACAAGAGTACTACCAAATATATGCAAATTATGAAGTTCTAAACAGAATTATAGCTCACAATAATGGCTGGAAATGGAGGTTGCAAGCCCCCAAAAATCTATTGAAAGTGTGAAATCAGCCTCTAAACTTATGAGGAATATCGATATCAACTCCAATTGAAGAAATGTGCCTTGGATGGCACCCAACTCCTCCAAGCAAGTCGCTACCCTAGGAGAGGGCCTAAAAATGGTGTTCAAACCCTAGCAACTCTTCTCCAGTCAAACCCTAGCAAAAAATTTGGAACATCAACCATCTTGAAGCCCTTGGAAACAACAAATTGAAGAGTTTTCGTTCTTCAATCAAGCAAGGAAGGGTTTCATCCTCCTTGTTAGCCATACCAAAAGGATTTTCGCCCTTAAGTGGAAGTGATTGAGCAATCGGCTCAAAAACCATGCAAGTTATAATTTTTTGAGAAGAGATGATTTACAAATGAGTCCAAGCGACCCCTTTTATACCATGTTGTAGTGCCAAAACAAATTAGAATGCCTTCAAACTAGACCCGACCTCATAAAAGTTCTTTTCTTGTATTTTTCCTTTGGCCTTTCACCTTCTTAACCCAACCGACTTGACTAATGTAGAAACTATTAAAGAAGAATGCAAATGTTTACGTAAATAACTAAAATATATGAGAATCACTTGCCTTGTTTAGTTCCTTCTTGTCCGTGGGAAGTGGAATGGGCTCAAATTCTCCAAATCAACTAGCTTGTACAAGGGGACATTACATGGGAATTTAAACATTAACTCTATTATCATGGCATGCCCACAGATAGAACCGCTGTAGTGTTGCGTCCCATAAATGGGTAATCCAACAAGTAGTGGACTGCCTTAACACAAAGTGATATTTGAACCTTGGACCTCTCATTAAAAAAGAGACCAATTTCTGTTACACCACTACTTGATGGATGCTTTTATTAATTAATTAAATTAAAAGCTTTTCCAAGCATTTAATATATTTGGATATGCCCCAATTTTAAATTTAAAAGCTTATTTAAAACTTTAAATATAAAAATACTCAGAGAACATATTAAAAAGCTATTTTTGGAATATCCACGCAAGGATAAAATAATTATAAAAGGATTTTCTTTAGTTAGATTTTGGTGGATTTAAAAGCTATTTTAGCTTTTATGTTTAAATATTCGCAGGCATTTGAGTGAAGAAGATATAAAAAATTATATTATGTATGCACCATTAGGGATATTATTTTCAAATAAGGGAGTAATTCAGTGGGATGATTCACAATCTGGTGCCAGTGATATCCACAAGTCTACTTGCCTATGACAACTGGGCTACATGGGTACTTATGAGATAGTCTGGATGTGAAATGAAGAGTGTAGTCTTACGCGTTCAGCAGGCAACATTCCTATTTAGGTATTTCAGGAAGTAACCATAGCACTAAGGTATACTAGCAAGGGAAATCATTGAGGTTAGTGTCTATGTGCCTATGGAGGTCCAATAGAGAGCAGATCAAATATTGAAAGTGATCGATAATATACTAGTTGTGAATTTCTCTGCAGCTTGACAATAACATGCTAGTTGGATTACACACAGGGATAATTCGTATTTGGAATGGCATGAAGTGACCAGTCGCATTTGTTAGCTAGATTGTGTAAGGAGAAATGTACCCTCTCAGATCTGCATGATTTTCAGTGGTAAGAATCCTATTCAGAAGCACATTTAGAAGTGTGAGAGACTCTAAGTATCCCCACAGTGTAGGACAGTTCTTGTCCATGTCTGTTCATTGTGGGTAGCATAAGTTCTACTCCACCTTGTGAGGCTGCATTACGCATGGTTTTTGGCATGTCTATGTAGATAGGTCCACTTTGAAGAGGAGGAGATGGATGACGAATTAAGTTTGGTGCAAATCTGGTTGGAAAAGGAAAAAAGGCATAACTATGGTTTATATCATTGATGATGTATAGGTTGATAACTTGGATGTTGAAGCAATTTCTATCACTGTAGGGACTGCTACTGAGGTCATGGATAGTGTAGATGCATAGGAAGCGTGCATACCATAAGCCCCTATTTCAAAATGAAGATTTAGGTCAACATTGGGATAGATGTTGAACCTAAGGAGGCTTTATTGCAAGAATTATTGGTCTGATTAAGAGGTTAGCTAAGATCATTGAAGTGTTACACAGACTTCACAGTATTTGTTCCTCAGAGGATATCATAATTTAAAAGGCCCAGTACAACTGATATCTTTGGGATGAAATTCCGGGATCAAGTTGAAGGAAGGTCTTCCTCTCAGTTAGGAAGAGGCATTACAGGATGAATCCTAACTTGTACGTCAAAGTCAAAGAAGAAATTGACAAGATGCTGAAATCTGGAATCATTGAGCCCATAGAGGAATCATAATGGTTTAGCCTAATGGTGATAAGTATCAAGAAGGATGGAAAGATAAGGATATGTGTGGATTACATAGAGTTGAATGATTCTTTTGTTATAGATCCTTTTCCCACACCTTTTATAGAAGAAATCTTGGAGGGCATAACAGGGTGTGATATCTACTCTTTTACTGATAAGTTCTCTAGATATCATCAGGTTCAAATTACAAAATAAGATCAAGAAAAGATGACTTTCACCACTGAATGGGGAAGTTTTACATACACAATTATGCCTTTTAGGTTGAAGAATGCGCTTGTAGTCTTTTTGCGCAATGTTGTGCAAGATTTCAGGATTTCATACATAAGTTCTTACATGTTTACTTAGATGATTAGACTGTTTATAGGCTAGTTAAAGATCATTGTGAAAACTTGAGACTCATGTTTAAGCATTGTAGGAAGTTAAGCATCTCATTGAACATCAAGAAGTGCATTTTTTCTACTCCCTTTAGAACTCTTTTGGGACATATCATATGCAAAGAGGGTATGTTAGGTAGATCCTGCTACGATTGTTGTTATTTGGGCTTAGAGGAGCCTACTAACTAGAGTGAGGTGCGCGTGTTCCTTAGACACATGGGATACTACAGAAAGTTCATTAAGGGTTATGCTAGGATTTCCACACCATTGGAGGAGTTGTTGAAGAGAAACAGTAAGTTTCATTGGGGTGAGGTGTAACAACACGTGTTTGAGACATTAAAGGAAAGGCTTACTTATGCACCTATTTTTAGCTTTCCTTCATTGACCAAACCATTTCATGTGCATGTGGATGCCTCTGGCATGGCCATTAGCATAGTATTATCCTAGCCTTGGGAAGGTATTATTGATCATCCTATTTGTTTTGCAAGGATGAAGCTGACACCAACTGAATAGAAATATACAACTATGGAGCACAAAGCGTTGGCTATGATTTATGTGCTACATAAGTTTAGGTAGTATTTATTGGCAACTCTGTTTATATTCTATACAGATCACATGACATTAAAGTATCTAGTCAATAGCCCGTTTTACAGGGATGCTTATGTAAATGGATTTTCTCTTGTTACAGGAATTTGATTTTACACTAGTGTTGAAGCAAGGCAAGAGTAACTCAGGACCAAATCATCTATCTAAGATTAAATCAAATAAGGACACACAGAGTATTAAGGATATAATTTCATATGCACAACTATTTAGATTGAACCGTGCACCCTCTGATTTGGAAGATATTGCATTTTTTCGTGTATAGGTGTGTCACCTAAAGGCATGAAGGAATTGGAGAAGAAACAACTTGTTATATGTGTTACACCTTATATGCTGATAGGTGGAGATTTGTACAAGTTCGTTTGTGATGAGGTTTTGAGATGGTGTGTACTTGATGATGAGCGTGAAGCTATTATGGAGGAATCTCATGGTGGAATTTTAGGTAGTCACTATGTAGGGAAATTACACCGTGCGTAAGATCCTATTGGTGGGACTTTGGTGGGAAAATATTACAAGGATTGCATAGAGTATTGGAGAGTCCTGTGACCATTGTCAGCGCCTTAGAAATCCTATTGTTGGTGTGTGTTATTTTCCACATCATTAGGTGAGTCATCTCACTTAGGTGAGATCATAGGTCCATGTGTCATTTAGGGGTCATTATGAGATTCTCTTACGCGTCAGTGCATCAGTGTGCGTCAGTGCGTCATGCGTCATATGCGTCATTGGGAGTTACACTTCTATTCTGGGAATGTAACTCCCCCTCTCTACTCGAGTTGTCATGATTGCAGCACTGGGGGTTACTCAACACCTCCTATATGTACACCCCATTTGATCTATGAGATAGAGGAGAGTTTTATGGCTTAACCAGGTTCTGCCCGTGTTTCAAATCTTTGCATGCACATTTGGTTGATGCTCGCTCCTCCCGAGATCTCTTCACGCTGTCGTTCACACATCCGTTGATGTGCACGTCATCCCTCGTGATCCTCGCTTGCAAGTTTTAAACCCTCTTTCATGGTATCAGAGTGGATCTTGTGGATCCATGCACTCATCGGCATTTCTGTGCATGTTTTCCAGCTTCCGGCGTGATATTCAGTTTCTCATTGTGTGTGTCGTAATGGATATTTGTTATGTGCTTTATTGCATTGATTTCAGGCTATTTATACCTCTGTTTGGGTGTTCATGGTGTTCATGGTTTGGGTTTCGTTGCATGTTTGTTTTGCAAGTTTGGGATTTTTAGGCTCTTTAAGTTTTGTGCTAGGTTTTTGGGTTTTGGAGCAGGTTCATTTGGTGGTTTAGCTCTGATTCTCAACTCAGTGCATTGTGTTGGCTGATTGGGTGTTTTTTTCTCGTTACATGGTTTGTGGTGACCCTTTGCATCACATTTGGCTCAAAACTTCATTACATTTTGGTGCATTTCACAACTTAGGCCCATATTCATTGGTTGATTGTTTTCTGGCATTGTTGGTTTGTGTTCAAACTTGCTGTGACTTGCCTCTTGCTATCCTCAAACTTGATCTCTGAAGCTCGTGGATCATTTTTTGCACATTCAGTGCACTTCTGTGTTGGACCTGTTTGGGACCTGCATTTGCAAGTTTGACTTGCATTTTGTGGTCAGGTGTTTGCTGAAGGGATCATTCCAGATCTGTGCATTGGTTCATCCTTTGCTCACTGCCATTGTGGCTTAGTTGCATGGCTCATCCATTAACCTAGAGGCATCCCTTCACCAGCTCACCACTCAGACTCATCCTTTCTCATGGCTTGACTCAAGCAACATTTTTCCATTCAACTCATTTGAGTTCTCAACACATTTTTGGGCATTTTCATTGGAAAATGTTTTTTTTTGATGCCTTCCTCAAACATTCGAGATCAACTTCTACATCCAGATCCTTTCAACATGCCTGCAACACTGCTCACCTGCACCTCAACACGGTTGGCAATCTTTTACACCTATGATTCTTGCATTCCATGCAACTGGAATTCATTTCACACGGCTCAGTTTGGACACATGCCCAACCATTTTTTTGGATGTTTACAGGCACAGGAGCTGTCTCCTCAGGCATTACCAGCTTTTCTCTTTCAAAACAGCACTCTTCCACTTGTGCACGCACCTGCCAACCTACTCTAGTGGCACGGTCCAGCACCACTACCACGTGTTTGTAGCACCGCTCGGCATTGTTCAGACCTCTGGCACTTTGGTCCCTCCCTCCCAATCGGTGGAACCTACTCCACGTGGGCTTGGTCAGCTTATCCACACTTTTTCCAATTGTGGGCCCCCTCATTCCTTTTTTAATGTTTTAAGGTGTTAAAAAAAACAAAACATTTCATTCATGGCATTGTAATAATTTTAAGGCTGTTTTTGGCTTGTTTAATCCCCTCCTACGAGCGTCGAAGACGGAGGGCGAGGTCCGGGGTTGGCAGGAGGCTAATCCCCCCTCACAGTAAAAACAAACCCTACCTAAAATTTTATGCCATTTCCAACGAGTACCCACACGATACCCTTTGCACCCATTTCATGCACTTTTTTAATGCGTTTGCAGCATTTATTGACATTTTTCCATCAGTTGCGGGAATCGTTTTAATGCTATAACTTTTGACTCGCTGCTCATTTTTGAGCGCTTCTTTAGTCAAAGTTGCATGATTTTCTCACACATTACGTGATGGCATTATCAATTTTGTAAATGCACTACTTTATAAAGTGCCACATTCTGGGGGGTTGCTTGTACTCTTGGGTTTTCACACGCAGACGCATTATCGGCCGAGTCTGACGTCTTGCTTTTGTGCACCTTGCATCTTGCATTTTTCATCATGGAGAGTGCTCTTTCCAGACTTGAGCATCGTAGGATCACCTTACAGCCTCTGCCACTTCTCACCGGGAGAGGGAACTATTCAGCTTGGCGTGCTTCCATGGAACGTTACTTCGCCCACGAGGGTCTTTTACCCTTCTTGCTTGGGCCAGTTCCTGCACCCACTGATCATCGTCATCTAGAGGACTTCCTTGACACTTGTGACCATGTCTTTGGTCACATGATGATGCATGTCTCTCGTTCTCTCTGGTTTCACGTGGCAGACTCAGATCCACCTCACCATGTCTGGAGCATTCTTCAGTCCCTCTATGGAGACCCTTCACATACTGCCGCCATTGTTGTTGCTGTTGATTCAGTTGTCTCCTCTTCTTCGTGTGATGACAGTTCCACTGACATAGACTCGTTTGGTTCTACTTCTGATGATGAGGATTGTGCACCCAGTTCTGATGTCGAGAGTACTACAGAGGACTCTTCTCCTCTTTCTCTCACTATTCCAGAGAGTGTTGACACATCCCACATCTCATCAGATATCGAGCAGTCTCCTACTCAGTCTCATACAGTCATTACACCAGCCTCCTTTCCACTTCCAGTGTGTGAGGCCCACTTCACTCCTCTACCTTCATTGGATGACTCATACCTATCTGACATCGCTCTTCTGTTTGTTGAGCCCCCTCATTGGGATGAGTATCTGCCTGACCTTAGTCATCTTTTCGCAGAGTCTACTTGTGATGCACTACAGGTCCCTCATCCATCTACAGGTGTTTCAGAGGAGTTCATCATCTCTGTTGTTGGGAGTGCCCCTTCGGGAATCATGTACCACTTCCACTTTTCCAGAGACCTTCATTGATCCACCCTCAGCTGTGGATCCCTTTTCTGTTGTGGAGGATGTTTTGTTCCCTTCACATCACTTGGACATCCTTTCTGCGGGTGTTCCTCTTTTTCACTCTGACAGTTCTACGCACGTGGCATTACCTTCGGTTCCTTGGCACTCACTCGCTAGACCTATGTCACACTTTCGTGCACCAGACTCAGAGTTCTTCGTGTTGCTGCCTTCAGTTTCCTTTGTGGAGTGGGTAGACTTCCAGCACGTCATTTCTGTCCTTCCTAAGGGCAGGCACATAGTTCGTTGCGGGTGGCTCTTCTTCAGTCCAGAGGTAGAGGATCTCGTCATCGACATTCTTCTGGGAGACCTCCTAGAGCTGCAGAGTTCAGATCCGTCCATGGCATCTTCTGCATTCCTCTCGTCTCCCTCTTCTTCTCTCTTCTTCTTCTTTCCGAGAGATTGCCTCTTTGTACATGGGTACCCTTTCAGGCTCGTCTATGGCCGGGACCCATATTTGGCATCTTTCTTAGATTAGAGAGTGTGTTTTTCTCTTGTGGTGGATGTTTTTCCCACTGGGTTTTCCTTCACTGCTTGGGATCTTCTTTCTTGTACATGGGTACCTCATCAGGCTTTGTGCCGGGACCCATTTCTCATTTCTGACTTGCCGCCTCATCCTAAGTTACGATGAAGGGGGGTGTTGGTGTGTGTTATTTTCCACATCATTAGGTGAGTCATCTCACTTAGGTGAGATCGTAGGTCCATGTGTCATTTAGGGGTCATTATGAGATTCTCTTACACATCAGTGCATTAGCACATCAGTGTCAGTGCATCATATGCGTCATTGGGAGTTACACTTCTATTCTGGGAATGTAACTCCCCCTCTCTACTCGAGTTGTCATGATTGCAGCACTGGGGGTTACTCAGCACCTCCTATATGTACACCCCATTTGATCTATGAGATAGAGGAGAGTTTTATGGCTTAACCAGGTTCTGCCCGTGTTTCAAATCTTTGCATGCACATTTGGTTGATGCTCGCTCCTCCCGAGATCTCTTCACGCTGTCATTCACACGTCCGTTGATGTGCACGTCATCCCTCGTGATCCTCGCTTGTGGGTTTTAAACCCTCTTTCAGCTGTTTCTCCATTCCAGTGAAAGGGCTTGCTCAAAAAATTTTCGTTCACGGGTTGTTAATGTCTAGATTTCATTTAAAATCAATTAGATTAGTTTGTTTCCAGCAAATAAGATTTTTCAGCATGCCTAGTGATGTAGAGATTTCAGTTGGCTTTTGAATGTGCATGTGTTTTATTCAGCTTGTGTTGTGTTCCAAACAATAGTGTTCAGGGGACAGTTCTTGAGAGACTTTGACAGATATTTTCAGTTTTGAAAGGACAAAATGAAGAGAAAATGAGAATTCAGAAGTTCAATTCTTATTGAATTTGAGAACAACTACCATTATGAACTTGATTTCAATCTTCAACATTTTTTAGTGGTTTGGAGGCATGGCTTGGGATTTAGATTCAAAGTTGCAGAGGTCCAGAGGTTGTGCGATTGATTCTATGCCGAGTGGATACAAGCTGGATGTTAAGGTTTCATACATGTAGGCATGTTGCCTCCAGAGTCGTCAAAAATGTTCCCTTGATTTCTCACCTTTTAATTCTTAAATTAAAAGCCAAAATCTAAATATATGGGTTATACAATTTAAATGTTGCACATATATTAGATAAGGATGAATTCGTTATTTAGTTAATGCAATGGATAAATGTGACCATTTATTTAATTACAGAGAATGCAATGAGTGGATGAAAATTAATAAGAGCCTTTTGCTTTTATTAATTAATTAAATTAAAGGCTCTTCCAAGCTTTTAATTTACTTGGATATGCACCAATTTTAAATTCGAAAACTTATTTAATGCTTGTAATATTGACATGGTCAGAGATCATAACCTTTAAAAGTTATTTTTGGAATATTGATGCGAGGATATAAGTATTAAAAAGAATAATTAAAGGATTTCCTTTAATTAAATTTCGGTGGATTTAGAAGCTATTTTAGCTTTACATTAAAATATTCGAAGGAACTTGAGTGAAGATGGAATGTCCCAACTCTGGGATCAATGGGAAATATACAAATCAACAACTCTTCAATGCACCAATCAACTAAATATAGCCAACTCAATCAAAAACTACTTGTACCAGTTGAGTAGATGACTCAATAAACCCAGCGATAGGGGTTTAATGGCCTCTAGCTCACACAATTACTTCCAAACAGATCTTAAAAACCTGATCACTTGTTATTGAGCTTCAAACAAAGAGTAACACAGCTATCACAAATACTTGTAATCTTCCCCAAAGGTCTTTCTACAATTTCCAAACAACCATCTACTGTTTGCCTAGACCAACCACAAGTGGATCGCTGCCAGAAGACTTCAATTCATCCTGCATCACATACTATCAATCTGCTGGACACATGGAGCTCGAATATACATTAATAACCTTCCATATTTATTTCCAAATAAGTAGCTGGCAAAGAACAGCAAACTGTCACACACCCAAGATCAGTCCCAAACATGCCTAGGTTGGTTGCTGTAAATAGGATACTAAAAAGCATGCACAAATATGGTCTATCCACTTCAATTAGTACCCCAAATCAGTCCCCATACAAAGAAGAAGAAGTCGCTGGCCAAGAGTGACTCAATCATGCATTTAAATAATTAATACTTACTCCAACTGGGTCGCTGCCATGAAAGAAAGAACAGCAGTATATTTTATTCCAAAATCAGACCATACACATCCAATTGTAGTTGCTGGAGTTATCAAAATAGTAGCAATCAATTTGCAGTATATATTTAACTCCATTTTGCCTCAAACATTCAATATGCACACCAAAGGAAGTCGCAGATTTTAGAGAAGGCTGCAGCAACTTAAATCCAATCAGAACCAACCCAAAATATACCAATATTTTGCGCCACACTTGTCTTACATGTAACCGCTTGAGCAAGGACACTAAACATGCATGGATCTTGGACGATTCACTTAGAAAGTCATCCAAATCAGTGCACACACATAACAGAGGGAATAACTGTCATATTGGACATGAAAATATACTAAATGCTGGTCGCACTGTAGTCAGAACTGCATACAAAACAGTTCTTGAATATTATGAAGGAATTGCTGGGCAGTTAGCACTTCAAGCATACATAAAAGCATTCAAACCACTTCCCCAGGTAGTCACAACAGTTTAGGAAGTAAGATCACAAACCTTTGCATTTAAATCAATCCCCAAACACATCATAAGCAAGTCGCAACAATAAAGGAGCTGAATAATATCATATATAACCAAGGAGGACCACTCAAACAAAGCACACAAGTAAATCGATTTGCCAAGGATATAATAAGTTCTTCAAATGATGCCAAAAGAAACCAGCGACAAGTAGATTTGCAAGCACAAGAGAAAATACTTCAATTGATCAAAACCAGCTCACTAACTTCCCACGCAAGAGAGAGAGAGAGAAAACATTGATGGGCATGCATCCCAACTCCAAGTATGGAGTATCGAATAAATCTCATCATAACATAAGTCTAACAATGATGCTAACACTCTTTTTATAACCAAGGAGGCACAAAGTTCGAAATCCCTAGGAGGGAAATTATTAAATAAAAATAGTTTATTTTCCCTAGGTGTGGCGTCCCCTTTTCAAAGGGTGATTTTAATATTTAAAAGCCACCTAAATATTTATTTAATTAATTCCCCATTTAATTTTGTATTTTGGGAGTTAAATTAAATAATCTTCATAATTAAATAATTAAATAATTATTGCTTTTTAATGTCAAATGATAAAAATCACTCTCTAGGCAATAATATTTAATTATTTAATAAGATTTTCCCCTTGCAACTTCCCAACGCCCACGGGGAAAGATAGGCTAAGGGTCTTCAAAAATGGGGACATTACAAAAGATCAAAAAGAATATTTTATTTAGGATAAGGATGGATACTATTATTTGAGGATATTTATGAAGTTTCAGAGCTGGTGCATGTTACACGCTTCTTCTACTTCTTATCTTCTTCTCGAATTGTGATAAATAGAGAGTCTCTATATTTTGATCATCGTTCCTTGAATTTGCTTGAATTCCATTTTTTATTTCAGCAGAAAACCTAGGTTTCAAATTCATGCAAAACAGTGTCCAATACTTTGAATAATAGAGAGAAATTGTGTATTCAATGTGACTGATAACAAGCCATTGTGGTGAATTTCCCTTCAGCTTTCTTCTCATGTTATCTGGATCCATTTCATTTTGGGTTTGGATCTTACCTCTGCTCTGTTTATCTCATTGTGTCAAATAAACACTGAGTTCTACATGTTTTAGTTTTCTTGCACCATGATCAAGTAGAGGAAAGGATTAAAATATCTTTGTGTATCACCCTTTTTGTGTTTCTTTTCCCTTTCATTGTTCCATAAAGTTTTAGATTAGCACTAAGATAGATGGAACCGGATTACTTTGGAGATTGTACTTGAGATAATCGTCTCTCACGTTAGTATATTCCATGTTATACCTGACCTGAGGGATATTTTAGATCAGACATTTCAGTGCATTAACAGGTTGCATCAAACGGTCTTACTCCATGAATGGGTGACACAAAAAATAAATATGTGGCCACTCAAACGAGTTCAACATTTATAGCATCAAACACTTCTATATAAAAGTGTAAGTTAAAAGTCAATAAAAAGGGATAGGATTTATTCATCGTATGTTATTACAAAGTTTAAATAGTAAATCACTTGGTCAAACCAGAATTTCTGAAGCCTTGACTAAGTCAAACTCAACTTTAACAGTCAATGACTGGTCAATGGCTGAACTTTCAGTCGAAACAGCAAGTGTGGAGGTCAAATGCACTGCACCAAGTAAATGCAAGAAGTTCCGTCCCTCTATGATAAGAGCACAATTGCAACAATGTAAAGAACACAGGAAGATGTTGTTGCAACCTATACATTTATATTCATTTGTTTTATGTATGCATGAAGATTATAAAGGATGTACAAGGAAGCTTCTAGAAGAAGGAAGTTTCTAAGAGAAGAATGGTGTACATAGAGATCTGTACAGTATTTAATCTTATACAATAGGTCTTCACAAGTAATAATTATGAGTACAATATTTAATAATATGCAATAGCCGCATGTGACTACATCTCATCATTTCCTCCCTGCTTAGTTTCCGTTGTAGGTTTCTGCTGTAGATGTCAGAAGGTGATGCTCAAATGCTGATTGGGACATCCACTTAGCTTGAGTTGGCAATGGGGCCCTTGCAACCAAGTGGCAGTGGGGTGGTGCCTAATAGTTCATGTGTGGACATCAAGAAGAATATCTGAACATCAAAAAAGAGGCTGAAAATCTGGAATGTGCCCTTATAATGATAGATAACAACGTTTTCCTCCAAAAGTGGCCGCCCATAAATTCTAAGCTGGCTCACATTCACAAAATCGTGTATACCAAGCTGAGAAGGAAGATCCAATCTAAAGGTGTTTTTGCCAATCTGTTGCAAAAATGGTTTAAAGGTCCCATAATGAGTAGGGTTGAGCTTATGATTTTGTTGAGATTTAAGACTTTGTTTATCTAAGTAGAAATGGACTTTTATCACCAGTTTGAAAATTGTGGAGGGACTTAGGTGCCGATCAAGAAGCTCTTCATCTTTGGCTTGAGTATTCATGAACCTGTTGAACCCAAGAAGAAGGCCTTATATATATCATTCAACTGCAATTTTAAAATAGAAGTTATTTTGTTTAGAGAGCACCTTTCTGTTTCTCACATTGCCTATGAACGACCTTTTCTTATTTCCATGATGATTAATATTATCAGTGTTAGTTCAGAATCATTGCACTTGTCTTTTGTTATATTGCAATGAAACATGTTCGTGATAGCATGATTCATATCTTTTGGTTCTTTGTGGGCATACATATAAGTTTCAAGCTTTAATAGTCAAAGGTAGTGGAACAGGTAAGTGCAGGTAGGGAGCAACAGAGGGATATTTTCTACACTTGTGGCCAGAATTAGGTCAACATTTGGGTTGCCCAGGTATTTTTATCAGAAAATATGTCAACATTTCTATGTGTGGGCAGTGTCTTAATATATCTATTGTTTTATTCTGATTATTGGCATCCAGATTCTTGGGGAATATGACAATGTTTCCATCCGTAGCTTATGGCTCAAAGATATAATGTTTTATTCCAATCATTGAATGCAATGTTGTTTGTCTTGGGCAAGAATCTTGCTGAGCTTTCTACTTTATTTCTCGGTTTCATGGATTGGTAAAAGATCAATTTATTGTTTGAACTTGTAATGATTGAAAGCTTTATTTCAGTTATGGATGCTTTGAAGTTGTAATTTAAATTTACAAATGTTACCTTATGGTTTATTATTTGGTTGCTTTAATTTCTTCATCATTCATTTTAATTATTTCAATTTTCTATAGTCCATATAAGACGTACATGTTAGAATAAGTACTGAATATTAAATCATTGGTACAGTCCATATAAGGATAGGCTCAATTGTAGAGTGATTGGGATGAATACCCTTTTCTTTTTGTACTGCATACAGTGATTGGGATGAATACCCTTTTCTTTTTGTACTACATACGCTGATTGACAGGTGCACAAGCATAAAAATTTCTAACTTATGCTATGCTGATATTTTCCGTTTCATTATGTCCAAGGTGCATTATTTTTCCTCTATTAGTTCTTTTTGTTTGCATTTGGTTTAGTTCATAGCCTCTCTATGGGGGCATGGATGTGCGATGTGTCTCTGTTTCTGTTGCTTTTTCAGTATTTCTTTGGACATGGCAACTAAGGTTTTGTGTATGTAATGAAGCTCCTCTTTTGAGTTATGAGTTCCTTGATTGTTGCAAATTGGAACTTATATCCAGCGAAATGAAACCAGTTTAACTGTTTAACAAGTGCCAGTTAAGACAGTACTAGATAGACAAAACTGTAACATCTCAGCACCATCTATAAGGACAATAATTGATAGATAAAGGTGTAACATCTCAGCATCCTGTCATGTTAAAAACAAATCCTAATGATCATGCTAAAAGAATCAGCATTCTGGTTTATAACAATTCTTAAAAGCGTAAAGATTTTTGTCTACAGGTTATTTGTATGGTATAGCGGTTTGAGAGGATATTATCCATTATTACAATCAGAGAAATGAAATCGGTGGACATACATGTTTTTGCAGCCGTACTTTTGACTCAACGTTGACTCGACATACATGTTTCCACATTTGCTGTATTGTCCTTCAACCTAAACACATAAGATTGTGAGGCTACTGACTTAAACCAGGATGATATTTGATTGCTTAGCTTAGGATCCCAATATTCTTGTTTGATACCATAACAATGAGGTGGAAAGTAATGACACAATTGCAAAGATCTGAGACTTGCAGAAGTCATATGTTTTTCATACAAACTCAAAATTGTCATTTTTCATGACAATTGCATATTTTTTCAAGACTCGTGCCAGTGACACTATGTTGAAGTTGTCATCGTGGTTTCATGACAATGATTCCTAGTAGGAATCATAACTTTTTCATGCGGGCTCGTAATTGAGTACTATTTTTTTTGAAATCTTATAATTTTTTAGAGGAACATAATGGTGCCGAATGTCGATGGTTTATGGTCTCTCACTCGAGACACCATGTTTAAGCTGATTTTGTGGTTACTTTCTTGAGACACCATGTTGAAATTGATTATGTGGTAAACTGCTCAAGATTCGAGACATTATGTTGAGTCCCTAAGCATGAGAAGATCAATGTGTGTCATGGTGATAATCATGCCATGTATTATTCCCTGTTAACCTTCTTAGGAGACATTTTATGCACACTGCAACAAATTAATTTTTTATGCACACTTCAACAAATTAATTTTTTATGCACGCTTCAACACGTTAATTTTGAACTGCTGAGACATACCACGTTAGGATAACAAATTGGACATGCAGCTCAGTTCATCCATCTGCAATTTGTATAGGTTGGGTTTTAGCTCAACATCAAAGTTTGTATGTTGGAAATGTTTCATCTTTACCCATTGGTTTCTTTCCTTCCTCTAATAATAGACAATAATTGTGAAGATAAATATGCAATTAGAACTAGAGATAGGCGCTTTTTGAATTTAAGACACCGAAGTTCGCAAAGTGAGGAAGCTTGCAAGGAAGTGTGTGAGTGCGGTCTGCAAGAAAAATTGCTGAAAATTCTAGAAGTCATGCTACATATTGTGTGTTTGTGATTTGATTTTGAAAGTAGAGAGTAACAGAGTGGTTTGTTGATGCATTATGGCAAATAGTTGATATAATGAAGTTTGAGTTTTAATCAAAATTTGAAGTGTTTAACTACTTATTTGTGTTTTTATTTCTCCAAAATTAATAAAGAGGAAAACTTCTTGAGTATGACATTTTGCTTTTGTATTGTGTTTGTGCATTATGTTTGGAATAAACTTAGGTTAATTCATCATCTACTAAGTTGTAATGTTAAAGTAATTAAATTTTATTACTTTTAACTTAGTTAGCTGTTAGTTAGCTATTATCTAGTTGTCACATCCCTAGATTAGTTGGGGTTATACTATTGTTAGTTTACTGCTTTGGAATGTTCCCGGATATGATTAGTTAGGGGCAATATGCTATTTCTACATATTTTCCGTAGTTAGTATATTTGATCCACTTTCCGTGGATGTTATTGCTGTACAATGTCTATAAACATTGCAGCTTCTGTTAGCATATACAAAGAGAAGAAAGAATTAGAGAAGGCAAACTGCACTGCTCAAATGACACAGGCAGGTCCAATTTATTATAGGAGGTGGTTACACTTCGGTTGAACAGTTTCCAACCGTATCACAACTACATAACAGTTTTACATGTTATATAAAGTGCTATATTTTAACACCCCCTCTTAATGACTAAACCGGAAACAAGACAAAGTTTGTCCCAAAATTTTACAAATTTCCTAAAGCCCATATGTTTAGTCATTACATTTATAGACTGTGCCATAGGTTGTACTTTAAAATCAGCAGTCCATGACTGTGTTGTGGTTGTCGAATGAAGAACTGCAAAACAAAAATTTGGTCCCATGAACAAAGGATATGGCAAGTGGTCCACTAGTTCTCTGTTACGTGATTCATTGACCAGTGATGAATCACCAATGGCTGAGAGTGTCAACCCCATTTCCAAAGTGTTGAAATCAGAACCTTGGAGAAGTGGATTGAAAAATTTGTTCCTGGCTTGTGTAGCCTATTGGAGTTTGTACAGAGACTCGGTTATCCTGCAATCGAAGTCACCTCGATCATGTCCTTGCAACACCGTGTAGTGCTCATCCAACTTTCTCAATAAGAGAAATGTGACCATCTGTGCAGTAGGAGTTAGAACCAACTCCGTAATAGTAGGAGAAATAACCATCTCCATCTCAGCAGTGGTAGGAGTGAGAACCAACTCCTCATCTATTTGCTCATCTATCCCCCTCTGTTGGAAAAGATCCTTCACAACACAATAAGCAAACTGTTCATGCTCTATTGTCCTTTGAGCAAGGACCTCTGAGTGAGTGGCTGGGCATGCCATCTCACCATGCACCGTCAGTGCATCTGGAATAGTGGAGTCTCCATCCACAACAAGCTGTTCTTCAGAATGAGGAAATCCATCCTCCCAAGGCATGTCCGCCTCCCGTACACCTGGTATAGTGGATACTCCCTCCACAATAGGTGCTTGTAGGTTGACTATATCCAAGTCAACAAATTTGTGAGGAATGACTTCCTCCCAAGGCACTACAGCCTCTTGCACATCCTGAATGGTGGAGCTGTCCTCCACACGTGCATTCATGTTGATTGCAGTTGGATCAACAAGCCGATACTGATCACCTTCCCCAATACCAAGGGCAATTATCCGTCTCTGTTTCACATCAAAGACACCACACTTCTTTTCACATAAACCCACAGAAATATTGGGATTTTCAGTCAATTGACGAATAGATAGAAGATTCTTTTGTAAAGAAGGTGCATATCTAACATTCCGTACCAACAATTTATGAGCATTATTCAATACAATGCATATATCTCCTATCCCTTCTACTGCAAGTGATTCTTCGTCACCTAGTATTACTGATTCAAAACAAATATTTGTAGTAAATGAAACATACCAGTCCCTATGACATGAAAAGTGTGCAGACGCGCCGGAGTCAATGATCCAGAAATTGGTACCACTGTCATGCGAGCATGATGTCGTAAGACAATAAAAAGCATGCGCGTCATCCGAATCCCGTTCTTCTGCAACTGCTGCCACATGTCCCTCTTCACATGGCTTTTTGTTCTGCTGTGAAAGATCATACTTCCGCTTTCGGCAATCCTTCTTGAGGTGCCCAACCTTGTGACAATAATAGCATGTGACCTGATACCGAGTATAAGACTCACCAAATTGACGTTTCCACTTTCCCTTTGACTAAGTGACAAAAGCACTGTTATCCCAATTTTGCCCTCGGGTAAAATTGGATCAACCACGACCCCACACAAAAGAAACCAGAGAAATCATGTTCAAATCCTACAACCAGGCAACAGAGGGACTCTACAATGGAGTGGTAGGGCCTGTGAAAGATCAAACGACCCCGTGCAAGAAGAAATTCAAGAAAACGGTTCTGTCGTTCGAGCCCGTGCTTCAAATCCAACAGACAAGTTACAGGTAGGCTCTACAATGGAGTAACATGGTCGGGGAAAGAGTAAACAAAAGGAAGAAACTAGAAGCTCAAAGGAAAAGAAATGGCGAAGGTTCGAAGTTTTCGGGCTCTGCAAATGATTCAGAACGAGCCCCGAAATTAGCTAAGTATGGAGGAGACAGCGGAAGCTGCCAAGTGTCCAAACGGCACACCTCCAAAGGCTAAATCCAAAAGGCAGACCCAAAGATGTGCGAGGCTTCCATGTGTTTAGAGCTCCAAAAGTTGCACTAGCCGTTGAAAAGTCTTCGACTCAGGGGAAGGTGCCAAGTGTCGGCTCTACGCAATTCCAAGATGGGAGCCCAAGGCAGAGACTCAAACTTGCGCCAACCCTCCATGATGCCAATGGTCAACAGAGGTCAAAAAGGAGAGCGGGCCCAAAATGACCGGAAGGCGCCATGTGTCTTAATGACGCTCCTTAAAAGGAAAAATCTTGAGCGGGTTTTCAAACGAGCGCCAACCCGCCACGTGTCCCAAAGTCCGAAGAGGTGCAGTTAGCTGTTGAAAAGTCCAAAAGCAAGCGGAGGCCTCCACGTGTTTCGACTGCGCAACTTCAAATGTAAAATCTAGGGGCTGTTTTCAAAGGAGCACCAAGCCGCCACGTGTCTAGGGTCAGACTTTTGGCTCCGCCAAGCAAAGGTCTTAGGCAAAATACAAAGGGACACCGTGGAGCCTACGGAAGCCTCCATGTGTCAGTCCGACACAATTTTAGGAGCGCAAGGCAGGGGTTGAATCTCCAAGAAGCGTGAGGCTGCCATGTGGACCTGGTACAGACAGACTTTTTAAATATTGTGCGCCTGCGACCAAATATTCAAATGGCCATATCTTTTGACTAGAAACTCAGATTTGGGCGGGAGAAGACTTTTTGGAAATGTCTTGACACCCTCTACGCCATGGAAACATAAAATATTATCTTTAACAAGTTTTGGTGGGTGAAAAATAAGAAAACGTTTGGCAGGCTAGTAATACAAAATCCGTTGCTCCAACAGCTAGATTGGATTTGATTTGATCCGCCATTCTTCCTCCTTCAACGCGCCGAACAAGTAATTGAGGCAGACTTGACAGATTGCGGGCGGATCCAGAGCGGACATTAAGGGATGGTGGTTGAGCTTTCAAAGCAGGATTTAATGCGTTGCAAAGGTAGTTGAGAAGGATTCAAATTTTTCCCTCCTCTCTCTTATTCTTCCTATATATTGTGAAGGAGGGGCATATTTGAAGGGTTGGTTGTTGTTTCTCTCCTGCCCCCCCTCTCTTTCTTCCTTAGGGTAGAATGCGGAGTCTAAGCCTCCTCCCATGGCTCTGTAATGGCGTTTCTTGCCTCTTGCCCACTGACGATGTACCGTGTAACATTTTGGAGCAATAGAATCTGTTTCGTGATGCATCTGTTCATCCTTGGCTTATTTTGTTCTCTTCTTACCTCTCGTCGTTGCAAGGTATACTGTGCATATTCTGATGTTTGTTGCAGGACCTGGGAGCTGTGTTTAATGGGTTTTGAAGTGGTGTTCTGTGTGAAATCTATCTCTGGACCGTGGTGCATTCTGTCCACCCTCTCCTTTGCTCACCTCTCTCCGCTTCAAGCAGTCGGGTCTGTGATCATCCACTTCCTTTTTGGTGTATCACCGCTTAGTGTAGGCTCTTTCACCCTCTCTCTCTCTCTGTCCCCCTGGAATGGTTAGATTAGGATAGGATAGGTTCTTCCTGCACTGGAGTAGCTTGTGGCAGGTAGATTAGGAGGCAAGAACTGGCTTTCTCCGGAGGTCCATCTCAAGTTTTTCAAGTCCCACAGCTTGAGAGATGGTCCCATGTTGTGCAATCACACCGAATGCCCCGCTTCACAATTAGGCCATTCGGGGGTGTTGTGATTCTGCACTAACAAGCACTCTCTGAATGGTCATAATTAGATTCTGCTTGAAGTTGTCTCCGCTCCTTTTGTAACAGGTAGGAACTCACCTTGTCAAACGTAAGTGTTTGACTTTCAACCATTAAATGGAGTGCCTCCACAAATGACTCATACAAAGAAGGTAAGCTGTTCAAAACCAGAGCCACCATATCATCGTCGTCCACCTGTTTGTTGATGGAAGATAATTGGTCTCGGAGTTCTTTCATCTGAAGTAGGTGCTCAGACAGCGATCCACCTTGTAACTTTACGGAAAAGAGCATGTTATTTAGGTATAAAACCCAACTCTTTTTTGACATCTGATATTTATCCTTCAGACTGGTCCACAACGTGCTTGCTACAATAGCATTGACACTTCCGGTATCATGTCATCTGACATCGAGAACTTGAGAAGCAATAATAGTTCCCTATGACGTTCATCATAATCCGCGAAGTTAGTCGCTAGTCGACTTTCACTACCCGTAATTATTTTATCACAATCACGAAACTCCGCAAGCGTTAAAATCTTATGACTCCATACATTAAAATTAGTGCTCGTTAATTTTTGTGTCTCCGGCAAAGTCAATTGTGAAATATTTGCCATTTTATTATTCCAAAGTAACGGAAATAATAAAATAAAATTTTGCCCCCACACTTAATAAAATATCTTTTTCCAGCAAATATATTTTTGGCCCCTCACCAATAAAACAATATAACTTTATTCCATCAAATATGAAAATAAAGTATTTGCTCACTTAATAAAACAATTATTACTTATTCCACGAAGTAATATTAAATTAAAGCACCTTCAAACTGCTCTCGAACCATATTTGCATTAATAAATATTATTAATGTGAGACTACCTTTGTAGATGAAAATAATATTATTCTACCCAAATAAGAGTTGATTTGCCTTCAAAACTGCCCTAGCGACAGGGCACGTTTTGGTTGAAAGGCTTTTTTTTTGTGATGGCACTTCTGTGCACTCTGCCCTCACGACTGCAGACTTTCTACAAGTTTGCCCGTGATTGACCGTAGACAACCAACCACGACTCGAGCAATGTTCAACGAACAGGAAGATAATAACGTGACTGCAAATGAATAATATGCTGCTCTTGTTTTTCCTTCTCTACGACCCTTTCCAACGTATTACAGGAATGAAACGGATTGCGACCTCACGTTTTTGCTTTGAACCACTATTTTTCACCCAAAAAAAACGACTATAAACACAAGTAGTTTGTGCATTATCAAACTGTGACTGGGCTTCCTCAAACCATGTGCAATCTCCCCTACCCTTCAAGGGCTTCCTTAGGCTGCAAACCTTTGACGCTCTGATACCAATGTTAGCATATACAAAGAGAAGAAAGAATTAGAGAAGGCAAACTGCAATGCTCAATTGACACAGGCAGGTCCAATTTATTATAGGAGGTGGATACACTTAGGTTGAACAGTTACCAACCGTATCACAACTACATAACATTTTTACATGTTATATAAAGCGCTATATTTTAACAGCTTCTTCATTTGATATGAATGAAGGGTTTCTAGAATATTACATTCTTAAGATTTGGTATCAGAGCTGGTTGATCCCAGTCTCTGTGTGGATCCCTCATCCTCTAAGGAGAGTGTGTTGCAGAAGGTTAAGGGTTCATTGCTACAAGTTTGAGTTTGGAGAAACCATAGATGTCCCTGACCTCTTGGAAGCACTTGACCTGCTTCATCACCCCTAGAGTTCTGCGCATAGTTTCAGATCTGCACATATTTGCTGTAGATTAAAAAAAATATAAAAAAATACATCTAACAGTACTGCTACTTTGGCAGATTGATTGGAGGAGGTCCTGCAAGCATTGGAGAGCCATTCAGATAGGGCTCCTCTACACGGTTGGTGAGCTACATGCAGATCTGGATCGAGCCCTCACACTCATCGAGTTGGGACCATTGATATTGCCTTTGCCGAGATGCTTATAAGCTCCCAACGAGCTATCATCAAAGCCAATAAGCTGGCTGGTGAGTTTGCATCAAACTCTTGATCAAATTTGGGTGAGTTGATAATGTTTCATTACATGCATTGGCGAGTCCACTAATCGAGTTGGAGTCTTCCATACTAAATGTGTTGACATCTCTCACTGTCTGGTCAAGCTGCATGCTTCAAAGGGAGATCGAGCATTTTGTCGATGCGTCGACCCTCCTCTACAAAACGACCTCCAGAGCAACCAATAAAATTGACCTTGTAAGCACAAACAAAAGAAAATAAAAACGTTTTAGAGGCAAAGCAAAACAACGGAAGGGAGGAGGAAAATAGAATAAGAGGCGGCCATAGAAAAAAATTCAAAAACAAAACAACGAGGAGAAAATAAAAATAAGGAGCTAAGGTGAAGGTGGATAACTCGAAGCCACGGAGAAACCAAGGCGCATGCGAGCCAGGCAAGCCCTAATTGGGCTGCGTTTTTAAAAAAAATCTGCTTTTAAAATTTTTTTCCATTTTTTGGCTTTTGTGAAAAAAAGTAGAAAGGATAGAACTTTTTTTTTCCATTTTTGGAAAGGGTCCCGGAAAGATATTGAAATCGGAATTTATACAAGTCATAACTTTCAACTGATACCTTAGATTGAGGTGATGTTTTTTTTGAAAGTGTATGGTTTTTCAATCTCTACGTCTTGGTCCAGCATTTAATAAGCTGTCTTGTAAAAATTTCAATTTTTTTTAATCTCCCAATTGGTCCGAAATACCATTTCGAGACTTTTTTGTAAAGGCAAAGAGGCCAAAGAGCCCAAAAATAAAAATAAAAATAGCCTCACGGGAGACTTTCTTTGCAAAAAAAAACAACCTTCACTAAACACTGCCATAACTTTCTTTTAGTTCAGCAAAAAATTACGAAACTTTTTTGGTAAAATTCTAGATTCTGATACGGAATTCATAGAGCTGGTTTAGTTAAATTTTGGTGGACCCAATTTTTTGTAATAAATTTTCCAAGGCTGAAATAAGGTGTAAGAAGGTATAAAATTTGTAATTTTGTACTCACAATGTATCCCAAAAGGGAATTTTTCCATAGAAGAGACAAAATTGTAATTGCACTATCATTATAAAGTGCCAAAAACTTTTTCATTCTCATGGAGCTAGTTGTCTTCGCTTTTCAATGAGAATTTAGGGGGAAAAGATGAAAGAATTGCAAATTCTTCATTGATCGCTCAACAGTGGTATTCCTTACGGATTAGAGCAAAGTGAACGGAGGGTAGTTTTTCGTGCCAGTTCCAATTTCGAGCTATGAGCCAACCCAACAGAGATTTTATTGAGCCAAGAGCCAACCTAACAGAGGTTTTCAAAACGTTCAGAGCTACTCGTTTGTTTTTCGAGCACACGTGTCAACCCAAAAAAGGTTCTAGACATTCAGAGACAGTTCTTGAGCCTATTCCATCTCTTGCATACCGTTTAGAGGAAGTACCTTCATCCAACTACCCCTGTTTAGATGAAATCGAAAGAGACCATATTGAATTAAGGGGGGGGGAATGATAGTCATTTTATTCACCTTAGAATAGGTTTCTTTTAGCATGTGTGCTAATAAATGTTTACCTCATGTAAACATATTTTGTTTTAGAGTTTTTTCTCTCCTATTCACTTCAGACCATGATGAATTAAGGGGGGAATGTTAGGAATAAACTTAGGTTAATTCCTCATTTACTAAGCTGTAATGTTAAAGTAATTACATTTTATTACTTTAACTTAGTTAGCTATTATCTAGTTGTCACATCCTTAGATTAGTGGGGGCTATATTATTGTTAGTTTACTGCTTTGGAATGTTCTCGGATGTGATTAGTTAGGGGCAATATGCTATTTATACGTATTTTCCGTAGTTAGTATATTTGATCCACTTTCCGTGGATGTTGTTATTGTTGTATAATGTCTATAAACATTGCAACTTCTTCATTTGATATGAATGAAGGGTTTCCAGAATATTACATTCTTAAGACATTTTGACTTGGTTGAGGGGTTGATGGTTATTCATTTGACCCCTGACTATGCCATCATTTTTGGTATCAGTGTAAAACTTGAAATTAGCTTTGCATAGAATTGTAAAAATGCCCAAAGGAACACCTCTCAAAAGAGGAAGAGGAGGCCAACCACCAAAAGTTGTTGATTTTGCTGAGATGACGAGCCATAAAAACCAAATCGAATGTTGTGGAAGTAGATCAACAAAGGGTAGTTGTAAAAGTTTGTAAAGAAAGTGATGTTGAGGAGGAACATAACGTACAATCACAAGAATTTGTAAAAGATTCTGAACTTGGTGAAAAGATCATTGAAGCCACAATTTGAAAATGGGAGGTAAGTGAAATATCGATATTGTTTTTTCTAAAATTTGAAATCTTGAGGAGTTGATAGATTGGATTATTGGATCAAAAGAATATTTTGGGTATAGGTAGATAAAGGATCCCTAATGAATTAGATTTGCATGTATCTTGAAAGGTAATGCAATTCTTTGGTGGAAAAATGCACATTTAACAGAAAAGAAGAGAAGAAATGATAAATCCTTGGAATAAAATGGGTTCGAAACTCGGGGGGAATTTTTGCCTTCTAATTATCGTATGAGTTTGTTAAAAAAGTCAAAGAATTTGAAGCAAAAATAATTGAGTGTAAAGGATTATACTAAGGAGTTTTAGTCACGAAAAAGAAGATAAAGAGAAACTACATATGGAAATGGATTTAGCCGTTCTATACAAAATGAACCAAGTTTCCTTGAGTTGTGAATTTGTAGAAGAATCTTATTGGGTGGATTTGAGGGCAGGAGCAAAGTTGTCAAGAAGGCAAAAAAAATGTAAGAGGACGAGACAAGGGAGTTGAAAGAAAAATTGTTGGCAGAGGTAAAAAGTCTAGATAGCAAGAAGGTGAAGGAATGAAAACAAGTTCTTGATAGTAGAAATGAAATTATATTGATGTCCACGAATGACCAAAAGTAGGTCAATAGGATTGGAGAATGCATCCAATTACAATAGAAAGTGCTAGGGTAAAAGGACCCTAGGATTAAAGACTAACTAAATAAAAAGAACAAAGGCATTGGAAATAAATAAAGGGCAAACCTAGAACAATAAAGTCCCAACCCACATGGTTAAGATACCAATGCAAATAGCCATGCAAGGGGAGCAAGAACCCCCAACGAGCATTGGTTGATGAAAGTTGGAAAGATTGGATGGTAGTCCCATCAAACATATATGACCATACAATGGAATCATCTATGTCATCATTTATCATTGTGAAAGGGCCAATGTTGGATCTAATAATGCCATCGGGTAGTGTGTAGGGCTGAGGGGGCTAGGCTGGGTAATCCTAGATGGAAGTAAAACACCCCCATAATCCTTGCTAACATTTAAGGCCGGAGAAAATCTTGTGGTAGAAAAGAAACTCGCAATGTGTGCATGTCCCCATAGTTCAAACAACAATTGAGAAGTAGATTCTCGATGTTGAAGAGAAGATCCATGTTGCAAAGGAGCAGATCCTGTTGTCTAGAGATAGTCTGTTGGGGAATGTTAGTAGTAGTGTTGTGTAGAGATAAGTGCCACTTCACTTACCTACCCCCATGTAATGTCCCCTTTTTCAAACTAGTTCGTTTTGGAGACTTCTAGCCCATTCCACTTCCCGTGGGCAAGAAGGAAGTGAACAAGGTAAGTGTTATGTTTTTCAGTCTTTTTTGTGAGCATTTACATTCTTCTTTCATAGTTTCTCTTATGAGGCAGGCTGGCTGGGTTGTAGAGATGAAACGCCAAAGATAAAGTTAAAAGTAAACATCCTTATGAGGTCGGTTATTGGGGAAGACTACTTAATTGATTTTGGCGCCACCAAAAGGATATAAAAGGGGTCGTTTGGACTCATTTCGGGCATTTATAATATCATAGATTTATACTTGCATGGTTTTTGGGCTGATTGCTCAATTCCTATCCACTAGAGGGCAAAAAATCATTGGTGTGGCACACTAGGAGGACGAAACCCTTCCTTGTGCAAATTGGAGAACGAAAACTCTCCAATTGGTGGTTGCTAAGGGCTTCAAAGAAAATGATTATGTTTGCAGCTAGGGCTTGATAGAGGAAGAGCTACTAAGGTTTCTATATTTATTTTGGACCCTCTCCTAGGGTAGCGACTTTGGTGGAGGAAGAGTTAAGTGCCTTCTATAGCACATTTGGGCAATTGGAGCTGATACTCATCTTCCTCATAATTTATAAGGCTGATTTCATACTTTATTGATATTTTTTGGGTTTTAGAACACTCATTTTCATCCCTTAATGTGAGCTGCACTTCTGATGTTATTTAATTAATTACAACTGTGATTTATCTATTCATTTCTTATTTATTTTGAAGTGTATTGACTGAATAAATATCTGCATGGTTGAATAACATATTTGGAAGCATTTAATGTCATTGTCAACTTGTGTTTGCATGGGAATTGATGCCATTAAGTGCCATTATAGTTCGCTGCCATAAGAGGATTTATACACCTGTGTTCAACTTGTTTAGAAGGGGGTTTGATGCCCATAAAGGGGTAGTTTCAGTTTGCTGCTAGGGTTATATATTTTTTCAGAGCTGCTGTTCTGATTTCTCTCATTTGTGTTTGAGCCCAAACCCTTATTTTTAGTTTCATCCCTAGAAAGGGACATTACACTCCTTCAGTGGGTGAAACAACAATATCCATAGGACAGTTAATGCTGCCAACCTTCGTGATTGTCATAAATAAAGAGGTGATCAGCTCGGGGGCTCTAGGGGCTCCATGTAGGGACTTGCATCGAAGGGTGACAACCTCCCAAAGAAAAAGGGCTAGGCATCATTGGTTCAGGTATCAATAGATAATGGATGGAGAGTTGAGTCTCTGTAAAGATAGTGGTATCTCCCCCAGATCTTGTAATAAATGGGGCACACAAAATGAAGTGGTCCTCAACATACACGTATTGCAGCAAACAAAGATGATAGATCCATCCCCACATGGAATATGATGAGTGGTCTTAGCTCGCAACTGGTGTGAGCACACCATCAACTGACCGAGGGGAAACTTTAACTCATGGGACCAATGACACTGCAGATAGTCAGGACAACAAATGACACCATCCACCACTGGGAAGGAATGCTTTGTGTAAAAGGCAAACATGGACTTGAGCAGTATGGGAGGAGAGGTCAACGTGATCAAGATGTACCATTTGTAGATTTTCTCATTGACAACTTTTATGACGACCTCTCCAAGAAGAACCCATAAGGGGCATTCAAGGAGCACCTAAAATGAGGTAACCTATCAATAGGGATTTTGATAGATGGGAGGAGCAAACTAGTCTTAGAATACCAAGAACATTGGCATGTATTTGGGTCAAATGGTTGCAATCATCTCTGAAGAACATAGGGCCAAGTATGGATACCTCTCACGGATTTGAAGTTGAATACCCCATGGTTTTTGAGTCTGTGAATGTACATCGTAAGCTTGAAGATGGTGTCAAGGCATAGAGGTTGGGTGAAAAAACTCAACCTAGACAATGCATTGAGGAACACTACAGTTTACAACAAATCATTTGTTTGATCAAGAATATATGGACCCTCTCAATCCTATCTGATTCAATGGACCACATACCAGGTCCCCAAACGGTGGACCCATACAAAACCATATGCATGATGATTGTATCGAAGAGACACAACTTCGAAGGGATGTCTTGTAATTGAATTTGAAAACATTGGTGCTCCAAGACAAAAAAGAAAGGCATCCCTTGTAATGGCATGATCGAGAAGTAAGTTTTATACTACAAAACGGTATGGAAAATTGGACCTCCATGTGAGTGTAGGTAGATATGTGATATCGAAAAATTTCCCCTTTATAGAGGAAATGGAATTGGGGAAGAGAACATTTGGAGGTTTTTGAATATCATGACCTTAGTTTTTCTAAGGTTGACAACTAGTGGACAAATCTGACAAAAATGAGCGGAGGGCATCAAGTTGTTTCTACTAAACCATCGAGAGAGTGAGAGAGGAAAAATATCACTAGAGAAAAAGAAGTACGGCCATCACCCCATCATCGTAAAATGCATTCATTATTAGCATAGGTATGTTTTTTGAAGAAAATCCTCTAGCTCATCGTTGTAAATGCTGATGAGGGTTGGTGAGAAAGGGCATCCCTACTTGACCCCAATGGTACTCTTCACAAAGCTAGAAAGATTGAGAGAAATACGAAATTCCCTGACAACTGTCTCATAGAGCCTCTAAGCGGTGGGTAATGTGAGAATTCTGATTTTTGACATCACATAACTAATGGAAAAGGAAATGCAGAAGTCTATAAAACAACAAAAGGCTTTAGAAGATTGACGACGAGCCTCTAGTTGACCCCAATGGTACTCTTCACAAAGCTATAAAGATTGAGAGAAGTACGAAATTGCCAGACAACTATCTCATAGATCCTTTAAGTGGCGGGTAATGATGAGAATATGAATTTCTGACATCACACAACTAATGGAAAACAACCAAATGTCTCAGAACCAAGTCGAAGGACTTTTAAAAGTCTGTACAAAAACAACAAAAGGGCTTCAGAAGGCTGATGACGAGCTTCATAAATAATAATTTTGAAGTGTAAAGATGTGGTCAATTGTCTAGTATTCTCTCTTGAAGCCAACCTACCTCCTTGTCTAAGATGACCTCTCTCATAGTGCTTTGAAAGCAGCATGTCTAAATATTGTGGCATAAAGTTGGCAAATGTATGCCCAACTATAATGGTCTTGTAGTTGCTAGGGGTAAAGATATTCCTAAACTCATGAATGGGATGAATTATGTGTTGGGACCCTAGAAAACAACTTGATTAAAGAGCTTTTTCGACAGGGAGGCTAGGGAATCCACATCATAGTATTGAGGAACTCAACTTGGAAGCCATCGCAATCCATTGTTTTGCTAGTACACAACTTTTGAGTAGCCCTTCTGATTGTACTTGCATAGAGTATAATAGATGATGCTGGTGGACTGGAGATAATGACGACACGCTGGTTTGGGATGTTGTAAAGGGAACTAACATAGAAAACCCATGCGTGTGGGTCAATCTAGAAGTAGGGGTTTTCCTCGGGAGGAGTGAAGCCAAACGGGAACAAAGTGAACCGAACTTGATGGAAATATTACACTTCTACAACCGAGGCTTAAAATTACTCCTAAATGTACAAGTACAGACTCAAGAGCACAACCATAGGTTAAAAACATACTTCTCTTTATTGATTTGCAATAACAAGTTACAAAGATTCATACATAAAATAACTCACACTCATTGGCGTTAACAAGATTACTACAACATTGCATGAAGAAGAAAAATTCGTCGTAGTCCCTCTAGATTGTAGCACAATCCCAACCCCTAGCGCTTTCTGTATGAATTCTCTATTTTGCCCCCTTCCATGTCACTAAGCTCCTTTGCCTGTATACAAAATTTCAAAACATCCAAGAATTCAAATCTAATTGATGTTTCTTAACCTTTTGGAATCTCTTTCCATCTCCTAAGAGCCTTATAAATTCTTTAAAAGAAGAAAACTAAATTGTTCTAAAGCTGTTGACTTTTACAATTCACGTGGGCAAAACTGCCACTTTATGCAATTTGATGATCGCAAAACTGCCTCGGCAGTTGCAAAACAACCACTCAAGCTTGCAAAACCGCCAAGGCAGTTGTATAACTGCCATTGGAGCTTGTACAATCGCCACTTTGTGCAGATCAATAGTTTTAGTCTGCCAATTTTCGGAGGGAATAACTTTTTGCATACAGACTCAAAATCATGTTTTTTTCTTGAAATCACGTAAATATTCAAGAGGAATCCAAATATGCAATTAATTTCAAGTCTAGGGAAGTTCTTGATGTAATTGTTGTCTTTGTCCCACAACTTATCCATTTTAGCCCTTTAACAGACGTAATTACATGCTATGTTTTTCCAGCTATTGAGTAACCGCAACCAATTCTCATAGATTCCAATTACATGTCTGGAACTAATGTTCTCTGATGTCTTACTACTCTTGAAGTGTTGGAATGTTGATGCTTCCCATAGATCAACTTCACCATGTCAAAACAACAAAAGGACCAACTATTCCACACGAACACACACCTACCAGTTTTTTTGTTGATGTAAGATTGTTGTACTCCTTGAATGCTCCTGCATCAAGGAGAGTGCGCATAAAGGTCTTAGGGTTGGTGGGTGGTAGCAAGGAGAGAAATACAACTAGATGTAAGAAATTCATGTTTCTTTCATCAGAGAAGAATTGATAATTTCTAAAAGTGGAGTGTGGGGAAGGAGGGTCACGGGATAGGGAAAAGCGAAGTCTTTGATTCATACTTGTCATCATGCCAACTATTCATAGGACATAATTTCGGTGAGCTAGAGTAGTGCATAGTGTGGGGACACGAGTCAATGACTATGTCATAGAGGGCATGCTGTAAAAATTCATACACAGACTCTATGTTAGGA
This sequence comes from Taxus chinensis, assembly GCA_019776745.2. Taxonomy (NCBI): domain Eukaryota; kingdom Viridiplantae; phylum Streptophyta; class Pinopsida; order Cupressales; family Taxaceae; genus Taxus; species Taxus chinensis. The sequence continues at coordinate 585,469,488 of CM034156.1, read as the reverse complement.
AGAGAAGGAATATTATCCTAACATAAGTTGGGAAAGCTTGACAACATAGTCAATGGTGTACTTAGCGTCAAAATCGATCCTGGTGTGATAATCCTAGAGTAACGTTGAGATTGCATAATCCTACTCTAATTTTTTGTGATAACCAGAGTTCTATTCCATTGAGATTGCCTGCAACCCTATAGAACATCAACGAACAAAGCACATAGAGATTCACATGCTCTTCATTTAGAAACTAGTCCTAGATGGAATTGTTCGATTGGAATTTGTGCCTACCATTGAGCAACTTATTGACATCTTCACTAAGCCCTTGGCTTCTCGTTATCTTCAGTTGTGAGCGTTGCTTAGGGTGAAGGAAGTTGCACTTGGGGGCATTCAAGTTGATGAAGTACTTTAGTAGTGGGGACCCATATTTAGTTTGTTTTTTTTCTTCCTAACCTTTGCTTAAGGGTGGGTGTTAAAGTTGTGTTCACACTAGGATAAAGTATCTAGTTTTTATCTAACAGAATCATGATTGTGTTCTCAATAGTCAAGCTTCATTTTGGGAGTTTGTTTTTTGCAACCAAGTTATGATATGATAAAATAATTTTGGTGCACATACTTGTTTTGTGATTTAACCCTAAAAAAACAAAGTGTTGAGTTAATGTGTTTTTATATATTCATAGGATTAAGGGTTAGATATAGGTGGTATGTTCTGATTATTAATAAAATATCAATGTGCAGATCAGAATATACTATTATTAGCAATTTGCAAGATGGAATATTAGAAACGATAGTTAAGAAGGTGAAAACACAAGCAAAAGAGTACACTTAACTGATTAGAGACTCAACAAGCTGATCTAGCAATGTTGTATTACTGTATAGGTTGAAAATGATCTACAAGTGCTTCGTATGTGAATTTGGGAGTGCAAGTTGAGCAAGTATGAAACTGTTCGAGATGTAAGGAAGCATTGGTCGGTTAAGTACTTAGTGAACGGTTCCATACGGTGATACGTTGGGGTTTTGCAACATTCTGTCTCCTTGCGACTGACTATGATGTGCATCGTCTTGAAACCTTGGTGGCACACGTGTTAAAACCCTCTATATAATGTGAAACAACTTAAAACCTTAACCATGGGTAGGAGACCTTGCAAAAAGGTTAGTGGCTGGGTTGAAGTGCGGTTTTGTGCAATGCCTATGTTGGCAATACTTCGAAGAGGCCTCAAAATGCATTTAGTTCTCCACCTCGCATGTGATATATATATGGATGCAACTAGCTTTAGCATTTGATCATTTGCTATTGCAACAATGGCTTGGAGTATTTAACTTGACTTGGCTTGGATGGTATCTAGCTTAGGAAGTGTGAGTCTATAACCTGGTTGAGCATGCTTCAAACTTGTGTAGGGTTGTTCCTAGAGCGTGTGACTGCTTTTTAGGAATTTAGGAGAGCTTGGAGTGCTTTAGAAATGGTTTGAACTTGAGAGAGCTCGTTGATTGCCATGTGAGGTAAATAGGTGACTTTGACTTGCTTATATAGGTTCTTGTAAGTAAAGTTTCACATTACGGCTGACCTATAGGATATGAACCTACCCATAAATGATATCAAATTGAAAAAGTGCCTGTTGTGTGGCTGGAGATGAACATGCCAATTTTGGATCAAATCGTTGGACTGTTCGGTCCCAAATAGACTGTTGTGTATAGGCAGGTGCTAGGATTTTGCAAAGCTATGGGAATGATGTTTGTGGAGAATATATTGCTATGGATTGATGCAAGTAGCTGGGGGCGACTGAGCAATGGGAATAAGCAAACAAGTCATGCAATAGGGATAAAGATGTGTTATTAAGCTTGGTATGTGTGCACATGTCATGATTTAGGGATAAAGCCAATATTGTCATTGCCAAATGATAAATTGCCAAATTTAGGTGTCTGCATTTTGCTTAGAATTTGTTTCGACAAAATTGTTATTCACAACAAATTGATAATTGTGAATAACCCTATTGGAAGCCTATTTATCAGGTCTTTTTATAGAATGAATTAGTAGAGTGATAATCAATTTGTGGAGTGTGTTAGACCATTCTATAGAGGGATTCGAGAAATTTAGAAAGTGTGAGAGTTTGTACACGCTGATCTGTTATGATCTATTGCAGAAATAAAATACAGATTTGTGTGTTGTTCAGATCTGTGTTGTGCACCTCCTATCTAGATCTTGTAGGCTACTCCCACATTGGCGTGGTGAGTGTTGGGGGCCGTGGTGGGAGGTCGTGGGGAATAGGAGTGCGAAATAGCTTGGAGGTTGGAAGTTAAGGTAGCATGGTTGGCAACTGGGAGCTTATGGGAAATAAGGAATTTCCAGATGTAGGGGATGAGGGATCTGTAAGTGAGAACATAACCCATTACACCAGCTTCTTGCATGGGGGAAACAAGCGAATCTTCTAGAATCAGGGAAACACAAAAGCCCATTGAGAATGCATAGACTCTGAGATTGCCCCGTTTGTAGAAGGTGCCTCCCATAAATTGTGATTGGAGTATTTCCATCCATTGATTCTCTCTGTAAACCAAACTATTTAGGATTTAGCTCCTGAAGACATAACTCATCTTGTGGAAGATCATGAATAGGCGTTTGGTGGGTTTTTGTATGGGCATTGAAGTAGCCCACAAGAATAATATTGGCCAGTAAGGAGTACACAAAGATCTTTGTATAAAGGTCAAGGTATGAATCCCCATCAATGTGCACAGTGAATGGCGATGAGGCGGGGAAAGTAGCATACTATAATGGCGACATCATGGATGGGAGGCGGGCCCTTATGAATTTGCAACCACACATATTTGGAATGACAATCAAAAGCTACTAACAACACTGAGGACCTAAGGTTGTCACAAAAGAGGCAAGCCACTCTACTTGAACCATCAACACCACTTGATTTACGGGTCTTATGTTGGCAGGCCGAGAGCCAAGCATAACTTGTGACTAGAGGGAGGGCCTACTCAAGGTTCTTGTGGGTCTAAGTAAAAAATATAATATCTTGTACAACAACATCTTGGAAGGGACCTTGAGAAAATCATGAGGTACCATTGCAATTCCAATAGGCAATGGAGATACCACTATCGCCTTCTAAGACTCAAGATTGCCATCATGTTGATAGTCTAGAGTGTGAGAACCCGACAGGGGGAAAATCACAAATGATGGCCTTGCCGTCTTGGATAACAACTCACTTGTTTTCATTTTTGTTTGCTACAACCTAAGTACGAGCTTTCCGAAGCTCCTTCACTTGGAGTTGTGACATGTGTATCTAAATAATTTTCTTGAGGGTGGAAGAATAGTTTCTTTTTTCCTTAAAAGCTTTCAAATGCTCTTTTATTGATCGAACTTGGATAACATGGGTGTTGTCTGACAATGTGCAAGCTTTGTTAAGGGAAATATCAAATATCCTTTTAAGTATAAAGATTCATGCAAGAATGTGTGATCTGCTAGTAAGGGATCAACTGGCCTAGAGAGGCCACAAACATGAAGGGCGAGTCCCTTAGTTTGTCATTTCTTCTTCAAACATTTTCATGGACAGTCATCTTGACAATTACAGGTGTCCTCTTCCCTTTAATCAATTGCACCCTAAATTGGTGTTCCTCGACCTGTTTTTCATTAGATTATTGCTGGACCATGTGTCATGTGCATATATTTAACCTAATAAAATTACTCATAGTTACTAGGGGACATGTCCAAGTACGGAAAGACATGGAGAGATACACCATTTTTTAGAACAGAAGGAGATGGGTACTTGGAGATAGTGTGCATAGATATATATTTATGTTATGTGTCAATTTTAGAGAAAAAAATAATATACAACCTAATTTAGCCTAAGAAAAACATTAATAACTATTTAAAGTATAGGTATTAGATGTCGAAAAAAGACAAGAGTAACTATATTGATATTTATCTGTGATATTTTATCATTTAAGGGTCAAGAATACAAAATATATTTAAAAATACAATGAAATGCAAGTCTTTGAGCGAAGTGCTAGTCTTTAAGATGGATATCAATCTTTGAGATGCGTCTCTAGTGGTAGGAGACGAGTCTCTTTGCAATGTTGAAATTTGAAATTACTCTAAAAAGAGCTATTTTTTGTTTAATTAATTAAGATTACAAGATTGGGCTTGTGGGTGTGTAGGCTTGCTAGGGCAAATGCTAGTAGATAAGATATGAAACTACGCCTGCTAGGGTAAAGAGCACTTAGTGACAACACTAGGAAAATAGTAGCACTCCAAGTTTCATGGATGGTTTAGATGAATGCCGAGGATTTTCAAATCCTTAGGGAAGTAGCTATATTTAATAGCTCTCCTACTATTTTGATATACAACCTTAAGTTTATTAATAAGGCAACTTGGTGTCCCCAGATTTTACCCTGAAATCTGAGACTACCCCATGTTAAAAAAATTCGTTCTTTTAAAATAATGGATCGTTTTGCTTGTTAATTGCCAGAAAGTGTTTGTATTGTGTCAAGATATTCCCAGAGAGTCATAGTAGCCAATTTCGCCAAATACCTAGATGCCCGAAATCGTTATATTCTGTCGTTGGGGTTTGCCTACGGGAAATTTTTATTTAATTATTCTGAGCCCCGTTTGAGGCAAATTGTGCTCCGGTTTAACCCTGTTGTGGTCTTACATGTCAATATTCCCATATACTAGTAGGGTTTTAACCAGGAATGAATCCTGGGCTTTATCTGTGACTTCTGGCAACGTTTTGTGTTTTTGGTGTTTTCCCGTTTTGTTTTCTGTGAAATTTCTCTAGGTCAATTCCTTTGCCGGTTTAGTCTGATTTCTTGCCTGGAGTATTTGGAGATCATCTATGGACGTTATGCCAGAAGGAATTTGCCATAGGAGGTCTGGTTCTCTCTGAAAAGATGAAGTCATGCACGAAAAAGCTTCTTCTGGGCAGGTCGCATTTTTGGGAAAAGAAGGTTTTAAGCTACAATGGGATTTTTGGTAGCAGCAGGCAGGTAAGAATTTTGTACTGCCTAGCAGGGTACTTTTTCCATGGGGGCAAAGCCACTTAAGTCATGATGGGATTATTAGAGGCAGCAGGCAGACGAGAATTTCTTACCTGCCTTGCAGGGTGAAAATTCCCATTGTGAAATAAAAGAAAATCACTTAAGGCATTGATGGGAATTTCTTACCTGCCTTGCAGGGTAAAAAATCCCATTATGAAAGTCAAACAACTTAAGTGGATCATGGGATTTTTGGAGCTGCGGTGTAGGGTGAATAATCCCATTAGAAATTGACTTTTAAAAATAGAATTCACCCTTGCCAAAAAGTGCGACCCACCTTGGGTGAATAATAATGCATTTAATAATATTTATTAATATTTATTCACCAATTTTGGTGCCCAAGCATGAGGAAAAGTCAACGCATGATGAAAGGATAAAGAAGATTGGAAATAAAATTCTAAAATTAAATAAATTTAATTTATTTAATGCAGCCCCCTCTCATGCAAAAAAGTGCGACCCATATTGATGAGAAATAATACTTTTTAAAGTATTAATTAATGGAATTAATTCCTATTTTTGGTGCATAAGGTCAAAGCACACTGTGAAGTCAATGTGGACTGGAAGTAGAAAGCTAAAATTAAATAAATTTAATTTATTTAATGGCAGCCATGAGCATGCACAAAGTAGGTGCCCAAATTGAAGAGAAAAACATGTTAATTAATTAATTAATTGCCAGGAATAGGAGAGGCAATTATTAATTATAGAATGGTGAAGGTTATATAAGAATGGGCTGCCATAATGATGAATTAATTAATTCTTCAACAAGGAAGTGCAGCCCAGGCAATTTTGGCGCCCAATTAAGGAGGAATTTTGCACAGAAGGTGTTTTTACTGCTGGAAGGCTTCAAAGTTTGGCGCCTAGGTTTGAAGAAGCTTGAATTAAATCTGATTAAGTGTCTGCATAGTGGTACAGGTGCTCAGGTGAAGTTGACAAAATTCATGCTTGCTTTGCATGCAAACAAAACATCAAATTTTGGGGCAGCAGGCTTGATATATGCAGATTTTTATAATTAAAATCAAGTGTTCATGTTCCGGTTGTCATCTTTGTCTGAATTAATTGCAGGAATTCATTTCAGGTGCTTTTATAAGAGAAAGGGAGCTTAAATCAATGTCCAATACATTGAACATATCCTCCGAATCTGAAGAAATCTCCAGATCTGCACTGGTTGTAAAGAATTCCGGTTGAATAAAAAGAAAAAGAATTGCTCAGACAAAGATCGCTCCAGCCATGGCAAAGCGGGATGAACGAGAAAGATCAACATAATCATGCATAGATCCAGATCCAGATTCAGATCCAGATCCATAATTGCAAAGGCTTCATCCTCTTGTTTCGAATGCAGCCCGTGAAGAAGTCAGTGCATGGAGAATTCCTTCCAGGACCTTGTGCATGTTCTCCCAATCTTCCAGTTGAAGCCTTCATTGAATTTGCATTCACCTGGAGTGCTTTCCAGAATTTTTAATTGCTCATATGCAATTAAAAATAAAAATGATGAGTTATTTACGGCAAACATTGCACTGATGCATGTACTGGAGAAGAACTGCAAAAGCTTCAAGGATAAGAGGGAAGACATGTCAAAGGCAATACCCGCAAGACAAATCACAGTCACTTGCTTCCAGATCCAGCCGCTTCCAAATCCAGCTATTTCCATATCCAGTTTGGTGAGAATCAAAGGCAAAAGAATCAACTGCATGCAAAATATGAAAAAGGACAAGACTGCAACTTTCCTCTTTCTTCTTCTTTCTCTTATTTCCTCCGACAAAGTAATTGAGTGATCAATTAAATTATAAAACTTAAGTGATTGGTTTAAAAGTTATTACTTGAAGAAGTCAACTACTTGGAAATAGGTGGCAGACATGCAAAATAGAAGGTTTTATCTTCAGTTGCAAATCATGCATGTCATGCAAAGAGGAATTCTAGGAGGGAGATTGCTAGTTGTTTCCTTTCCGACTTCCACATGTGCCAGTTCACTAAAAGCTTCTGACTTGTAATTGCCCCTCTACATTCTATAAGTAGAGGAAGAACCTACAGATTAGAGGATCAGAATTTGTAAGCAACATTCTTGTGTTCCAGACTTTGTGCTGAAACCCCTGATAGCTATTTGAAGCAAAGGAATACAAAGGAGCAGATTTCCGGAGAACTTTGTGTCACGGTGCATTTTGTTTCTAGCTTTTTATCTTAGACATACTTATAAACTTTGTGTTATTTTAGATCTAGATCTTAAGGCTGCCTTTGCTTATAATTTTGTGTGTGTTAATATCTATTGGTTCCGTCTATGTGCATGCAATCAACTCTGTAATCTATTGATTGGGTTGCACATCTTCCCTCTTTCTTTCCTGTTTTTATTATTTCCTTCTTCTTTAGATATTTCTTTCTTTAACAACTGCTTACTTGCTGCAAAACTATACAACTATGGTTCATGAGCTGCATGGTTAAAGTAAAACCCCTAAATAGATACTAGCATATTTTATTGACAAATCTTACATGGGAGCCTCACCGGTAAATGAGGGAGATTTATCTCATGACTGCCTAGGTTTTCAGCTATGCAGAAAATCTAGCCAACACAATTGATTAAGCCCATTATTAACTAAGCAAGGTGTGGTATTAGTACTAAGTGCTATAATATTGTCACCATAGTCTTCTAGTTGAGGCCCACTAGAGGTCAAGAAAAAGTGTGTGCACTAAAATTCAAATAATAAGAATGCCCCCTTTAAATCTCTCTTTGGTAGGGTTCATTATAAATGGTGCACTAGTAAGTATTTATCTTAATTTAATAGTTAAATGATTTAACAAGGAGTTATATTTAAAAGTAAAATTTACATTATAACGTGGGTACTCACAAAAGTCTAAGGAGGGGGATGAGTCATGAGAGGAAAAACATAAAGTTTAATTTAAAAGTTTTCCACTTGTAAGAGCTTTGTTGGAACAAATCTCCACCATTGAATCTATTTTAAATCCACACCCTTAGATCTAAGAACCCAAAAGTTGCACTAAAAATCCGTAAGGGAAACAGAAGTCAACCCATTCATACTTTTTGCCTTCATTTGTTTCAGGTTTAGCTCAGGGAGGAGAGGAAGAAGATGGGGAGTCTTATTGGATATACACAAAGTATATATCTATTTTTTTGTTTTATTTATATACAAGTGGGTATTTATCTTAAATATATACATACATACATATATATATATATATATATATATATAGCTATGTATGTGTGTGTATATATATGTATACACACACACATAAGTGTATAAACAGACATGCATATACGCTGAAAGTAGATATAACTAGCAATTGTGTATGAGTTGCAAAGTACACCGGAAGGGATTTCAACGTTTGATTTGCTAATTTTATTTTCAATATACTAATTTATTTTCCTACATATGCTATGGGTTTTTGGTCAAACAATGTGTCTGGCCACATTGAAAATCATCAAATTCGTAATTCTAAAATAACTGCAAAATAATAATAAAAGAAGAGAAAGAATAAAGATATCCTTTGAACTCTACCATTAAAAACTTTAATAAATATTCTGTGAGCAAATAACACTAACCCTGTTCTGGAATAGAATGATTATCTGGGCCTGCGACCACCAAAATAACAGAAGGAAAAAAACAGTATGACCATTTGGTTCTGTAACAGCTGAAATACCAGCCCTCATAATTATACAACAGAATAATCTGCAAATCAGAGGAAACTGTTTACGCATTCTTCGAACTTGCCTTTGATAAGAATTGTACATGAGTGAAGGTTTTTAACATTCTCGAATCTCTACAAAGGTGTAATTTTCTTCCCCAAGTACATGTTCATATACAGGTCCTGCCCAACAAAGCACATCTGGAGTCAGGTCATCACCAGAATTAACAGCCTCACCACCACAAGTGAGCATCAATCTTTCCATATTCCGTCTCTTTGCTCTCCTCAGAGCTACAATCAGCAAATTAAAAAAGAGCATTACTCAGACATGGATGCTTATTTTCCTCTGCAACAAAAGCCAAACAATGTCTACATTAGGAGTCAGTCTAGAATCATTATCAAGAATGAAAGTGTTTAAGCAATTCAAAGTTTCTTTGGCAATTGTAGTCCTCTATAAGTCCATAGAACAAAAGGAAATTCAGTTAGGCGGATATTTCAGGTTGTACCGAGATGATAGCAGCGGAAAGTCTAGCCACTCCTAAGAGGATTGATAGCTCTAGGGCCTATGGCATAAAGAACAGAGAAGAATATTCTATCAGAGAAAAAAGTGGCCTCCAAACTCCACCATATGGCCACAATAGTACAATTTTTTGATTGACTTTTCCAAGAAAAAAACTTCTTAGTGATGGTCCAATATATGTAAAATTTAATGTCGAACTAATTGTTGTTAACTCATGGATTTTACAGCCCTGGCTGCGAATATCGAATGCCTATTAGTGTACAAACAATGACTTTTCTGTATTGGCCAAACACCCATGGGTAATGTTGCTAGTCTATCACTGAAATCTAATTTACATCTTTAAAAATGATAGAAACACTCACTATGAACTGTATGTGTGTTTGAATCATGAGTTGATAATGTATAAGTGGAATCTTTCCCTCCATTACCCCTGCTGATGTAAGTTTATTAATTACGAACTTTGTGGAATGTATTAGTATATTATAACATCTATGATCTCACAATAAAAGTGAGTTTGTGTCTTGTCTTCATTGTGAAGAGTTGAGTTCGGAGGTTAAAGAATGTTGTAATGTGGATAGGAGCATCTTTGTGATGTGGGAATAAGGTTTATCTTTAGAGAGTAAATTTCTCTGTATATTGTTAAAGCTGTGCAAGGGTTGATAACATAAGTCTGCATATCTTGATTAAAGGCAGAACAAGAACAACAACAAGGCCTTTATTCCCTGCTACTTTGAAGGAAACCACAGAAGGTGGGTGTCTTGATCTAATAATTATACTTCACGTATTAACGACACAACCATAGGTGGATCAGTGAGGAAAAGGCAACAACGTAATGGCAAATGTTACAGGTGAACATGACTTCAGATATGGAAGGTTCAAACAAAATAAGAGGTTACTAGGCCTGCCATCCATTGCACATTACTCCAAAAGAAACCATTAATTACACAACAGTCCATTTAAAACAAGAGACAAAACTAAGTAGGTGGGGTTGGGGCATGAAAATCAAAAAACTAGATTGCTCTTAATTTTGAACCTCTGTAAATGGCTAAGGCTGCCATTGTTGTGTCAGAAGTTAGAACTTAGCAATACAAGCCTTAATTCTATGCCATAATAAATCAGGCTTTGCTGGTAAAAATGAGGCAGTTGTCTAAATCACCAGTTTAGAAGGTTGCACATGTAGCTCTTACTGGGATTTAGTATCTTCCCAGAGTTAAAGATTTGGGTAGTCGGATAAATGAGTCTCTGGATTTGGTCAGCTATTTTGGTAATTTTTGTGAAGACTAGTGATGGGCAGAGTTTTTTTTTTCCTCCCTCTATGGTTGTGACGGTGGGATTGTTGTGACTGAGAGTGCCAAAATCGCTGAGACTGATGAAAATTTCATTTGTGCTACATTGGATTGGTGGCCTCCTGAAAACTGTGACTATGGCAGATGCAGTTGGATTCAGTCTTCCATTCTCAATTTGGTAAGTATTGCCTTTCTTCTTTGCTTTCTCAGATTAATGGGCAACCCTTCCTTAATACCCTTAAAATTCAAACTTCATATTGTTGAGGGGCAACTAATCGCGGTGCCTGTGTTAACCTCTATTTCAACTTGTGACTAATCATGCCTATCAATGGAAAATTGACAATTTGTGGTTTTTTATGGAGCTTTATTATTGCGAGACACATTATTGCCAAATTGGATTGAGGACATTGATTCATCAGGCACATCCTTGTATTGTATGGGTGTGTGTATTTTTGTTTTCAGGATCTTGGAAACCCAACTTTTGCATAAGCCATACAAGGTACACTCTTGCATTCTGGGGTCTCAACTCTCAAGGATAGCAGATCTGTTCATTGTTGTATGTTTTAAAGTATTTGTGGCTGTGGGAATTCACATAAGAAAATGGCTTCCAAGGGTATAAAAACAGCCCTACCCATCCCCAAAACCAAGGGCCATTATTTCACACAAAATCTGGAACTCTAGAAACTTGAAATTCGATAAGAAAAAAACCGTTTGATAGCAGGGTTAGAACAGGGCACCAAAGGTCTTTCCAGGCAAGCTTGATCCAGCGGTGGAGCTCCGACAGAAATGGTCTCTTGTCTGGAAATCTTCCCACCAGTGAAGAGCTCCACATCTCCTTGGCAAAATGACCCCTGACATCCTCCGGGAAACACAATTACACTTAGATCGCTGCTTGACAATACCCAAACAATAGGAAGTTGGCAATGTGTCTGAAGAGATGAGGTGTAGTGCTGATAGAGATGAGGTGTAGTGCTGATAGAGATGCCATCCTTGTTGAGATTACTGTAAAATGAATAAAATGCTGCTGCCCTTACGGCATTCCTTCACTCTTATCTGATCTCTGTGATATTAATCGAATCTGCCTTATTCTCTATCCACCACCGTCTTTTTCCTCTGCATGTCATAAATGCAAAATCAGATCCCTGCCACAAAATTCTTTCACTTTTTATGTCATAAAAGTAAAATCAGATCCTTGCTAGAAAATTCCATCAGAAAAGCATGCTGGAAAAAGCTTGACACTTTCTGGCAGGGTTTCCTCACCCTCCTGTGTAATGATTATTATATTTTTATTAACATTTTTTGGTGGCCAAGGGCAAAGGAGCTTGAGCTCAAACCATGGGTGGGAGGTGGTTTCCCCGACCCATATAAATACCCTCCCTATTAAATAAAGTGGGGTCAGGCCTATTCCGATCCTCTTCTCTTCTTTTTAAAAAAATAATCTGCAGGCCTTCATGATTGAGGCCTGCGATACTTTTTTACTCATTTTATATAGTATAGGGGAAGGTGGGGGTCCTGCCCCCTGCACCCCGCACCCCCGTCCACTTCATTTAATATAATAATCAATTCTTTTTTGGTTTGGGAAAGGTGGGGTCGTGTGGTCTGACCCCATTACATATATACTTTTTTGTTGTTAATAGTTTTTTTGGGTAAATAAATTATAGTGGTTCCACACACACATATATATTCAAGGAGAAAATCAAAAGGTCAAATGACCTAAGGAGATTTTTTTTTTAGGTTGTCCTTTTTAAAATTATTATATAAGTATTTTATCTAGTAGTTTAAAACTTTTTTCGACACTATAAATATATAACATTTTTAATCTTATAAGCCATTTCAAGACGCAGTAAAGAGGCTTATTTGACTTCAGATAGTAAGGCAAGTGCTTAGAGACAATTGAATGGGACACACACACACACACAAGTACACACACAGAGAGATACATATGTATGTATGTGTGTGTATATTTGCAACCCTTAATAGAAGTTCTACTTCACTTTATTTATGCACTTAAAAAAAATATTTATGTATGGGCCATTGGGTTCTGGATGTGTGTTGCTCTGTCGAGTGATTTTTGAGTGAACGAAGGGAGTGTGCCTATCTAATCTGAACTATAGGGTGGGTTACCGAACTATCAAAATTTTATCTCACAGGCTTGACTAGACTCAGACTTAGACTCTAGTTGTATGGGTATGGGTATGAAGATCTCACCACCAAACTCTTTTTTTTCCTTTTACAAAGTAAATGAGTCATTTTATAAGCAAAAAAGCATGTGAGAGAGATTTTGTAATACCTAAATCGCTGATTTTCGCATTCATTAATTTAAATTTTTAACAAAAGGACTAAGGGAAAGAGAGATGATCTTCAATGTGTAAGACAATCCACTCACACTAACATACTTAAATTTTCAAACCACAACTCAGTTCCCTTTTTAACTTAACAATCAACTTAAACGAAAAATGCATTACAAGCAGGCTTTCAAATTATATACGTTTCTGAGAATCATTCCTATCAAAACAATCACCTTCAAAACCAAGGATAGATAGAGAGTTGAGATGAGTTTTTTCCTTCCAAACAAGAATCCTCTTTCAAATAACTTAACTCACAATGCTTTTGCATACATATAATTTTCCCTTCTTACTTTTTAATGAGGGAAAGATTCTCTGTAATTCTCATTTACACAATGAATTTTAAAGAATTTTCTTTTTGATCCATACTTTCCAGTCAAGTAGAGAGAGAGAGAGATATAAGGACTAGAGCTAGTTTGAGTCTTTTCTAGTCCTACTCATAATGCATTCAAGCTAACAAGAGAGTTACTCATACTTTCAAAGAGACAATTTTATATTCCTATTCATTCATTCAAACTTCTTTACTGTTATACGAAGGATGCCAAATAATCATATTTTACAAATTTCAATTAAAACACTGAGCTTTCAAACAACTAGTAATATCCAAGTGAACAAAGAGAGACTACATAATCACAAGGTTTACTGCAAACTCTTTTAAGTGAGCTAAGAGTATTTTTTTTCTTTACAAGTCCTCACGAGTCACAAGAAGACAAAAACACCATGACAAAACTTTAGACAATATTATGTTATTAAAACTTTTATGTAGCTCAAGAATAAAGTCTCATAACTCAAATGACCAACACTTCCAAGCAAGAACACCGCCAAAAGCACACAAAAAGAGGCTCGAAAAGACTTTACATTAAAGCTTCCCAAACACCTACAAGTAACGCAAAAGCTCCAAGCTCCATTCTTAAGAGACCAAAGGAGGAAGTGCATCCCATCCAATAGGCATCATTACCAAATACTCATCTTGTGAGCACCAAGCATAGCCTCCCCCAAGTCCAAGGGAAAGAGGCATGCCTAGCTATATGAACAAAATTTTATCAAACAAAAATAAGAGGATTTTCTAACTCCAAGATTCTACCAAAACAGAGACAGTACATTAGCACGACACAATGATTGTTGGAGCACAATAATAGCTACCAAGGCAATCCAACAAGGGGAAGATATGCTAGCACAATTGCTGCGAGTCACAAGATATAGGTAGATTTTCAAGACATGTAACAAAGAATTTCCCAACTTAATTGACCTCCATATATCCCCAATATACATCCCCTTTCCCTAAGAGAGCCAAAGTGGATTTTCTACCTTCTCATGAGGTTTCATTTCTTCTACTTGGGAGAAAAATGCACCGACCCCAAATGGATGCAAAATAAGCACACAAAAATAAGAGATGTGAGGTTCTATGGGATGAATATCACTCCCACTTACAACCCTTATGGCTTGAATAAGCAAACCAAGAGCAAGTTCGGAAATCATCTCCTCTTCCCTCTCTCACATGCTCCATGTTGGGTGGATTGGGAAAGCACAAAAACACTCTCAAACCACAAAAAAGTGCAGCCCAAAAAGAGGGCATAATACAAATAAAATCCAAGAAAAATAAAAACCCCATTTCCCACAACATTCCTCGTTTCAACAAGCTTTCAAAAAAAAGAAGCATGAGACAATCCTAAAAACAATGTTACTACAATGAAAACACACAAGAAGAAGAAGAGTTTTGTTAATACTAGAAGCATAGAGATAAAACAACAAGAAGAAAGAGATGCACAAAATTGCACTGATTCGAATGACCCACGCAAATTCATTTTATTGAGAGGAGCAGTTACATTTAGTTACAACTATTTGTTGGTTATCTTAACAACTGCTTGGAACCGTACATGTTTATGTCATATATTCAACACCCCCCCTTAATGACTAACCTTGAAACAACATGAAGTTTATCTCTGAACTTGACAAACAACAAAGGACCAAGAGGTTTAGTCATTACATAAGTAGGCTGAGCTGCAGGACAAAAATGTAGAGAGATTTCACCAGAATCAACCAATTGGCGAATATAATGATGATGAATTTCAATATGTTTAGAGTGGGCATGATAGATAAGATTCTTCACCATTTTTAGAACACCTTGATTATCACAAAAGAGTGAAAGAGGTGTTGCAACACCCTGGGGAAACTGAAAATCAGTCAGAATCCGACGAAGCCATATTGCTTCGCAACTGGCACTAACAACAACCTTGTATTCTACTTCCGTAGAAGAGATGGCAAAAGTAGGCTGAAGTTTACTTTGCCAAGAAACAACTCCTGAACCAAAAGAGAAGATATATGCTGTGGTAGATCGTCGAGTATCTACAAATCCTCCCCAATCAGAGTTAGTATGGCCAATCAACCTGAAATCTGCAACTCTCTGATATAGAATGCCAAAGTCAAGAGTTCCTTTGACATATCGTAGAACTTGTTTTGCTGCTCCGCAGTGAATGAGTTTCGGTTTAGATAAAAACCGAGAGAGATAGCTGACAACAAAACATAGATCCGGTTGTGTAGTTGTTAGATAGATCAAACTACCCACTAACTGTCTGTATAATGATTCATCGACTGGTGGTGAATCATCATGAGTTGAGAGTTTCAGCCCTACCTACATAGGTGTAGAAGAAGAATTACAATCATACATTTGAATTTTTTGTAGTAGGTTAGTGGCATACTTAACTTGGGAAATGAAAATCAAGTGATCAAGTTGCCTGAATTCTACTCCAAGAAAATAGTGGAGGCCTAAATTAGTCATGTCAAAAGCAACACATAAATCTGATTTTACCTTATGAATTGCAGCATCTCCACTACCGGTGATGGCAAGGTCATCAACATACACAATAAGAATCACAATGTCATCATCATTGCTTTTGACATAGAGATTCGGATCAAAATGTGAAGCTTGAATCTTTGAGATGTTTATCTATTTTTATGTATCAGGCTCGAGGAGCCTGCTTAAGTCCATACAAGGACTTAATGACTCTGCATACCAGATGCTCACTACCACGAGCCCGAAAACCCTCAGGTTGTGTCATATACACTTCTTCCTCCAAATCTCCATTCAGGTGCTATGTATCTTGTGATATATATGCAAGGTTCTTATCATCAAGAAAGCACTTTTGACATCCATTTGATATACTTTTGAACCAAACTGAGCTGCAAAAGAAAGAAGTCGAAAAGTGACCATCTTTACAGTAGGAGAAAATGTTTCTTCATAATCTATCCCCTCCTGTTGCAAAAATCCTTTCACAACGAGTTGAGCGTTGTACTTATCCAAAGTACCGTCTGCTTTGCACTTGATTTTATACACCCATTTACAACCAATGGTGTGTTCCCCTGGAGGTAATGGCACCAACTTCCAGGTATTATTTTTATTCAAGGCATCATACTTTAGTTGCATGGCAGTTTCCCATTCCGGTATGCCTCGTGCTTTAGAGTATTTCTGTGGCTCATGAATATGCAGAAGATCAGAAGTAAGAGAAAATTGAGCGTGCTCAGAATAATCAATTTGCTTACCAGTTCGGCGAGACTTTCCATCTAAGAGAGAAGACATTTCTTCCTTCCTCAAATCTTGAATAGTGGAGTAAAACCACCTAGGCCTCCGCTGAACTGAAGATGTGGTGGCTGGTTGTGGTGTTTCTAGAAGAGAAACCAACGGAAGTTCCGGAGGAGAAACCACTGGAAGTTGATTTCCTAGAGACTCAACAATCTCAGTGGGAGATTGGACAGACTGTCCTGGAGTCTGTGGAGGAGTATGAGAAGAACAAGATTCATGATCAGGCAAGGAAAGAGTACCAAACTTTGTTATGACCCCTAGCTCATCGCTGCCCCTTGGCTAGTTCCCTTGCTGATTACAACCAAAGAAAGACTTTGTTTCTTTTACATCAACATCTCGACTAATAATGATCTTATTAGTGGAAGTACCAATCAACTTATAGGCTTTAAATTGATCACTATAACCAACAAAATAATATCTATAACATTTGGAATCTAATTTACTCTTATTTTCAGGAACCAAAGTATAAGTAGCTGAACCAAAAACATGAAATGTTGATACCTCTTGTTTGATGGTGGACCAATCTTCCTCCGGTGTGATGTCCTACAAAGCTTTGCAAGGACTCTGATTGAGTATATAAACGGCTGTGTTAACAACTTCTCCCCAATATTTATAGGGCACACCTCGATTGTGCATCATGTATCGAGCCATCTCCATGACGGTTTTGTTCCTCCATTCTACCATCCCATTCTGCTGCGGGTTATAAGGGGTTGTCAACTGGCGTTGAATTCCTTCTTTACTGTAGAAATCTGCAAATTGTTTAGAGGTGAACTCACCCCCATTATCGGATCTCAAAGTCTTGATCCGGCGGCTCGTTTGATTCTCCACCAAGGCCTTGAAATTGACAAAAGAAGCAAAGCAATTAGATTTCTTCTTCAAAAAATAGACCCACATCTTTCGAGAATAATCATCCACCAGCAAGAGAAAATAACGTGAACCAAGGATTGTGGGAGTCTTCCACTATGGCTCACATAGATCAACATGTACAAGATCTGAGAGCCCCTTTGCACGCCAAGCACCTTCAGAGGGAAAAGGCTTCTGCTTTTGTTTTCCTGCAAAACAACTAACACTCATGTCCTGTTTCTCCTGAATAGGAGGCAAACCAACAAGCATGTTGGCTCTATGAAGGTGGGCTAAATATTGAAGGTTGAGATTGCCATATCTTTCGTGCCATAAAACACTGGTATTGCCTTCCACAACTAAGGCATGCAAGTTGACCGTGGTAGGATCAAGAAGTCTATATAGACCACCATGCCCAATTCCCAGGGTAACAACCTTATTTTGCTTGATGTCAGACATAATACATTGTTTACCAGAAAAATTTACAGAGATATTGGGATTATCAGTTAGTTGACTGATAGATAACAAGTTCTTATTCATGTTAGGCACATATCTAACATTTTTTACAAGCAATTTGATATAATTATTTAGCATAATACGAACATCCCCAATACCCTCTACAACATGTGATCTTCCATCTCCTAAAGTAACTGAATCAGAAGAACAAGAATTAAAATTGACATACCAGTCTTTTTGACACATGAAATGCCGTGATGCTCCAGAATCAAAGAACTAGCATCGAGTAGGGCTGCCATTACCCGTGCAAGATGCGATGAGAGCATATTCTTCTTCCGACTCGTGTTCAACTGTAACCACATGTGCCTGCCCCTTTTGCTTCTTCAGGGCATTGAGTCGTTTCCGATAGTCCTTCACATGACCAAGTTTGTGACAATAATAACATTTTACTTGATATTTAGGAGAGGAAGAGGATGTCTTAACCTATCGTTTACACTTTCCTTTAGACTGAGCAGCAAAAGCGCTCTCAGATTGTCCAGAAGTGGACTCTGGAGCTTGTGTCTGTTTTTGTTCCTTTTGCAACAAGTAGGAACTCACCTTGTCAATCGTAAAAATTTGACTCTCTGCCATTAAATGAAGTGCCTCCACAAATGAATCATACAAAGAAGGCAAGCTATATAGAACCAAAGGCACCATATCATCATCGTCCACCTTTTTATTGATGGAAGACAACTGGTTTCAGAGAGCTTTTATTCGAAGTAGGTGCTCAGATAGCAATCCACCTCCTTGTAATTTTACGGAAAAGAGCATATTTTTCAAGTATAAAACCCGACTCTTTTCTGATGTTTGATATTTATCCTTCAGACTGGTCCACAACGTGCTTGCTATAGTAGCATTCCACACTTCCGGTATCAAATCATCCGACGCTAACAACTTGAGGAGCAATAACGCTTCCTTATGACGTTTGTCATAATCCACTAAGTTTATCATTGGTCGACTTTCATCACCCGTGATTAGTTTATCACAATCACGAAACTCTGTGACCATCAAAATCTTATGACTCCAAACATTGAAATTAGTGTCCGTCAACTTTTGTGAGTCAGGCAGAATAAGATTTGAAATATTTGCCATTTTATTATGAAAATAATAAAAATGGAAATAAAGTATTTTGCCCACCAAATAAAACAAAATCTCTTTATGCAAATACGTGGCTGGGAAAGTATGTTATGTAAATACGTGGCAAGTATTCAAACAACCAATACATGGCAAGGGGAGATAAATTATGAAAAAAATAGTTTATTAAATCTTTTGCTCCCAGACTTCAGATTTTTCCTCTGCCCTCACGACTTGGTATTTTGCACCTGCAATTGGTTTCTGCCTCACGTATTCTGCCACGACTTTCTCCAACCGTATTACCTTCAATAGGAAACTGGATGTCTGCAATTTCTGGGCACGTTATATCCACAAAGAAGGGCACGTTTTCATACTAGCAGGTCACGTTTTTGTTCACACCGTGACTGCCTTCCACAGGACTTTTGCCTTTGTTTATACCAACGACTCTGCCTTCATACAACGACTCTGCCTTCATACGATTTGTTCACGTGTCTCTAGGAACCCACGATTCTCTAAGTAACAGCGAAAAACACAACTCCTTTCTTCTGCCCTTGCGTCGACCGTACCTCCCATCGACCTCTCCTCTCACAATTGCTTCCTCCAATGGTGACTAACTGCTCTGATACCACTGTTAGTATTAGAAGCATAGAGATAGAACAACAAGAAGAAAGAGATGCACAAAACTGCACTGATTCGAATGACCCAGGCAAATTCATTTTATTGAGAGGAGCAGTTACATTGAGTTACAACTATTTGTTAGTTATCTTAACAACTGCTGGAACCGTACATGTTTATGTTATATATTCAACAAGTTTGGGATCTACATTTATTAAGAAAAACAAAAGCAAAAAGAGGCTTTACCTCAAGCCCTTATGGTCTCCATTGATGAAGCAACAATTTCTCCACCCAAAGCTTCTACTTCCCAAAGCAAGCTCCTCAAAAGTCCAGAATAAGCTCACCAATCCAAAACAAGTTCTCCCAATCCAAAATTAGCTCTCGAAAAACCAAAACAAGCTTTCACAATCCAAAATAAGATCTCCAAATGCCAAAAAGTTGAGGTATAAATAAGAAAGAACACCAAACTCACAACCAATAGGGAATGGACACATGTCCATTACCTTCCCAAGGAGTCCAATCTCTCTTCTTACAAACCCATCGACATTCTTATTTTTACAATAATTTTTCTTACAAATCTCACGGGCTTACTTGCCCATGTAAGAACCTACAAATTTGACCCAGAAGTATGGATTTTCTCAAAGTGATCTTTTCAAGGTCGTTAATTGAGTCCTTTTTGGTCCAAAGTCAAGATAACCCTTTGCAAAATCCGACCAACCCCTAGATATAAGTTTTAGGGCCTCATAAGCATTAAAAAGGTGTTCTTGTTTGTAAGATACTCAACTTTTTTGCATTTGAAGGTTCAAATTCGAGTTTTAAGGTTGATTTGTTGTGATTAGGCATTGATCTAACTTTAAATCATAATCATATGGGTTTATGAAAAGGTTTAGAAACTTGGGCCTAAATATAAATAAGGGAATAAAGTGGTAAATAACTAAAATAATAAAACTAATAAAATACGATTGACTAGTTAATTGAGTCCTTTTTGGTCCAAAGGTCAAGATAACTTATTAGGTGTTGATTATAAATAAGGGAATAAAGTGGTAAATTCTAAAATAGTTAAAAATGATAAAATACAATTAACTAACAAATGAGCAACACTAGGAACTAGTTAATAAAAAATTAAAGCTCTGAAAAGCTTAAATCAAGGCTGGGTAGGTTTGTTTGTGCATATAAGCGAGGGCATGTCTGACTCCCTTGTAATCCCGCTTTGGCGTTAGCTATCACCTGCACACTCTATGCTAACATCAAATACATCTAAGGAAAAAAGCTAGTAATCTAGAATCGATATACATGTGAAATTGTATAAAATCAATAAGGTCAATATCAATGAGATTAACAACTTTAGTTAAATATAACGACATACACCCACAATCAATATCAGAAGCAATATAGTCCTAACTTCATGCAAGTCAGCTAAATAATTAAAATTAACTGATTACTATCTAGAGTCAATAACAAATATAAAGTTGGCACCCTGTGCCTCAATTGTGTACTGAAATGTCCCTAATTCATAATTAGATATAAAATGTGAATCAACCAGTAAAATATACATGCACTAATCAAATGTCGACAAGTATGATAGCCAATATTTCAGTTTTAAAATTGTACAATCTTGCATGTCGAGTAACCATAAAAAGTAACTAATAACTGTTTATAGTTCATAATTATATACAAAAGTGACATTACATGCCATGACATAGTACCATGTTGTCTCTAATACGTAACAAAATAACAACACAAAACATAAGTGAATTATATTTAAATACACACACACACGCACACATACAAATTGGTCCCTTGTGCCTCAGATGAACCATAAAAAAGTCTCAAATATGCGAGAACAAGGAGAAAATGGTGAGGCCTAAGAGTTGGGCTTCACACTGTTGCTTCCTTTTTCAACTGTTCATGTTGAATGACCATCTTTGATTGCTTGTTCTTAGCTTAGGAAAGCACTTCGTTAAGCAGTTGAAAGCACATGGAAGCAATATAGGTGGCTTGGATCTTCTCAAGTTGATCCGCACACCGAAAGAAAAGCCCTAACTGCAAATTGTCAATTTGACACCACTCAAAAATATGCCCTATCTGGAAATTTTTGATTTGGGATCACCCAGAAATCTGCCCTAAACTGCAAAAACGAAAGGGCAAAAAAATGGCCACAATTTTTTTAGGAAATAGCTTAAAAAATGGTAGGAAAATGGCCACAAAAATGGCAGAAAAAGTGCCACAAATATGGCAAAAAAAGGGCCATGAAAATGGTTTGGAAAATACCCATGAAAATGGCTGGAAAGTACCACAAAAATGGCTGGAAGATATGACAAAAAATCTTGGAAAATACACACAATCTGTGCAAATCGCTGACCAGAGAAACCATTAACATGCTTCTCTCCTACACAAAATATCAAAGGCAAATTTGGAGGTATATTACCTTATGATTCACACAACCTGATTTCTAGGCTAAATTGTACATGATTATGAAATAAACATATCTTTAACACATGAGATAGTATGGAAGATAGAATGCCTGCAATAAGACAAACAATAGAGAAAAATGAACAAGATGGTAACATAAATAATTGTGAAATTTTAGTAGTCTTAAGGCTTACTCTTATTCTCATGGAGGAAGAGGATATGGAGGGAGAGGTTGTAGTAGAAGATCTGAAGGAATTTGTTATAGATGTGCCCAACATGGCTTTTGAGCATATGGATGTCTAGAGTAGATAAGATAAATATATTAATGTCCGACAAATGACCACAAGAGTAGGTCAAAAGGGTTACCGAGTACACGTGTGTCACTACAAAGCGGGAAAACCAAAGGTTTCCAAAAGAAGTACAAAGCAAAAGGAAAAAGAAGAACCATAAAAAGATAGAAGAGGGGGGAAGTAGGGCAGGAAAAAACAACCCACGACCCCCAACTAGGGGGGTTGGAAATGCTCAAGAAGAGAAGAAAGAAGGCCAAGGAGAAGCAAAGAGAAATGTCTATCATGGAGCGGTAGACCCAATTCTCCTAACATCTGAGGCCGATTAAAAGAATCTTTGGATAGATTGATGATTGGAAGAGGAGGAGGTGAGATGTTGAGGCCTACCACCGTATTGCTGTCCGAACAATGGGGTATGTTGCAAGAACTCGGTGGATCTAGTTTGTCTTATGGTGTTGGAATTAGTATGGTTGTGTTGATGAGATCTTGGGGAGCTGTAGATGGTCCCCCTGAACTGTACTGATCTAGAATATATTGCAGAACTCGTATCAATTTGGCACTTAGTACCTCTCACTGAAGGTATCACTGAGAAGGAGGTGATCTGCTAGGTAAAGTTTGGTCAGGGGTTTGAAGGGTGTGCCTGCAAACCCTCAGAGCCACCTGCATGTATAGAGCCAAGAATTTCTGGTCCTCATATCTAAAGAAGTCTGAAAGACCCTGGGTCCCCCTAAAGAGGCAATGAAACCTCCCCGTCATTTCGTAGTAAATGGGGCAACAGAAGATGAAGTGTACTTCTGTCTCAACCTCTCGAAGGCAGCAAAGCTGGCAGATCCTGTTGGAACGATCAATTTGGTGATCCGTCTCACTCTGAAGCCTATGAGAGCCCACTCTGAACTGACCAAGGGGGATGCAAATACAGGTACATTTCTTGTCCCTCAGCTGAGTCAGCGAAGCTCCAAATGTGGTGTAGAAAAGAGATAAGATAAAAAATGGTCTCTAGCCTAAAAGGACGGGACCCAAACCTAGCAAGAATGATGTGCTTGGGGACAGTCTGCTTGTACTTGATAAAGTGACGAAGGAGAAGTGTCTGAACACTTTCGGCAGAAGCCCAATTAGTCTCAAGTAAGGAGGGCTCCCAAACCATGGAGCTATAAAAAACCCTGGGTATGATAAGGGAGTCCATGAGGGATATCTTGGAAGAGATTTCTTGATAGTGGTGTTGAAAGCATTATCTCTCGAGGAGGGCTAAAGAATCGTAGCCCTTATGGAGTTGAGGCTGGAGGGCATGTCTCAAACTGAACCGTGGACCATAGAATTGTACTCCTAGGTTTAGGTGTTGGTGATCTTGATCTCCTTCCCCCTAAAGAAGAAATGGAGGTGAGGTAAGAACTCATGTAACTGAAGTGGAAGATGAATTTTGTCAAAAGAAGAAAATCTTTGAGTTGAACATGAGGAAGGAGAGAATTGGTTGTTATTAGTGAGTAAAGAGGAAGGTATTGGGTAGAAATAAAAAAAGAAACTATATTAATATCCACAAATGACCAAAAGTAGGTCAATGGGATTAGAGAAGAAGTCCAATTACAATACCGAGTGCTAGGGTAAAAGAACCTTGGGCACAATGGCCATCAAAATAAAAAAAGACTAACAACACTAAAAGTAAACCTGGGAGAAATCCAATGGAGTAAGCCTCCTAACCCATGTGGTCAGGGTAATAATACAAATAGTCAGATCCTTGTCACTGTGAAAGTCAATGCAAGATATTAAAAATCTAAAAAATGCTTCATGGGGAATGTCTACGTCTAGGTTGGGTAATCTTAGGAGGAAGCAAAACACTTCCCCTGGAATCTCGCCTAACAGCCAAGGATGAAGAAGAAACAACTCCCATGGCAGCGATAAAACTCATAATGTGTGTTTGCTGTGGCCGAAGAGGTGGTCGCTAAGAAGTAGAACCACGACAACAAGGAGCAAATCCTTGACTAGGGGTGGATCCCCATTGTTGAGAG
This sequence comes from Taxus chinensis, assembly GCA_019776745.2. Lineage (NCBI taxonomy): Eukaryota > Viridiplantae > Streptophyta > Pinopsida > Cupressales > Taxaceae > Taxus > Taxus chinensis. Next base: position 585,445,382 of record CM034156.1, on the reverse strand, counting down.
CTAGTGCGTTGGGGTACCATAGGAGTAGAATTTTGCAGAGATGAACATCGCCTCATTGACCTATCCCCCTTAGTGTGTGAAGAATGTAATGTCTCTTTCTAGGGTGAAACACACAAGCAAAGAATTCACATAAAGCCCTAGTGAAGTAAACTCAGATTTTTATACCAGCCAAATGAAATTAGGAACAATAGTGAACAATAGTTTGATTTTTAGGACAACTTGCAAAGAGTGAAAATTCAACCAAATATCATCATAGAAAGTATCCACAACATAGATAAACACTTTAAGAATATTTTAGGGCACTTTTCACCATGAAATTGAACCAAATACTCAATTGGAAAATTATTTATTGACAACAAAAGTACAACCAAAAGAAATGACCAAAAATGAGGTCTTTAAACCCCAACAATGGCAAAATATGGAAGATACCAGCCTTATAAATTATGATAAATCTGAATATCGAATTAATGAAGTTTCGTGCCCTAGAAGGCACCCAAATGCTCTCTAACCCTAGTCGCTACCTAGGAGAGGGGCTCCAAACAATGCCAAAAACCCTTGAAATGACTCCTCCTTGATGCCCTAGTTATAAACCAACAAGATGGTCTTCAATAATTGCCTTCACATTACCAACTTGGAGAGTTTTCGTTCTTTAGTATGCCACAAGGAAGTGTTTCGTCCTCCTTGGATGCCACACTAATGGATTATCACCCCTTAGTGGAATGAAATTATAGCAATCATCCTTAGAATCAAGAATAAAATTGTATATGCCAAAATTGATGATGCAAATGAGCCTATGTGACTCCTCTTATACCCCTTTGGTGGTGCCAAAGGTCTAAGGGGTGAATTACCCCAAGACTGACCTCTTAAGAGCTTACTTTAACTTCTCTTTTCATGTTGGGAGCTCTCCAACCCAGCCGACTTGCCTTAGGGAGGAAAATACAAAAGAAAAACATTAATAGCAATGAAAGAAAACGGAAAGGAAATCCAAGGACTTCCCTTGTTCAATTTCTTCCTCACCACGAGAAGAAAAATGGCAAGTCTTCAAGTGGAACTAATTCAAAAAAGGGGACATTACAAAGCATCAGTATCCAAAGGGCACTTACTACCACTAACTTCAGTGAGGGTTGAAAGAATGAAGTGATCAACTTGAGGGCTTTGGGGGTATTAAGAGATCCCTACAGTGATCTGCACCGAAGGGTGACAACCTCTTGAAGAAAAAGGGCTAGGCATCGTTGATCCGCATACCAAAAGGAGGCGGACAAAGAGTTTCCCGAGTCTTTGTAAAGACAATGGTATCTCCCCCAGATCTCATAATAAACAAGGCATTTGAAAATGAAGTGCTCCTCCGTCTCCACCTTCAGGAGAGGGCAAAGAAAACACATACGGTCACTGGGTGGAATATGATAATTAGCCTTGACATGTAATTGGTGTGAGCATACCCTCTAGTGGTCGAGGGGAAACTTCAAGTTGAGACTAATGACATTGGAGATAGTTAGGGTGATGAATGACCCCATCCACCATTTGTTAGAACTATTGTGTGTAAAGGGATAGCTTGGGGTTGAGTGGCTGAGAAGGAGAGGTCTTAGTGACCTAGATATATTACGTGTAAATAGCCTCTTCGACAACTCTAACGATGACCTCTTTTAAGGGAAGAAGCCGAGGAAGTGCATCCAAAGAATTCTGGAAAGTAGGTGACCTATCAATAGAGATGTTGATAGACCAAAGGAGCAAGCTACTCTCAAAATATTAACGACGATGTTTATTATGGTCCAAAGATGCAATCCTTTAAGAACATAAGGCTAAGTATGGATACTTTGCACAACCAAAAGTTGTATCTCGCATGGTTCTGAGTCTTTGAATGTAGAAAGTAAGCCTGAAGATAGTCTCAAGGAATAGAAGCTGGGCGACAAACTTAGCTTGGACAAAGCACTGGGGAACAATCTGTTTGCAACGAATCATACGTTGAAGCATGGGTTTCTTGGCCCTCTCAGTATGAGCCCAATCAAAAAAACCTAGACTAGGTCCGCAACCGAATCTCAAAGCCATATAAAACAATAGTCTTGATGAATGTATTGAAGAGGCACATCTTCGAAGGGATATTTTGGAAGTGGATTTCAAGGTATTGGCACTCCAAGATAGAATGGGAGGCATATCCATTGCAAAGGTATGTTTGAGAGGCAGGTTTCATGCTTAAATATGGTGTGGAAAATTGAACCCCCAAATAAATGTAGGATGATGTGATCTCCAACGGTTCCCCTTTGTAGAGAAAGAGTACTTTTTAAATCAAGTGTAAAGTAGGATATAAGTTTTGCAAGTTGATTATTGATGGAGGCAATAACAATAATTTGATTTTTACAACAATGGTGTAGAAGTTGGGGCTAAAATGTACCCCACACCTAGATCAATACATGGTTACAAAATGGTCATCAAGCAGTGGTCAAAGATCTAATAATTGCAAAGATTTTAACTTTGTCATACAAATTCAACTGGGATTCCTTTTTCTGAAAACGTATAATTTTTCAAGAGGAATGAAATGGTGCTAGAAAAATAGTAAAGACATGTCTATCTGTAACATCCAGTTGGAATTTAAGTTTGTTCTTGTGACAATGATACCTTGCATGGACTTGCAAAGGTCATTATTTGGTTATGCAAACTCAAAATTGAGTGCCATTTTTTTAAAAAGCGTATAATTTTCCAAGAGGAACATAAGAGCTCGACAAAAATTCCCATGAAATGTGGTCTTATGCCTGTGACACCATGTGGAAGTCGACATTGTGGTCTTGCAACAACAATACCTTGCATGGGCCATACCTTTGTCTTATAGACTCATCTTGAATGCAGGTTTTTTGAAATCACATAATTTTTCAAGCGAAGCACAATAGTGTCATCAAAATATATATGGTTTGTGGTCTCTTGCGTGTGACACAGTTGAAGATAATTTTGTGGTCATATGTGCAAGTCATTATGTTGAAACTGATTTTTTTGTCACTCACTAATGACACCATGTTGAAGCTGATTTTGTAGTCACTCCTAGACACCATGGTGAAGTTATTTTGTGGTCATTTACTTGAGATACTATGCGATCTCTGTAAAAATCATCCAAAAAGTGACATTTTTTTTGTTTTTTATATAGCTTATCTCACCTTTTACTTCATCTAACTTAGTTAATTCTAATCTCAAGAGTTTGCAGGACTAGAGGAAGAGTGGTGGCAAGGGCATTCTTTAAGGACAAAGGAATCACTGAGTTATTTGACTGCTTCGTTTGAATAAGTAGAATTGGAATCATCTGGTATTTAATTTCCCATTCATCACAAAATTATAACAAGATCAACATAAGGAAACTGTTTGTTTCTCATAAGCAAGTCTACTTGCCAAGTACACTTTCCTACATACCTGAACGCTCACTTTCTCCCTTACCCACTTGCCCTATTAACTAAGCTTAGTGTTGAGATTGAGTCTCAAACAAGTACTTATACAAGTGTAGGGGTTTAATTTCCCATTCATCAGAAAATTATAACAAGATCAACATAAGGAAAATTTTTTGTTTCTCATAAGCGAGTCTCTCTTCTTTGAGCTATGCCCTTTGAGCATATTGTTACTAGAATGCATCCAACAGGATGTAATGATTCTGGAGCTTTTTTCTTTGGAGCTCAAAAGGGTCTTCAAACTAGAAAGAAGGGATGATGTATAATGAGCAAGGGCAAGATGGATTCGTTTCAATGGTGGTCAAATATGGGTGGTGCCTGGTCTATTTTTGATCTGTCTGATATTGCAGGAAATGGAGAAGCCAATTAGGAGGTACAAGCTACTTCTGGTAAAGGCCCAACTGAGTTCAAAAAATTGAACTTCAGAGATGCAGTCAAAGCTGTCAATCCTGTTTCTAACAACCCTCTCTAACAAGGGTCTCTTTGAATGCATAAGGTTGATCCTCAGAAGGCTGAGTCGGGATGTATGAGGACGACAGATGGGTCTCTGGTTATCAAGCTCAGGATGATCTCCAAGAAGGCATAGATGTTATGGAAACGTGAGGACTGATTTGCCATTTGATGGGCATTCATCCTTCTTTGATGGTGTTTAATACTTGGGCGATTGAGTAGTGGAAGGTGAAAGGCGAGTTCATTGCTTGTATGTATTTCAATGGATAATTTCTTGTATTTTTTAGTAATATTGAATATAGAGAATGGGTTTCCAAGGGGGACCATGGTCTTATGGTAGGACATGGTTTTTTATGAAACATTGGCACACGAAATTCAAAGTTGAGGAAAACCTGCCTTCCAAAGGCCTGGTTTGGATTAGGTCATTTGGTTTACCTACCGAGTTTTGGAATCCAACAATCTTCATGTCCATTGGGAACACCTTAGGAACCTATAAGATGATAGCTGATGCTACATCCAGATTTGAACATATTATCTATATGCTAGACTATGTATTCTTATGGATTTTGATAACCTGCTTCCGAAAAAAGCAACGTTAGCATTTGGGGAGAATAATTGGGAGCAAGAGGTGGATTATGAGAACATCCATTTTCGTTGCAGATTTGGTAATGAATATGGGCAATCTTATTTGGGATTGTAAGCATATCATTCTAGAAGCTTACCCAGATGAGAAGTTGCTTGAATGTTTTCAAATGCCTAAGAAGAAGAATTCTATTAGAAAACCTTTGGTTCAAGACCAAAATGTTATGTCATAGAATAGGTTTGCCACTTTATAGGCGGATGATCCTTCATAGTATCAGTGGTCCTTGCAACTTAAGATGACAACGGGAAAGTGGTGGCAGCCAAAACCCTGGATTTTAATATGAATCAAGTGGACTCCACTCAGGAAATCCAAGCTAGAGGTTATCGATGGAAGAACAAGCGGGATTTTAAGGAGAAATCTCCACTTGTAGTTCAGAGATAGGGAAAATCCTCATAGAAAACATTAACACATTATTTTAGACCTCTAGATCTCGAGGGTGCCCAAAATCGGCTGGAATTAGTTAGGCCTCTCTTAAGAAAATGCAACTTGATACCAATCACAAACCAGGTAGATGTTCAAACCAAAGTCATATTAAAATATAAGTCTTAATATAAGGCTTATGTAGTAATGTTATATTAATATTAGTTAAGTGTTAACTAATAAACGGTTGAAACTACTTCAACCACTTTGTAACCATCTTTCACATAATAAAAGGACAGACACACAATGAATAATGTGTGCATTCCGGTTTCTCTTCATTCCATCTTTGTACATTTTATTCTTTCTTTATTCTCTCTCCGCATATTCTAACATTGGTATCAGAGCACGGGACAAGCAAAAAGGGAGGAAGAGAAGGGAAGAGGTCTCCATTGTTACTGTTGTTACATGCTACAGTTTGCAAAAAGGAAGAGTATACACACACATGAAGGACATCAGTCTAAAATTGTGTTTAATCTCTCCCTAATCAGGCACGAGTTGTGTAAAGGTGATTTAAATAATATAAAATCCAGAGCAAAAATAAAGAATTTCAGATTGTGATAAATCAGTTAGGGCTTGCAACAGTCACGAAATTTAGTCGCGAGGATCCACTGTTGCAAATCACGAACTCGGGATTTTTTATTTGCCCATGAATGGATTGTGTTACTCTTGGAGATAACGATAAATAATTGTGAATTTTTTTTATATTATCAAGTTATTGAGCAAAATATTTTTCACGAGACAGATAAGATCATAAGGAAAAAGATGAAGGGAAAATGCCAAGACAAAGACCAATCAAATAGTGTTGAAAATCCATCGGATGTTGACATTGATGAACTCACTGATAGGGAATGCGTATCTTAAAAGAATTGCAACACTTAGAAGACATGAAGGAATCCAGTGTATGTGAAACTTGGTATGGATGGTTGTCTAGATAGTTCGGGAGTCTGTGGATCTTGGGAATTTACCCTTACGAGGGTCATGAGACAACCTGATGGAGCTTGTGGATGGCTCAGTATGGATGGTTGTCCAACAATTCAGGAGATTCTATAATTCAGGAGTTTAGGGAGGTGGAATCTGGGAACTTGGGAATTCAGCTCGGGAACTACACCATTACGAGGGTCAGGGAGGCAGCCTGATGGAGTTCTACCTGGTCAAAACATTGTTTTCAAAGAGGAAAGCTTCTAAAGAATACACGGTCTTGGTTGGTTATGTTATTTTAATCTTCTGTCAGTATGTTCTATAGAGTAAGCCTTAAGAGGGGGTATTAAAATATAAGTCTTAATATAAGGCTTATGTAGTAATGTTATATTAATATTAGTTAAGTGTTAACTAATAAACGGTTGAAACTACTTCAACCACTTTGTAACCATCTTTCACATAATAAATTGACGGACACACAATGACTAATGCGTGTGGTGTCCGTAGATTTCACCCTGAAATTTGGGACTAACCATTTAATTTTTTTTCGTTTTTTTAAAATAACGGGTCTTTTTGTGTTTTTATTGCCAGAAGATTTCTGTATTATGTTAGGATATTCCCAGTGAATCATATGAGCCAATTTCGACAAATACCCAGATGCCGAAACTCATTTTATCCCTCCGCCAAGTTTTGTCTGCGGGAAATTTTTACTTAATTATTTATTGAATAAATAATGCCCCGTTTGAAGTAAATTGTGCTCCGGTTGAATCCTGTTGAAGTTTTGCATGCCAATGTCACTCATCTCCATAGGCTTTTCACCATGAATGAATTCAGGGCATTGTCTGCAACTTCTGGCAACGTTTTTCGCTTTTATTTATTTCGTTTGCATTTTTCCCCTGTTTTCTCTGCAGTTTCTTTGTGAAATTCCCCTAGGTCTGTTCCTTGTTTAGTATAGTCTGTTTAATTGCCTGAAACATCTGGAGATCATCTACTGACGTAGCACTAGAAGGAATCAACCTCAAAATGCAAGCTTATGACCAAAAAAGATGAAGTCATGCACAAAAAGCCTCTCCCAGGCAAGTCGCATTTTTTGGAATTAATGAGTGTAAGGTGTAATGGGATTTTTGGTAGTGGCAGGCAAACGGGAATTTCTTACCTGCCTTGCAGGGTAAAAAATCCCATTATAAAATAAAGAAAAAAAACTTAAAGCATCGATTGAAATTTTTTGCCTACATGGCGGGCTAACTTTTCCCACCAAAGAGGTTTATTCACCCATGCAAGTCATACTTTATCAAAGGAGGCTAATTTTAATGCAAGTCGCACTTTTTGGGAGATGTTTTAAGTTGCAGTGGAAATTTTGGTAGTGGCAGGCAGGAGGGAATTTCTTACGTGCCTTGCGGGTACTTTTTCCCATAAAGTCAAAGTCACTTAAGATGCAATGGGAATATTAGAGGTGGTAGGCAGGCGGGAATTTTTTACCTGCCTTGCAGGGTAAAAATTTCCATTATAAAAGAAAAATCACTTAAAGCACCAGCGGGAATTTTTTACGTGCCTTGCAGGGTAAAAATTCCCATTATGAAAGTCAAATTACTAAAGTGGAAGAGTGGATTTTTGGAGCTGCAGTGCAGGGTGAAAATTCCCATCAAGCTAACTTCTTATTTTTAGCAACTACCCTTGCCAAAAAGTGCGACCCACCTTTGGTGAATAACAACGCAATTAATAATATTTATTAATGGTTTATTCACCCAATTTTGGAGCCATAAATGGAAGGAAAGTCAATGCAAGTGGAACAACTAAGGAGAAGTCAAGGATGCATACTAAAAATAAATAAAATAAATTTATTCAAAAGCAACCAGCAGCATGTATAATTGGGCGCCCAATTTGGATGAATAAACATGATTGTTTATTAATTAAATTTTTAGAAATAGGAAGGGCAATTATTAAAAACAGTATGTTGAGGATTATATAAGCATGGGCTACCATGATAAAGAAGCAGTTAATTCTTTTTGATGAGGATTGCAGCCCAGACAGGTTTTGACGCCAAAAGGAGGATTTTGCATTAAAGTTTATTTTCCACTGCCGGAAGCTTCTAGTTTTGGCGCCTAGGGTTGGAATAGCCTAATTTTGGTCATTCTGAGCATCTGCATGTTGGTATATGTGCCCGGGTGAATTAAATAATATTTTTGCTTGTTTTGCATGCATGCAAAACCTCAAATTTCAGAGCAGCAGACTTTATATGCAGATTTTGGTGATAAAAATCAAAGTGGTCATGCTTGGACCCCATCTTTGTTTGAATTAATTGTAGGTATTCATCACAGGTACTCATATAAGTGAAAGGGAGTTCAAATCAATGTCAGGTACATTGAATATATCTTCCGAATCTGAAGAAGTTGCCAGATCTGCACAAATGGATCCAATTGCAAGGGATTCTGGCAGAATTAAAAGAAAAAGAGCTCAGACAAGGATTGTTCCAGCCATGTTGAAGCATGATGAAAGAGAAAGATCATCAAAATCATGCATAACTTCTACATTTGCTGAAGTTAATGATACAGACATAGGCCCTGAACCTATCATCTATTTAATTGACAGATACAAATCTCATAATTGCAAAGGCTTCTGACAAAAATTCAACCTCTTGTTTTTAATGCAGACCGTGTAGAAGTCAGTGCATAGAAAATTCCTTCTAGGATCTTGGGCACGGGCTCCCAATCTTCCAGTTGAAGCCTTCATTGAATTTACTTTGCATGTACTGAAGAAGAATTGCAAAAGCTTCAAGGATAAAAGGGGAAGACAAGTCAAAAGCAATACTCGCAAGCAAATCACAGTCATGCATAGCTTCCAGATTCAGTTTGGTGAGAATCAATGGCAAAAGAGTCAACCGCATGCAAAATATGGAAGAAGAACAAGACTGAGAGGGTTGTAGCTTTCTTCTTATTTCTTTTCCTCTTTCTTTTATTTTCTCTGACAAAGTAATTGAGCAATCAATTAAATTATAAAACTGAAGTGATTGGTTTAAAAGCCATTACTTGGAAATAGGTGGCAGACATGCAAAATAGAAGGTTCTATTTTTCAGTTATAAAACATGCATGTCATGCAAAGAGGAATTCCAGGAGGAAGATTGCCAGTTGTTTCCCTTTTCATAGCTTCCGCATGCGGGAATTCATTTAAAGCTTCCTTTTTGTAATTGCCCTTTATACACTATAAATAGAGGAAGAACCTACGGGTTACAGGATCAAAATTTGTAATCAACATTCTTGTGTTCAAGACTTTGAGCTGAGACCCTTGATAGTTTTATGCAAGTAGAGGAATAGAGAAGAAATTTCTGGAGAACTTTGTATCAACGGTGCATTCGTCTCGTATTTATTTCTAGATCTATCCATAAACTGTGTTATTCTAGATTTAGATCTGAAAGTTTCCTTTGCTTTGAATTCTGTATTTCATGATCTATTTGTTTTAATCTATGTGCATGCGATCAACTTTGTAAACTATTGATTGGGTTGCACATTTTCTTTCCTTTCTTCCCGTTTCCTATTATTTTCCTCTTTTGCAAATTTTTCCTTTCTTTTATAGTTGCTTACTTGCTATAAAACTGTCTAGCTATGGTTCATGAGCTACATAGTTAAAGTAATACCAACAGATAGATACTAGAAAATATAACTGTCAAAATCTTACACGGGAGCCTCACTGGTAAATGAGGGAGTTTTATCTCATGACTGCCTAGGTTTTCAGCTGTGTAGAAAATCTAGCCAACAACGTGCATTCCGGTTTCTCTTCATTCCATCTTTATACATTTTATTCTTTCTTTATTCCCTCTGTCCGCATATTCTAACAAGTCAAATGGCGCAAGATGCTGAAAAATTGATGTTGGGTAAGGTAAGGGATCCTGCTCAAGTTTTTAGACAATAATTCATGAAGTTTATTGCCGGGAATGTCAAAGGGCTGAAAGGTTACCCGTCTAAGCAAAATGGCATTAAAAGGTTAATTTAGATCCATCATCATTTGATGTTTTCTTCAAGAAGCAAAGGTTTCAATGGAGGAAATGGATGCTATTAGTAAAAAGATTTGGCTGCACAATGAAGGCACTTCTCTAGGATCTTTTGGAGCTTTGGGGGGAAAAGCTGCTCTATGGAATCAGAAGGAACTTGTTGTCTTGGCTATTATGACCAGCTGGGGAGTTTTAGGGCATTTGGTCTAGAGCAGGGATTATTCTCTACAATTTTTATGCTTGAATGTTTACTTTCCTGTTCCCTTAGAGGATAAAAGGTAGTTGTGGAAGAATATTTCGTTTATCATCCATTTCTTTCTAGATGCTTGGCCCATCTTGGGGGGAGACTTCAATCCCATTTTATCTTTGGATGAGAAGTTGGGAGGTATTAGAAGTTTAGATGGAAGTGTGGCTCTTATTCCGGAACACATTAGGTTCCTACATTTGGTTGATGTGAAACCCTCTAATGGGGTGTGGACTTGGACAAACAAAAGATAGGGTTAGGATTGTTTTATGGAAAGGCTAGATAGATTTCTAGTTTCTGATACTTTCTTCACCATTAGTTTTTCCTTAAGTCTTTTATTCTAATTAACATGACTTTAGATCATTTGCTAGTTAACTTGGAAGTCTGCAACTCCCACCTGCCCAACTCTTCATTCAAATTTCATCTTATGTGGCTTCAAGATGATGCTTTTAGAGATAAAATTATTCAGTGGTGGCATGAAGAAAAACCAATATATGGTACAAAAATGTTCAGCTTCATTAAACGGCTTCAGTTTATAAAAACTAAAGCTAAACATTGGAATTGGGTAGAATTTTGCAATTTTATAGAGAAAAAGAAAGAATGTGTCAATATATTGGCGTAATTGAATGAGGTCATTCAATGCCAGGGCAGGAAGAAGCTCTTTGCTAAGGAGAAAATCCGTTTAATCACCCAAAAAGAAAGAGTGGGAGAAACATGAAGAAATATTGGTCCAACAAAATCTTGTATTCAATGGCTTCAGGAGGGGGATTGTAATACTAAGTTCTTCGATAAATCTCTCTTAGCTAGAAGATCCCATAATAATATTTGTTTTCTGAAGAATAAGGAGGGTCTTCAGGACTACACTTGGGTGGGCATGAAAGATATAGTTCGTGCTTAGTATGAAAATACTCTTTAAAGTTGAAGCCTTAAATATAGAATCCCAACATCAGCTTCTAACAGACATTTCCACTCTCATTTCGGACGAAGATAACAAAAATTTGTATACCAAAGTTGAGATGTTAGAACTTGAACAAATTGTTTTTAAAATGCAAAAAAGGGAAGACTCTTGGTCCAGATGGTTTTCCAATTGAATTCTATCAACAATTTTGCGATATAGTTAAGGATGAGCTTTTAGAGGCTATGGAAGGGGCCCACATAGCCAAGTCTATTTTTAAAGAGATCAATAAGACTTTCATTGCATTGGTTCCCAAATCCGAAGAAGTCGACGACAATTCTGGCTTTTGACCCATAACACTTTGCAATGTTTTGTATAAAATAATTAATAAGCTTATGGCTGAAAGACTCAAACCTTCGTTGCATAAAAGTATTTCACCAAAACAACGAGGCTTTGTGGAAGGAACATCCTAAATGAAATAGTGTTGGCTCAAGAAGCTCTTCATTTGATGCAGGTTCAAAAGAGTCCTATGTTTATTAGGCTGGATTTATCCAAAGCCTATGATAGGGTGGATTGGCATTTCCTTGTCAAGGTCTTGACTAAGTTTGGATTTGCTATATATTGGGTTAAGGAATGCGTGTCTTCAATATCCTTTTCAGTCCTTATTAATGGCTTCCCCACTCATCTGTTTAAAGCCTCTCGTAGGATAAGAGAAGGTGATCCCCTCTTCCCTTATCTCTTCATCATTTTGGGTGAAAGTCTTAGGCGAAAGCTTTCTAATGATAGAGATGCTATATTTTTAGAGGCTATTATATATTTTTTTGAGGGGCTAAACCAATTACTTATTTGCAATTTGTTGATGATTCTACTTTAATGGGGCAAGCTAAGGTGATAGAAGCTAGTAGATTTCAAAAGATTCTCAACACTTTTACCCAAGCTACAAACGAACTAGTAAATGAAAATAAGTCTAGGATTATTTTCTTTCATTGCTCTCAAAGGTAAGAGAATTTAATCTTGAAGAAGTTCAATTTTGTCAAAGCTTCTCTCTCGCTTACTTGGCATTGTTTGCAAGACAAACGTTTGATGGATTGGTTTTGCTTGATTCAATGAGCTAGATTAAACTTTCTAAATGGACTAATAGGTGGTTATCTTCTGGAGGCATAATTACTTTGTTTCAATCTATTTTACAAGCTCTCCCTATTATTGGCTCTTCATTATTAAATATTCTTTCTTTAGTTTTGAAGATACTTGACCAATTTAGTTATCGATTCCTATGGAGTGGCTCTAAGCAGAAATGGCAATGGGATTTGGTGAGATGGGATACTTTATGCCATCCTAAAGCAGGAGGCCTTGGGTTCAGATCTGCAACAAAGAATGCTAAAGCTCTTCAGGCCAAACTCTATTGGCAACTTCTACATTGGCTGAATAAATTAAGGGCTTTCAATTTTTGGGCCAAATATGTGGAAGGTAGGTTCTTGGAGGAGATTATTGTTGTCATCTTTTGATTCATGGTTCTCCCATCCTTTGTACTTTAAAGGTTGGTGAGGAGATGCTCAAGAAGCCCCTCTACTATTGTGCAGTCCCATTGAGCTATCTTTGTGGTCACTTGTTGGACATTTAATATAATTATCTAATCTATCTTATCTTATCTACTAGATTGTTAAGAATGTTTATAGAGCTAACTTTCGGATAGATTCTTGGGGTGGTCATCCTCCACTCATCAAATAGTTTCCTCTTTGGAGACCAATTTTGGAGTTTCCATTCCAAGAATTGGATCAAGGTGGCACATTATTGTAGACCGTTGAAAAATATTGCGAAGGAAGGTAGAAGTTGGATTCCTCCTGACGATTGGCCCATTCGGTTGGCAAACAATCAAAAGTGGGGCATTTTTTGTGTAATCCAAATGAGGTCACTCTCTTGCTTGTATGCTGAAGATAGTATTGGCTGGGTTATTTAGGGGATTTACAATGTTGTTAGAGTTTATGATGTTCTTTGAAGGATCACACATCCCCTAAAAGACATCTTTAAACCTCTCTCGTTTCAAAACCTTTGGCCCAAAGCCCGCTTCTTCATATGGTTATTGTTACATTACATAATTCTTATAGGTGAGCGATTGTTGAAACAATGGTTTCATGGTCCCTTAATATGTGGAAACATGTTGGTGTCACGAGGAATCTATTTATCATATCTTTAAAGACTGTTCAATTACATTAGACCTTTGGCATAGCCTGGCGAACTTGTTGGATATTTGTTGGCAAGGGGGTTGGAAATATTGGCCAAATTTGGAGGGTCTAGATCAATCAGGTTCAACTTGATAAATATCTTCGTCAAATTATGTGGATTAACACGTTTCTTCTCCTCTGGAATATCTGGAAGGAGAGAAATCAACCAATCTTTGATAAGGAATACAAGGACAACTATTTTGTTTGGAGTAGGACTCAAGCAAATATGAGTGTTTATACGTGATTTGATAACACACCCCCAGACACCTAGTTAAAATGGGTTGGTATTTAATCTAGGCTTCAGATTCAGTCTATGTAGTCTATTAGTAGAAGAAGGGCTACAAAGTATAATAATGGACAATGGTCTCCTCTTGTTGGGGTAGGCAAAATTAATATTGAATGGGCCTCTAGAGGTAATCCTGGGCAAGCCAGTGTGGGAGGAGCAGGGAGATCACATCATGGTGTTCCAGCTTTTCTGTTTGTGGAAATTTATGGTTTCTCTCCAATAATATGGCCCGAGGATATGCTATTTTGAGAGAACTCTAGGAGGCTTTGAAGGTAGGCTGGCAGTGTATTATAGTGGAGTTAGGTTCTCAAATTTGGATTAAGCATCTACAACATGTTACCCCTGACAGCTAAGGGGATTGGAGATTGAGAAGAGTGTTGGATTCAATTGAAAATATTCAGCAAAACATTCAGTAAATAGACTTCCGATATGTCCCAAGGAATCAAAATAGGGTGACTAATGCTTTAGCGAATTGGGGGTTAGACAAATGTGATATAGTCTGTTATGGCCTTACCCCGTGGTGGTGGTCATCACAGACCAAGGATTCTATTTACGCTATTCTTTCTTTAGATGATACCAAGATTTGGAATCAGCTATTGCTTGAAGAGTGTGTATATGTGGATAGTGATGTATTTCCTGCTTAGTTGTTTATGAAAGGCTAGAGTTTTACACTACACCTCTTAGGCTATGTTCTGGGTCTGTAGTGTGCACGTGTTGAAATGAGGCAATGTAACGTTGTCATCTACTCTTGAATAAAATAGTTTCTCTTTTAAAAAAGGATTCAATATGAGTAAGAAAAGCACAGTCCAATACTTCTCTCGATTCCCCAAGCAATGACAGTGCAAAAAAATAATAATGACAAATCCCCAAATGTACATCACAGTCCATATTTTTATTCTTCGTTCCCTGTGATAAAAGCCACCGCCAAAAACCACTTGTCTTTGTCTAAATCCGTGGTCATAACTATTCTCCCATTGCATGGATGACATAACCGACAGTAGTCAAGTTTGTGCCAAGGGGTAGTTACAATCTTGGTCCCCCTCAATTTTCTCTCATTGCCTCTAATCATTCATGGAAGTCGTGACCAAAAAATCTTAACAACCTCCTTCAAAACAAAAGAAAATTTCAACCCAAATATCATAGCCACAAAACCCTAGCATGCTCTCATGAAGGTCAAAGACCTAATCGATTACTCTTTGATTGGCCAAATCCAAGAAAAAGGTTGAATTACCTTTTTATTTAAAGTTGTGCTTACAACCACTTCTTCCATTGCATGGATGACACAACTGACGGTGGTCAAGTTTGTGCCAAAGGGCAGTTACAATCTCCATTCCTGTCAATTTTCTCTCAGTCCCTCGAATTGTTGTTGGCATTCATGCCCAAAAAATCTGAACAACGTCCTTCTAAGCAAAAGAAGATTTCCACCCAAATATCATAGCCACAAAAGCCTAGCATGCTCTCATGAAGGTAAAAGACCTAATCAATTGCTATTTCATTAGCAAAATCCAAGAAAAAGGTAAAATTACCTTTTTGGTTAATGTTTAGTTTTATTTTTTTATCAGGTTAACATGCCTCTTTGCCGCGTAGTCAATTCAATATGACTTAGTCTTTAAAAGGTGGTCTTTAAACTCATGGTATTCATACCTCATAAGGTGCCTGCAATGCATAACTTATAACAACTTGATAAGTTTTGTGACCAAGATGAACCATAGATGAGTTATTGCAAGGTATTACAAAGTGCCGTCATTTAGAACAGGTTTGCTTTCAAAGCATAATGAAGGTACCGTTATGAGGTTTACGAGCAAGCTAATGACATAACCAACAACCCTCATAAACACACATCTGAGACCCACCATATAAAAGAATTTGAAAGAATAGGTTCCCACAACCATAAATACTGAATTCATAAAGATAATAAGAGGAGGTCAAAAAGTGACCATTCCTTCTGTAAAAGCAATTATAATCATAACTCACCACGTAAATGACCAACAACATTAAAAAACATGCAAATCCAGTTACTAGACTACCAATGTGACTTCCTAGATCTGTTCCAACATTTGCTAAAAGTAATTTCCTTTACTCTTTACCTTGTGGGAAGCCTGTTGGGTGAGCTGAACGCAGCTCTGATTCTGTTGATTCCCCATTCCCCTTCCTTCTGCATCCTGAAAATCACATGAGGAATCAGCAGTACTTGATTCATGAAATAGTAACAATAATCACCACAAAAACCTGAAAGTACTGAATATAGCCATACTACATAAGATGAAAACTGAATGTAACATAAGTGACTGCTATACAAGAACTGAGGTCACAATAAATATGGATTATGAACCAGATCTGAAATATCATTAATAACCCATGTGTGGGTTATAGCAACGTGAATATGCCACCTGCACATGTGCTACAATCTGCTCCCAATCATAATGAACCATAATAATAGCCAATAGTCTAAAATGTCAAATAGTCAGAACAATGTCCGCTATCCAACGCCAATAATACCATATCCAGATCATGGAACAATCCAACAGAAGCAATAACCATAAATCCAATGGCACACATGGAGGGGTCTGTATCAGGATATGACATCCTCTAGCTTGGTCATACCAGTATCTAATGCACCAAAAATGATTCTAATTATGTATGCATGAATTTTTTATAAATTTTCTATTCCTAAGTTCTTTGCATTAGTATAGAGTTGATTTGCTTGCCTTAGTGCTGGAAAGGAAAAGAGCACAAATAGTTGAACAGTGAACTTGAAATAAGATGAATACTGATGAATGCATAACCACAGACACAAATTCACCTTGGAGAAACCTGTTTTGGTTTAAAACCCCCGCTGATGATGGGGTTGTGCCTCCTTTTCAATCAATACTATGCAAGATAACGAAACAAGGCTCAACTATGGATCATCAAAAGGCCTTTTTGTGATGACAAACAAGCTTCTATGACAACCTCTACTCGGATTGAATATTAAAGTTCTTATATTGGGTTACAACTATGAAGCAACTCCAGATGCCATTACCAAGGTTTATACATGTCATTTAATGCATGCTTAAGGTAAAGAAACTGATGGCAACGCCCCCCAGTTAATGGAAGCTCAACAGTTTAGCTCCTTAATCACTTCACATTGCTTCTAAGTGGTCATCCTTTGTCACATTGGGCGGCTTCGACACAAGATGACCTTGATTGCTTGAATTTTGTTGAGTTTGGCATGTGTCAAATCTGTTCCCTTTTGCTAAGGTGACCTGGCCAAGAAAGATGGTCTTCATGTTGTCTTATCCTTGGTTGTTCCCAGGACTGTTCTCTACACACTGATGAGTTCGGCAGGGACCGACCCTATCAAATTCTTCTGAAAAGGTGACAAGCTCAGTATGGACGGAACCCATCAAGATGACTTTGTTTCTTATTCTTGAACATGCTAATGGTTTCTTGGGGGTTTAGACATTCCTTGGGTCCTTTGGTCTTGGTCTGATCTTGTTGTTGTGTTTGGATGTCTTAACCCTTTACTTCTGCCTCCCTTTTCATTTTTGTCTTCAACTTGATGGTTTTGATGAGAGTGCTTTTTTTGAGTGTGAGAGCGATTAGTCATGTTTTTATTGAATCTTACTGATCCATTTGGATCACCGTGTGCAAATGCCTAGGCATGAAAATATCAACACATGTCTTGGTGATAACCATTTCTTGTGTCATTCCATGTCGACCCTTATTAGAAGACCTTTTATGCACACTTCGGAAAATTAATTTTTAACTGCAGAGACATTCCACGCGTCACATTTTGTTGTTTAGACAGATGTCAGGATATTGAATTGGACATGTAGCTCGGTTCGCCAATCTGCAGTTGTATAGCTTGAGTTTCAGCTCAGTGGCAGAGATCTTGTAATAACTAGAATGTAAGTTGTTTCAGCTTTCCCCATTGATTATTCTTCCCTTTAGTGAAAGACGAACCATAAGATAAATACTCAGTCCAATTTAGAGATAGGGGCTTCTGGAATTTAGAAGAGAGAAATTAGTAAAAGTGAGGGAAGCTTGTAGGGAAGTGAGTGAGTGCAGCTTCCAAAAGAGATTACCAATAAGTACAGAAGTAATGCTAGTTATAGAGCTTGGTTTTGTAGTTTGATTTTTAAAGTAGAAAATAGAAGTTTGGTTTGTTGTTGTATTCTTCCCCATAGTCGACGCAATGAAGTTTTGAGTTGTAGTCAAATTTTGGAGTGTGTTTTCTCTCAGCTACTTGTTTGGCACGTGGACTTCTCCAAAATCAATAAAGGAAAGAAATTCCTAGATGTGAATTTTTGCTTCTATATTGTGTGTCCATTCTGACCAGATGAGTGTTTGATGGTTATTCATTTGATCTTTGACCATGCCTTTAGGAGTGCGGTAAGTTACATGAAGGGGATGAAGATTGACGGAAATAATATTACTTACATTAGTTTTCATTATTTTTCCCATTCTTTTCTGTAGGGATCAAGAGCTTGAAGACTTTGGTGATAATGGAGGAATAATTTTGTGAATCAGTGGACAAATTGGATAAATAGTAGGATTTCAGTTTCTTTGCATGTTTGCTTGTCTATTTTTCAACTCTGCTGCTTAATGTATTTCTGAAAATTGTATATACAAAAGGAAATAAAAATAAACATGTTTGTCGAAAAAATATCACATTGTGCTTATTACTATTGCCTTTGTTAATTTATTTTGTATTTTTTATGCTATAGGTTTTTATGGTGGGCTTGGGTGGATGACACTAGGAAGAGTTCCTGCCTTGACAGTACGCTTTGGAACATATGAACTTTTAACAGCATTTTACAAAGGTATGATCCGTGTCTTTGATTCATTAAATTATCATTGGATTTATGTTTTTGGGGGAGAGCTTTATGGAAAAGTCTTTCTGGTGAGATAAAAGAACAGGATATTCTTTGTTTAAATTTTGATTGCCGGTTTGTTGGAAACACAATGAGCACATTGACTAAAGCATATAGTCCTGCTCAAACAAATGTCAGAAACCAAAGTGATCATGCAAAGAATAGTAACACATATTTCTGCATAAAGAAGCTTGAAAACTTCAAATGGCATTTTGACAAGAGTTATACAATTTCCTGTGTCCCGTTGTCTTGTCATTTTGAGTGTTGCTGAATAATTATTTGAATTTTTAATCAAATGGTTTAGAGCCGAGCTCCCTGAATGATTGGTGTTTCTTTTGTAGATTACAGCTTCAAAAGAATCAAAGACCAAATGAAGAAGCAATCACTTATATCTTACATCTCCTAGATGCAAGTATATCTTTTGAGACCTTAGTCTCCTCTTCTGAGGCATCTACCTAGACCTCATTAAATAATTCAAGAAACATATGTAATAGGCATCCAAGTTGCTTTGTGAGGACTAAGCTCTAAACAAGGGATAGGGCCTCTCATTTTCCAACATCATTTTTGGTGTTGGGAATTGTGATAACTTGAGGATAAATGCTATGCTAAAGTTCAGTCATTTCGGAGGATCTATCCAGAAAACTTATCTGAACCCATTCAAAGACCATATTAATGTTTCTAGTGGCTGCACTCACCGTTTATTATTTAAAGTAGATATATAATCTGTCAGATTTCTTTATCAAGGAACTCTTTTAATCCTGTAGTTGCAGGAGCTATAATGCTGGAACAGTCTCAGTTATGATGGCAAGATGCAAGTAAATTTTGGTACCAGAAGAAAAGCTAGGTTGTTTTAAAGATCACGATGCATGATATAGCTTTGGGAAAGGCATGCATAGAGCCTTTTCTAGTCAATATTTCCTGTGCTATTGTTGTTTTGTATTTGCTGCCACCATCAAGCTAGCATTGAGGTTCTCCATGGATGCTAGCATTGAGAAGTTATTCATGGTATTCCAGCTGTTGAGATTCTCCATAGCCTGGTCGGTAGTTTGGAGTTTTCAGTGGCCTTGTATAACATTTCCAGCAGATGAATAGTTCTCCAATATGACATGTCTCTTAGATCATGTAAACTTGGGTGTGAGTCCTGTTGGCGTCCTTTTCATGTTCCTTGAGATTATCTCCCCAGATTGATGTGTCAATTGGGTGAAGGAATATGCTAGGATGTACATCTATCATTGCTTTCATGTTGTGCATCAAAGTTTAGTGGTTGGTGAGAATGAACTACATAAATCGTATGCGACAAATTCATGAGAAATCTATAACAGTCCGATTGGAATAGTTGACACTTCGACCATCTGCACGCCGGGCAACCAAGAGGGGGGAAGAAGAAAATGGCTCTAGTCTGCTGTGTTTGGTGTAGTTTGAGATTCACGCAAAGTGAGGAGAACTTTTGAATGAAGGTCATCCAAATTGTAGAACTACGAAGGGTGAGGTCACCTTTGATGACTTGACATGTCTTATTTGCGAACTTTTGTGAGAAGCGATAGCTTCAAAGGTGCTAAAACCCTTGGACAGAACCTTAATCTATCAACTGCACGTAACAACATTTTTATGGTCAACGACGGGACTTTCCTTGATAAAGAGGAAGGAGGCAATTGTGTATTCTTACTAATGAAGGACAATCTAAGACAAATAAGACTTGTGGTTGAAAAACTCTGAAGTCTAATAATGACAATCTAAATTGTACATAACACAGTGACCTAGAGATGCGGAGGTACATGTACGGGTACAGGGATACCTTTTCAAATCAGAATATGAGAGTAGATAAATGAGGGTTTGTCTATATCATAGATATATATAATCATTAGAAGATGCAGGTACATGAACAGGGAGTGGGATCTTGTCCCTATACTGGAGTCTTCTGTTGGCTATGGCAGATATAGAAGGGGCATAGGTTGATATGATGGTTGACCACAATGGCCAAATCCTACATAATCTTACGGACCCTGATATCTCAAAACTAGATTATGGAACTACGTGCATTACACAATGTGTGCATAACATTCCTTTGTCAATGACTTGCTTTCTTGATGGTTATATTAACTGATGAGAACTTGTGTAGTGAAAAAACTTGACTCTACATCTATCCTTCTCTGCAATGGCCAAATCCTACATAATCTTACTGAGCCTGATATCTCAAAACTAGATTAGGGAACTACGTGCATTACACAATGTGTGCATACCATTCCTTTGCCAATAACTTGCTTTCTTCATGGTTATATTAGCCGATGAGAACTTGTGTGATGAAAAAAATTGACTCTAGATCTATCCTTCTCTATAGCTTAGTTGATATCCTTGCCGATAACTAACTACCAAGCAGTATAAGTATGGGGGACAGATGGACTGGAATCTGGCGGCATCGTGGCTACAGTTGCAAGGATGCGGAAGTGGAACAGTAACACGAAACAATGGTAGAAATGCTTTCTGTGAATTTATGATGCTGTGAATCCAAGTTTTCGCAATTGATCATAAGTTTATCTATTCTTCATAACTTCCTATGTGTGATATTTTTGGCTTTACCCTCAGCCTGTATCATTTTTCTCCAATTTTCATTTTTGTTTCTCTGGACTACTGTCACTCATCTTCTTTGCCTTTAAACTTTTTGCTCCTATTTTGAATGTCACGGCCGTAGAATGCCATTCGTTCAAGGCTGCCTTGTGTTGTTCCTTTTACATAGATGCTTGTTCCTCCAGTTTTTCCACTGTGGCCTTCATCTCCTTGACACACATTTCTTTGTGCTAGTGTTGCAGTTGTTTTTCCAGAGAGCTGTGTTGTACCCCAATTCTGATCTTCTCATTTTAGCTATCTGTCAGTTGTCATTCATTGAAAAACTTATTCTTCAAGTTATATATATCTTGTAGGAATATATATTCTTACACTTTATGTACTTCAGCAGAAATATAATGCAATTGTGACTCTACAGAACACATGTATCCAAATATTGTCGTTTTGGGATGTACTCTCCATCAGTGTTCTTTTTTATAGCATTCAAAGTTGTAGACTTCCTGAATTATATCCATCAAAGTTGAGGAACGGTGCTGCATTTGCATTGTGTTTGAATTCTCAATTTTATTGGCCAAACTGATATGCAGTTCAGGCAACTGCTTATGAATGGCTGTCAACTGACTGAAAGATTTAAAATTCCTCTTATTTCCCCTGTGAAAAAAGACAAGTGCCAATTGATCTTCTGAAGTGGTTCAGACTGTGTACCAACCTCCACTTTTGCTATAGTTTTTTCATAAGAAAGACTGGGCCGGTGAGTGGAAGTGCTCATGCATGTGTCTCATGAGGGACCGAGTTATACTCGAGGGTAATCTGTATACGGGTCTCAACCTGTTCTGGATTTGATTGGCAATCCAATGGGCAACAGACTAAATTGCAAAAACATAATGTGCTATTAAAGCAAATGAAAATGAGTCCTATAGACAAAAATTATATATGTACTGCAATGTAAATGAAGGGTTTATTGGAAGTGAGACTTATTTGCAGAAAATTAACACTCTGTGAATAAATGTTTTACTGTGAAAGAACACTACTTGCCTTTTGGGTGAAGAACCTCAATAGATACAGACAAGCACATCAAGAAATGAAGAGACTCGAAGGGAAAGATTAAGTATTCTGCCCTAGGGTTCTTAGAAGCCATCTGTTATGGATGGATACGGAAAAACTAGGTTGATGGGCAGGGAAAAATGGATTTGTTGATTATAACCGAATTTGGGGCAGTATCATATTTTGTGATTTTCAGGCCATGCAAAGTGGTTTTTGGGGGGTCAAAATTTGTAAAACGAAGTTAAACATCTTTTCATTATGTTCTACAAGTTATAAGCTTTCTGATGCTTTTTGAAAAAAGTCAAGCTATGGTCGTAAAGTTATGGCTCCAACAAGCGAGCTATCTTGAATGAACTTCGGCTTTTCGCCACAAGGATGAATCATCCCTTGAAAAGCAACAATTTTCATTGCATCAAGTTCTCAGACCAAACATGCAAATTTCATCTCTCTTTGATTCCTAGTGAACAACTTTCCATGGTGGATGAATTGACTTACTTTCACAGTCCGATAGAGTGGTATTATTTGGTTTTGGTTGCCCTTAGTTTCTATTTTCACCACTTGATCCTCTATCATTGGACTAGTGCTATTTGTGTTCAACTTTAGAAGTTGCGTTGTTTTTGCAGCATTTGATGTGTCTAACAAATGGCAGTAAATATGGTTGAAGAAGCTCCACATTGAAGATAACGTGTGAAGCACGAGTTAAGGTGGAAGATTGGGCTCTAAGGCATTCTCTCGCACTTGCTTGGGGATGGTATATGACCTCTATCTAAGATTTTTTTTGTCCTATTTAGTCTTTCCTTCTACAAAATCTACCACACCTTGTCGCCAACTTCGAAACTAATGCAATAGATTGTGTTGGTTGTGATGTTGCATGTACTTTGAGTTGGTCTTTTTGTAGAATGTCATGTGCCTCCTGTTGAATGTTGAATTTGTTCACAATTTTTCATGTTTTATTTGATTCTTTCAGCATATGGGTAGAGTCTTCTACACAAGCTTAAGGAAAGGTTATGTCAATTAGTGCCAATAAAACCTGAGACACACCTAAGAAGGGTTGTGTTCACTTGAGTTGTGTAGGACTTGGTTGTAACTACACTGGATGCTAAGCATTAAGAAACACAACTGTTGGAGGATGTTTCACATTTTAATGGTCCGTGGTGTGAAACACAATGCAAATGGATGTTTCTTCATCCTTTATTTTTTTGGATTTTTTATATTTACTTTTATATATTTGGCAATCCTTCTCTTGGAGCGTATTTTATTTTACTTGGATCTATAATATTTTGTCATCATTTGTGTGATAATGGAACATAAACACACCCGTTTCTTACACACAACCTTCTCTATCCCCTTTTTTGTTGCGTTGCCATCATTGTCATGTTTCGCCATTTGTGGTGCTTGTAACATAGGTTGGATTTACTACATATTCATGCCTGATAGAGTTGTCTTTGTATATGAAGAGGAGGTGAGGAAGGGTTTCTTAAAAGCCTTGGAAAAAATGTATAATGTAGAGAATGGTTCACGAATCAGAATTGATTGGCTCAAGTTTACTTATCTTTAAGGCTACAAAACTTCGGAAAAGATAGACAGGGGCACATTGACACAAGAGAGTCCAGTTGGTGACAACCATATAGACCTTCAGGATTGCTACATGTACTTGCCATTTGCCGTCTTTCTCAAGTTTCTAGTTCCTTTGCTTTTGAGAGGAATTGGTCAACATATGTGTGGATCCACTCTCTTAAGAGAAATAGAATTACCTCTAAGAGAGCAGAGAAACTTGTTGCTGTACATAGTGCCTTGTTTCTCATGGATCGTAAGAGACCTATGTGTAAGGAGAGCTCGACATTACGGTGGGATATAGATCCCGAGAATTCAAGGAAGCTTGACGAAGATCAAGAGCAACAAGGATTGGTTGAGATCCCCTCTACAGATGTAGATGATGTTGTTACAGATACTTCTAGTGATGAGGAGCGGCTCTCTAGTGTTCCCTTGAAGGACTCTGATTATTAAGTTGCCATTTTGGTTATGTACTTATGAGTCATGACATAATAGCATATGCACTTTTCTCACACTGATTAATGAAGACTTCATTTGCATTGTCATATTGATATTGTTGATGTATCATTGTATCACTATCTAGTATGAAGTATTAATGTATCTCGGTTCTAATTTCTATATTTATGTCAATGACTCAATACAAAACATTGAAATATGAATATTAAATATAACATTTTGGCTTTGTGACGAGCAATTGGATTAATGGTTTCAATCTCGAAGCTTTCAATTTTAAGTCTTAATTTATTCACGTTATATTTGTAATATATATAATTTTTAACTAGCCGTCCCCAAAATTTGAAGTTTTTGTACTGTCTCGGAAACCCTTATCCCTATGTCTCGCCGTCCCAGAGCCTTAAATAACTATGTTGAGCCTTTAAGCGATACAAATTTACCTTCTAGAGGGTCTCCTTCCCCTTTAGGAGCTAGCACCCATGTGTTTTGACCAAGCATTGCCTACATCTAATGTTCTTAGTATGGGGGCATAACACATGGCTCCCCCAGATTACCATGCTTATTCCTACACAACGTATGGCTTCTACTATAGTACCTATTAGTTCACATGTTGTTTCAAATGCCTCTTCCTAGTTTGAATGTTCAACAACTCTAGGACATGCAAGCACAAATAATCTGTCTTACGCAAGGCAAATCATAGGTCACTATAAGCTCTATTGGGATACTTAATTATCCTGTACGCCTTGGGTTTTCTTCACCCAAGTTCTTCGTCTATGATGGCAAGACTGATCCCCAACAACATCTTTGTGCCTTTATGGCTCGTGGCTTCATGTATGGACTATGTAGTTAGTGAAACCTTATTAACCAAATTATTTCCACACTTTCAAGAAATATGCATTAGATTGGTTTTATGCCCTTCCTTGAGGTTTGTTATGCTCATTTCAAACCTTAGGTGATAGTTCCCTTTTTGATTTCTCCATCAACACTGGTCAAGGAATCTCTTTTGCCCAACTCACACAAGTTAAGCAATAATCCAACAAAAAATTCGCGGGACTAGAATATGCTTTCTCAAGGTCCTAAGCACATTGGAGAAGGCGAATTACAAGAAGTGTTCATTGCTAGTCTTATTCAACAACGTAGGGAAAGGGTTATGTTCTCTAGTTTCACATCCTTTGTAATGCGCCCTTTTGGGAAATTGGGATTTCTTGGAACTTGAAACCTCCCACCCCCCCTCTACCCCCACTTTTCGTAATATTTTATGACAGAATCTGAAAAGTCTACAAGCCCTAGCAACAACTGATTATTATTATTTTTTTATGGCAACAAACACATTCAAACAACTGGGAAATTGATGTAGAAACCCTTCAAAAATTGTAATATCCCTTTTTTGGGATATTATTTAAATCTGTAAATTAATTAACCAAATTGACTCTAGGAAGGATTAAATCCTCTTAGCTCGACCTCAAATAACCCCAATGTCAACATTAATACAACCCAAATGGGGTTTGGAGTAAGCCAAAGTAGTGGGTTAGATTTTCCAAATCTGAAATTTATTGCAGCAGTTAATTAATTAAAAATTGCACCAGAACAACTGAAACTTCAAAAATTAATATCTCACTCAATATTCCATATTTTTGCCACCAAATAAGATGCACAATTATCTAGAAAACCAAGGCTTTTCCAATGAACTATGAATACAAATTTTTAGATCACTGAAACCACCTTAAAACAACTCCCAAAATCTGAAAACTAGTCTCTTTGCATAAATTATTATCAACACTTTATAGCCTTCCAACATACCCAAAATAGCTGCCCAAACTCAGAAAAATAAACCAACACAGATCAGATTATAAATATAGCTTAGTCACTCTTAAAACATGCCAAAATATTACCCCAATCAAGCTTTATAGTCTTCCAACATACCCAAAATATGTTGCCATAAACTCAGAAAAAGATCAGATTATAAATATAGCTTATTCACTCGTAAAACATGCTAAAATATGACCCCAATCAAGTCGCCATATCTGGAATAAATGCAACAACAACCAACAGCTCATAAACATTATTAAACACTTCCAATATCAGTTAAAATATAGTCACAATATGCCAATACAGATCAGATTGTAATAACTACTTCAAAAGACACCAAACGTGCCAAAACAACCACCCATGCAAGTCGCTATGGTTGGAATAATTACAACATTAACAACATATCATAAAGCACTATAAAACTCTCAAATACTCATCAACAACATACAAATTTTCTTCTCAAATAAAGGCACCAATCATAGAATGAATATATCAAGCAACATTCACTCAATGAAAACTTAGAAGGTCTTACACTTGCCACAATAATGGTGGTATTGAAGAACACCTTTATAATGTGATCACATGGGCATATATCCCTCTTCAAACATGAATATATTTCTAAACAAAATCTCAACATGCCCCCAAGGGGTCGTCATTTGTCCTTATATAGCTTTAGCATTTGGAATCTCCAAGTTTCCCTCCTTCCTTTGGCGCATTTTCTCATGTAGAAGGGTTACTTTTTAATATGGGTCTCTTTTCCTGAAAAGTCAAACTCTAAAAAGAATATTAACTCCCTTTTTTTAATATTTAAAATTAAAACATAAGAGGAAAATTAATTATTTAATTTAAAAATAAAGGATTAATGACATTTTTCCCAATGTTTATCTTTTAATCCATAGGAAGAGTGGATTAAAGGTCTCCCATATTTTTAATTAATTAATGTCCAAAAAAGGGGACATTACGGTCCTTCATTCCCAAGATTGTTTGTTCTCAAGCAATTGAACATGTGGCTGATCCATTTCTTTTCCCAATTGGTATGGCCTTCTAGAGAGTGCATTTGCTGCCATATTGTTCTTTCCCGTCACATATTCAATGTCAAAATCAAAATCTTGAACCTCACTTACCCATTTCTGTTTCTTGTCTTTCAATTCCCTTTGATTAAAAAAGAATTTGAAACTGTTATGATAAGATTTGACAATGAATTTACCACACACCAAATATTGCCTAAATTTACTCAAAGCATGCATGATTGCCAACATTTCCTTGTCATACACACCATACCCCTTCTCATGATCTTTCAATTTCCTACTTTCAAAAGCAATGGGGTGTTTATTTTGCATTAGGACAGCCGCCATACCTTCTCCAGAAGCATCACATTCAACCACAAATGACATAGAAAAATCTGGGACTGCAAGTACCGGACAAGAACACATTACCTCTTTCATTTTTTCAAAGGCATCCTGGGCTGTTTTAGACCATTTGAAGGCCCCTTTCTTAGTCAAATATGTCAATGGAGTAGCAAATCGTGAGAAGAACCCTTCACAAAACCTTCGATAATAACTACAAAGGCCACAAAAATCCTCTTAATTGTGTGAGGGAAGTGGGAGTAGGGCCAATCCATGATAGCAGCAATTTTTTGTTTATCCACTTGCACACCATCAACACTAATAACATGTCCCAAATACCAAATCTCCTTAAGACCAAATTCACATTTAGACTTCTTGGCAAAGAAAGGATGCTGTCCCAAAGTAGTCAAAACCAAATCCAAATGCATCAAATGCTCTTCCCATGTTTTGCTATACACAAGAATATCATCAAAGAACACTAGCACAAACTTTCTTAAATACTTGCTAAACACATGATTCATGCATGATTGGAAAGTAGCAGGAGCATTAGTTAATCCAAAGGGCATAACCAAGAACTCAAAATGCCCAAAATGGCACCTAAAGGCTGTCTTGTGCACATCTTCTTCCCTTACCTTGATTTAATGATACCCGGATTTAAGATCTATCCTTGAAAAATATGTAGCACTATGCAACTCATCAATTAATTCATCAATCCTAGGTATTGGATATTTATTTTTGATGGTCTTCTTGTTCAACATGCGGTAATCAAATTACACATTCTCATAGTCCCATCTTTTTTCTTAACCAAAACCACAAAAGATGGAAATGGATTAGAACTAGGCCTTTTATGTCCCATATCAAGTAACTCCTTAATGGTCTTTTCTATCTCTTCCTTATAGACTCTTGGGTGGCGGTAGGGGGGTAATCATAATGGGTTGTAGTACCTTCTTCTAACTCAACAATGTGCTCAAAACCCCTATTAGGAGGTAACCCATGAGGCAAATCACTAAAAACAGGAGAGTGCTTGTCCAAAATACCTTGTAACTCACTTTGAATAGACTGCTGCTTGGAATTTTCTGATTTTTCTATGATAAAGCAGCTGGCTGCCCATGCAATCTGCCCTCTTCTAAGTGCCCTTCCCATCCTCTTCATTGATACTTCTTGTGGAACACCATTAGCCAAGCCCTTTAGGATAATTTCTTTACCATCTTTTGTGTACTTCAGCTCCATAGTCTTGTAGTTTTGAGTGAAATCACCTAGGGAATGCAACCATTGAACACCTAAAACAAGATCAATATCACCAATGTCAATAACATAAAAATCATCAATTACCTTATGCTTCCCAAGAGTGAGGGGAAGATGTGAAATCTTGGTGGAACATGGAATGGAGGACCCATTCGCAATAGTAACTTTGAAAGCTTTACTATTTGTAGTTTCCAACCCCATCTTTCTTACCAAGCTACCATTAATGAAATTATGTGTAGCCCCAATGGATTGGCCTACTCCCACTTCCCTCACACAATTGAGAGGATTTTGTGGTCTTTGTAGTTATTATAGAAGGTTTGTGAAGGGTTTCTCATGATTTGCTGCTCCATTGACAAATTTGACTAAGAAAGGGGCCTTCAAATGGTCTAAAACAGCCCAAGATGCCTTTGAGAAAATGAAAGAGGTAACATTGTTGACCCTCATTCTGTCAATGGCATCATTGGTCTAACTACAACGATATTACGATCCATACTACTGATTGCATTCGATGATGCAAAGATTCCTCTCGACAATGAGGAAGCGTCTAGACTTTTATTCATTTGAGCACATATTAATTCACATACAATCAAAACATGATGGTAGACAATGGATCTAGTCAAAACCTTTGCACTATGACAGTCCTCATTACTCTATGGCATATGCTATACTGCACAAGACCACATCGATGCAACATATATTGTTCAAGGTTTTGATGGACAATGACTAAACCCACGTGGGGTTATATTATTACCTCTATAAGTTGAACCTAAGAGGATTGCCACATGGTTTTCAGTAGTTTTTTATAACACATACAGCGTGTTACTTGGATGCCCATGGATTTGCGTGATGCATCCTATCCCTCACACATTACATAGATGCTTAAAGTATGTACACAACACCATGATGGTTACCATTCTTGGTGTTCCTTATGAATACCCTATTCGGCCTATTAAAGTGCCCACTACTACTTTGGCCAAATAAATGGTGTCTAATACCAAGACACAACCTCCACCACCCATTCAACGACTTGATCGTGTTCCTAGACAAATTAAATAGCATATACCAACATAGCCTCATCTTGAGCGACCTTTGATATCCTCTATTCCTTGAGTACACATTGTGTTACTTAGCTATGTGCGATGCACTATAATTTTACAGCATCCTTGTGAGTGTGATGCATATGGGACACCAATGCACTCTCCACATATGCATCAAGAGTCCCAGGTTACTATGACTACTTGTGACCTTTGGCTTATGTTTACAAAGACTAAAAATATTGATAATTCAAGATAGTGTATCACACAAGATCACAACTTAGACTATGACGATGACTATACTATCTTGAGCACCACTCCTTTGGATCCTACATGCACCAAACTACTTGATACATGATCTATATATGATCATCCCTAGATGGGATTATATGATAGCCTTCCCATGCCTCCCTTACATCTACGAGTGCAATCACTTGTACATAGCTTATCAACACATACATGTTTATTCTACTCAGCCATGAATGACATTTTTTTAGGTAGAAATTCTTTTTGACATCTACTCTATAGTCCATGATTATGACATAACCTAACGACACATACATTTCAGGTGTTCGATGTGATTATTGAGGGAATAATCATTATCCAGTACCCCATCCATTTTCTTCTATTGTTACAGCCTATGGTCTAGGGCCCTTAGTACATTGCAAGTAGACAATTTCATTTTCATGTTCTCTCTCAT
This sequence comes from Taxus chinensis, assembly GCA_019776745.2. NCBI lineage: Eukaryota > Viridiplantae > Streptophyta > Pinopsida > Cupressales > Taxaceae > Taxus > Taxus chinensis. Next base: position 585,415,291 of record CM034156.1, on the reverse strand, counting down.
GGCAAAAATTCAAAAGCAATACAATATGACCAAAAAAAAAAAAACCAGGACCTGCATGTGACTGACTTATTTATTACACAAACTTAGACATTGTCTTTATTTGCATTTATCACTTTACCATCTTACATCCTTACACACTTGCTACTTATAGGACATATAAGACAATTGTAAATACCCTTAATCCATGGATATTTATACATATACTTTGCGGCTTCATACAATCCTATACCTTAAGGGTAACCTATCATATTGGGTACATGCCTACACCAGGAGAATCTTATAGACAATGCTTACTTAGATCGTATCTTTTCACACTTTGCGACTTCTTTAATCCTCATACCTTGGGGGCAACCCACCACACCGGGGGCATGCCTACATCGGGGGCATCTTACATACAATGGTTATTCCAGATCATATCTTTACAAACTAGTCCATTGGGGATACAAAGCTTCTATTTTTTATCTTATACCGTCTTATATCTTGTGACATGTGCCATACTATGATTTATTCAATGATCACACTGTTTACTTCTATGCGCTGATTTGACATGCTCAATGCCTAGTTGTTACTTATCTTGATGCATTGACATACTGATTTATTACTTGCTCATCACATGCTTCTATGCTTGCTTTATTATCACACATTGTTTAACTTATTGTTTGCTTTCGGCAGATCGTCTTCTTCATTGCTTGCTCTATCCACATTGTTTATTCATTACTTGCTCTACTCACATTGTTTGATTCATTGCTTGCTTTATGCGCATTGGCCAATTCATTACTTGATCTATGCACATTGTTTCCTCTGTGCTTGTCTGCTCTATGCATTGTCTTTGCTCTATGCTTGTTTGCTATATGTTTGCTTGCTCTATGCTTGTTTGTTTACACTTTGTGCCTACCACCCACATTGCTTCTTGGACATGTTGCTTAGTGCATTTCTTGATAGACTTATTATTTGGGACACATTGCTTGATACACTTATTGTTTGGGACACATTGCTCACGACACATTGCTTGATACACCTACCTTTTGGGATGTCCATTGCTTATGGAACATTTTATGGGGATACATACTGTTTATTGCTCTTGACAACTATTGTTTGACACACACTTGTTTGACTCACAAAGTTCCTGACAGATTACCCTTGACACACATTATTGTTTGCTACGTACTTGCTTAGCACACACTACTAGTAGCACTGTTCGAGTTGTCACTGCAATGTCTATCTGTCGTCTTTGTCTTCTGGTGGGAATGCCATGTCATGTCATGGGTGCCAAGGGGTCCATTGGTTTTGAGTTGTGTGTCTACCAACATTCTGCTCTATCGTTCATTGTTACACTTTTAGCTATTGATCTCTATGGATTATTGGACATTAGTGCCATCTTACTTGCCCAAGGGATGACATCTACTACTTGTTCTCTAATGATCATATCTGATGCACGTTGCTTTTTACAACTATGTTTAGTTCATATACTTTATATGGTTAACATCTTGAATGCGTTGATTTTAAGACAAATCATTTTTCTCTGTTTGGCTAAGTGATACATGGCAACATCCCTTATTTAAAAGGGGGCTACATTGTGGGCTCTTTCAAAAGCTCACATAGGTCATGGCCAATTACCACAGGGTAGACAAGGTGATGGTATTCCACACCGGTTAGATATGAGTATCCAAGACAGATACAAGGTTATATCAGATTTTACACGGACTCAGGATGAGTTCATCATTACAGATTACATGTTCATTATGACATGTATCCTATTTGCATGGTCTTGAGACAAGTTCATTATTATAGATATAGGTTTTATATCAGATTTGCATGGACTTGAGACAAGTTCATTATTATAGATATAGGTTTTATATCAGATTCGCATGGACTTGAGGGACAAGTTCATCATTACAGGTTTAGATACATTTATGACACATACTTTGATGACATTTACATGAGCTTCACACAAGATCATCCTACGGATTCAGTCACGCGTGTGACATAATTTTTAATGGTGCAAGCAACCTAATGCTAGTTCTAATGGTGCAAGCAGCCTCATGCCAGTTCTAATGGTGAAATTAGCCTAATACCAGTTCTAATGGTTGAAGTAGTCAAATGCTAGTTCTTGCACAAGATACTTACACATTCTGCATACAACACATTGGGGACACTCAAATGTAGTTGTTCTTTGGTTCTAGCCCTTTTACCTATTTCAGTTTTTCTTATACTGATCTTATATCTCTATTGAACATTAATCCACATCTTTGCCATGTGGTTGCAGATTTGACATTGGATTGGCATGGGGGCACACTCTTCAGTTCCACACATCGTCATCCTATGATTGGGATGTGAGGTTTGCGTTCACTTGTTCCCTGTGCTTTTAATCCAACACTTTCAATACTACATTAAACTGGGGGCAATTGTGGCGATCAAAATTTGGTGTGGTCGTTGACAATATAACTTTGCCATTTATCTTGACATTATCTTGTCTCTCTATTTATTGACTAAACTTAAAGCTTCCATGCCTATCTCATACCCTGAATCCACTAGGTTGTAGCTACTTCTTCAGTTTAGCACTTTAGGAACCACTACAAATTACATAGAATACATCTTGAAACTCTACAAACTATCTCTTGTCTCAGATCTGATTCCAACTTAAGCGTTAATAGGTTCGTGGGCCCAAAACAGATTCAGATGACCAATATGCCCCTTGACCAACAAATCTGTCCCTTGTACTCACAACGGTCATCTTTTCAAATGCACAATTACCTTCTTAGGGTTGGTTGAGCAGGACATTATTTGAATCAATCATCTATATAAACACAAGCACCCTTACTCATCAAGGGCATCTAGGGATCCTATATCAAAGACATACTCTAAGAAGGTTATTAAGCACAATCATTGAAGCACCTCTTTCTTAGAGCACACAACAACAAAGCTACTCAAATCTAAATACATCACTATTGCTGCCCTAGATCACACATCTATGCTTTAAAATTGAGCCAAATGTCAATTGCTATGTGTCGAGGGCCAAATCAAGGGTCCCATCTTGTTTTTTCTTCCAATCTCCACATCATCTTAGGATTTGGAGAAATGAGGTTTGATCTCTCTTAAGAATCTTGGTACGTAGTACAATGCTTATCACATCAATGGGGGTTTCGGTGAGATAAGTCCAATGCAAATGATGAATAACTCCTTTTTATGTCAATAAGTGAGGAGAAGACATATACATGTACAAAAGTATCATCACAAAGATCTAGATACAAAAAACAAGTCTAAAGACATAGGCGAAACATGTGCCAAAGAGATTGTAGATCAAAACCCTAAAGGACACATTCATCGATCCCATGACAGATCTAGCCATAAATTTGTCCTTTGCCAGACAAGCTTGTCACGCGCTCAGTTCCAGATTCCTTGATTTTCCAAGCAACTTGACGACAATATGCATAACTCCCTTATTCAGTTTCAGCTCACTATCACCCAGTATGAACCCGAAGAATGCTAATATCTTTCCAAAGCCCTGAACCCTAATTATACTTTCACTATCCTATTTTACAGTGTGTTGAGCGATTTGATTGTCCTTACATAATTTATGAGTGTCATTTATGCGTTTGCTGTTTTGAATTATTACTTACAATCAAGTATTATCTAAATTAGATTAAACCATATAATTGATATTATATGTTCATTGTTTCTTGTTGAACCCTTACTTGGTTTTGGCTCCAGCTTTGACTCAGACACAGACTTACACTTCGGCTTTTGCTTTCTTTCAATTTCCACTTCTGCTCCATGCTTTGTTTGACACATTTTTAGAATTGTCTGCCTGTCACGACCTTTGTAGTCTTTCTTGTTTCTTCGGCTATCGAGTAGACTATACGTCTTCTTGGTCCTCTTCTTCACCATATTGTCTTCTTTATCTGCCTTTATTCAGGGTCAATGACATTAATTATATTTTGTATGGGATTGTTCTTTTTCTCCTTGACATTGCCTCTCTTTGTACCATTGTAAGATCTTTTGTAGTTGTAGTTCACAATTACATTTGGCATAGGGATGTTAGAAGATAATATAGTGCCTTGGTGTCAATGGATATTATTAACCGACATTCACTTCTGAAGCAACTTTAATATGACCCGAAATCCATGAAGGCATGGTGCCAAAATGTTTACAATGAAAATACACTATCAAGGAATAGTAATTGCAGAATAGTAAATATGTACCACATTACAACATAGAAGATTATGATAGTGATCAATGTTTTTTTCGTAGGTAGTGCTCAATATGAGCTATTTGGAATGGGGAGGACCTGATACTCGATGTCCTTACCCCAACATACATCATGCTATTTATATGACAAGAAAACCCAACAATTGTTAGTTAAACTCGACCTTCCACAGTTGAACATAATTAATGAGAGTCATTGTGTTACAATCTAATGCTGGCAATACAATCATTAACAACATAACAATGTTGCCTACTACATGTAATTTCTAAGATGCTGACAATAAAGACAATACTAATATGACAATCTATAACAATGATAGTGTTGTGATTGAAGGTTGACTATGAGAGTCGACAACCTGATTGGTACTTCCCTTTTGTTGATTGATATTGTGATGAAACTGGCATAGGTAGGTGGAACACTTCTAATGGTGGTTGGTTGATAGGTTAGTATGGGTATGCATGAATTTGAGAGGTTTGTGAATAGTGTGGATGATTATTTCTATGCCCAAAATGTAGTGCCTCCATTGTCTGCATACTTGGACATTGGCGTAGAGCTCTCTATTGTATGTTGATGTCTGTGAACCCTGTTGTTGAGTGTCTCACTTTGAGAAGCCACTAGGTTACCATGCTAAGTGAGGACAATACCAAGTGCACACTCTAATGCATCTATCTCAATTTGGAATGATTGTTGCAGATTCAAAAGGATGGAAATTGATGTTAAGTAAAGCCAATACTTTAGCTTGTCAAATTCATGTTGTGGCTTGGTCCAAATATGTAATGTCCTCTTTTCCAAGCTAGTCACTACGGAAGACCTTATGCCCATTCCTCCTCCTGTGGGCATCAAAGAAAGAGCAAAGGAGGGGAACTCGCCATGGTTGTAAGTGATGTACCTTGATGATTAATTATTTTATTTATTAATCATGGATTCGGAATGGTTCAACTAGGGGAAAGAAGACTTAGCAAGGAGAATTTCTATTTCCTCATTATGAGGTTGACCTTCTTAAGTTAAGGCCGGCCATGAAATTGGGGTTTCTAATTCATCATTGGCGCCAAAGGAGGGGTACTTAAGGAAGTTTGAATGGAGAGGAGGGTCATTATCTATCATTTATCATCTATCATCTATTTTGACATTTACTTGGAGTTGAAGCTAGTGTAGCTTCTCTTCTTGCCATTGAAGGACGGAAACCGTTTCTTGGTCACCTATTGAGGATGAAACCCTTCAATAGGATCACATTTGGCGACGAAAACCCTCATTTGTGCATTGATGGCTTCATATGGAGGTCACAAGTGAGCTTTAAGGAGGATTTCACATTTATTTCTTCTCTTCTAACATTAGGCGACTTGCTTGGGGGAAGGGTTTGATATCATCTAGGGCACTATTAGACAATTTGAGTTGATATTATTGTTCTCCATATTTTATAATGCTGGAATCTACAATTTGGTGATTTTTGGAAAGGTTTATGAACTATTTTTAGCCCTTGTTTGTGGCTGCCTTACTGCTGTCTTGCAGTTGGGTGTAATCCCTTATTTTCTCTATTGTTTGGATGTAATTTGGATGGATAAATGTTGCTGTGCTTGAAATAATTATTTAGAAGCATTTATAGATGTTCTTGCATGGTGGTATGTTGATTTGAAGTGCCTATACAGTTCGCTGCCTAGAAGGACTGATTATTGATTGTTCGAATAGGGTTAAAGTGTGTTTCCAGTCATTTTTAGATTGATGCTTGTTGGTTGATGGTGTATTTTCAGAGTTGATTCATTTAGGGTTGTGGCCAAACCCTTATTTTCAATTTTAGTCTTAAAGAAGGACATTAGATTTTTGTTCGAATATGTCATTTCCCCTTTTCGAGATATTTTCGTTCGAAGACCTTGACCCATTTTCCTTCATCGTGGGTCCAAGGAAACAAGCTAGACGAAACCCTTCAATAGGAACACACTTGGGGACGGAAACCCTCATTTGTGCATTGGTGGTTTCATATGGAGGTCACAAGTGAGCTTTAAGGGGGATTTCATATTTATTTATTCCCTTCTAACCCTAGGCGACTTGCTTGGGTGAAGGGTTTGATATCATCTTGGGCACTTGTGGACAATTTGAGTTGATATTATTGTTCTTCATATTTAATAAGGCTGGAATCTACAATTTGGTGATTTCTGGAGATGTTTATGAGCTATTTTCAGCCCTTGTTTGTGGCTGCCCTGTTGTCATAAAATTAATTGCAGCTGTGCGTAATTTCTTATTTTCTCTATTATTTGGATGTAATTTGTATGGATAAATGTTGCCTTGCTTGAAATAATTATTTAGAAGCATTTTTAGTTGTTATTGCATGGTTGCGTGATGATTTGAAGTGCCTATACAATTTGTTGCCCTAAAGGACTGATTATTGATTGCTCGAATAGGGTTATAGTGTGTTTCCGACCATTTTCAGATTGATGCTTGTTAGTTGATGGTTTATTTTCATATTTGATTCATTTGGGGTTGTGGCCAAACCGTTATTTTCAATTTTTAGCCCTAGAAAGGGACATTACAAAATAAAATTTACTGATTATGGGGCCATTCGAAGTGGGAGAATTCCAACACAAATTAACAACAATAATTGGCCAAACCATGATGTGGGCCAATATTGGACAACTGGAATCTTCTTTGGATCCACATGTACTCCTTCCCCATTAATGATGTAGACCAAATACAAGATGCTTTTCATGCCAAATGAACATTTCTCTAGGTTGGCTTATAGTTTGTGTCAATGCAGAGTCTCAAGAATATGTCGGACATGCTTTAGATGCTCCTTCCATATACTGCCAAGAATAATTATTTTGTGGAAGTACACAATCATTAAGGAGCCTATTAAGGGTTGGAGAACATAGCTCATCATCCTCATGAACATTGTAGGTACGTTGGTCAAATTTAATGACATGACCAACCACTTGAACGCTCCTTCACATAAACAAGTCTTCCACACGTTTGTTAACTCAAATAATAAGTTATGATATCCTGACTTGAGATCAATTTTGGTGAAGTATGTAGCAACTTTGAGTTGATCTAACAAATACTCAGTCCAGGAGATCATGTATATACTTTTTCACAGTGATATTTCTCAATGCTTTGTAGTTAATTCAAAGTCTCCATGTATCGTCCTTTTTTCGTGAGAACACAATCGAGCTTCGGAAGATCGATGTGCTTGGGCAGATGTGACCCTTCTGTACTGGTTCCTAGATCTCATGGTTAGCCTAAATAAAATATCTGTGATTAGTGTCATTTGGTAGAGCAGTTCCAAGGATTTGATCTATCGTGCACTATTCTTGACGGTGCAGTGAATTTTCAATGAACATTATGAAGATGTCTCTGTAGTCTTCCATCATCTATTTCGCCAATCTTAGTTGTAGTGTCTAATAATTTGCAGGAGCCTATGCAATTGCAATGATCTTTTTGGCCTTTTGATGCTTGATCATGAGGAGCACAAACTTTCGAGTCTAACCAAATTACCTTTCTACACTTTTAGCATTGATCAAAGAGATTTTGGTAGCAACGTCTACCTCCCCTATTTTGAAGACTTGATCTCCTAGGGTGATGATATTACTCCAATGCCTTGACATGACAATGTGATGCTCCCACATGTAGGGCTGCCCATGAAAAATATTTAAGATGAAGCGTGTGATGTCACATAACACTTCACCCCTGAGCAACTTGATTGCAAATGGGAGGCTGCATCGTGGACTAACACATGTCCTTCCCTTGATTCAATCAGCTAAGAATACATGTTTGAGGTTGAGGTTTCTTTGGAAGATTCATCCTATTGACAATGTCTACCGAAATCAGATCCGTATTGATGTCCACAATGAAGTGTGGAGTCGTTCCCTTCTCTCACATATGTCAGGGGAAGAGTTGCATTGTCTCCTCTTGTTATGTGGGAGAAACTTTGTGTTTTGGCAATGGTGGAATAGGTATTCGCTTTCCTTCATTGGGCACTTGAGTCGATTTTTTAATTGTCGTTGCCCCTTTCTATTAGTAATTGTTATAAACGATTCCATGCTTCACTCAATTTTAATCGTCATCCCTACTTAAGTTTTCTGGTTCTCTTCTATATCAGGGTCATATTGGTTCCTTTGTTTTTGTAATGTCCCTTGAGGGCATAAATTAATGAAATTTGAATTTCCTAGAAAACCCTTATGACAAAATAACAACAATATGATTTTCTTCAATAAACCCTTGTGATAAAAAGACAACAATATGATTTCTTTGATTTATTAACGCAAACCCTCAAAATAAATTACCAAGATATTGGAAAACATTGATAATACCTTCAAAATATGGATTTGATTGAAAATATCAGATTGACATCAAAACTGATTTTTTTCTTTTAATTTTCTAACTGGTATAATAAATAAAAAGTACAACTGACCATTATTGATAAAATCTTGCAAATGAATGGCTCCAAATGACTGAAAATGGTGCTCTAGGGAAGACTTTGGCTAGGTGCAAACCCTAGCACCCAGCCCACTTCGAATCACAATCGCAACAGTCTTCATAAGGGGTCATCCAGCCCTAGAAGGGGGTCATCCAGCCTTAAAATCTGCCCAAAATAAGGGTAAAACCCCAAAACTCGCTGTCCTAATTGGTGTCTTTGATGCCCTAGCTATATAATCATAAAATTTGACTTGGAATGTGATGCCCTAGCTGAAAAATCCTAAAAGCAGATATGAAACGTGCCCTAGCTGTTGAATCAGATTTGAGATTGCAAAACTATGAATGGATGCCCAAATGCAACTCCTGTATGGAGTCACCCTTGAAGATTAAAGGGTTTTCGTCCTCAAATTTGAATACACCAGAGGCTTTTCATTCTCAAATGCAGAAATTGAAGCACAAAGCTCAAGCTCATCAAAATGTAAGAGAGATGTAGTCAAAAGCGAGTTTCAAATGACCCCTCATGTTCTTTTATAACTTTCCATGGTACATTTCGTGAGGAAAGGTCCCCAAATGGGCTGCCCCACTTCTATTTTGATGTTTGACTCTGCTTTATTAGAAATTCACCTTTAACAATAAAACACAAGTTGCCTTTTTATAACTATAACTTGACATTACTTTTTCAACAACTTAAGTCACTTTATGAATATAACATAAAGTTACTTTGTTGACAACTTAAGTTGAACTGTTAAATTATTTCCCTTACCACACGCTTTACGCCTACGCGAAATAAAAAGTAGGCTAAAAGTTTTCTTCGGACTAATTTTGAGAAGGGGACATTACAGTCCTCCCCTCCCAAAATTGCTTTGCCCTCAAGCAATTGCAAGCTCAAGTCTTCAACTCCTTTGGATTGAACCTTTCTGCAAATCCCAAGATCCCATATAAGTCTTGGAGATTGACAACTACCAACCCCTACTTTGCTTTGTGAAGCAATTGGTTTTTGTTGCACCCATTTGACGCGAGTAGAAGATTCTGCACCAAGTGAAGCTCCTTTAAGAATCTGAATGAGTACTTCGAAAATAGTTGAGTCATGAATTAATTGGGATCTAGAAAGAGTACTACTATTTGTGATACCCTTCATTCTGTTTGTTGAGATGGATCCTTCAATGCTATGGCCAATTGTTCCTACCATGAAATGGTGCGAATCAGATCGTGTATAGGTTGTAAACAAGTTACAATAGCCACCACCCATATGGAATTTGACCTGAATCAGAACTATGGTGTCTGAAATGTTTGTTCCTTGTAGCGGAAACTTTCTGCCCACATCATCCAATGATAAAACCCCCTTAAAATGTGTGAACTTACAGCTATGCATGACTGATAACAGTTGTTCAAGTAGCCCGGTAATGATATAGCAACAACTAAACTGATATTTCTTAGCCAAAATCAAAGGTGTGTACAACGTAGGAACAAAAAATTCTTTGTCAGCAATCATAAACTGTAACCCCTATCTTCTCATGATTGGGAGTCCCTGCAAAACCAATTGTATTGAAGTGGTACAGGGTTTTATAATGATTATGACAACAACACTAAGGCTGGAAATTTGGTACATGGATGTCCTAACTATGTTCCCTCCTTCTTTGGGTGGTAAGAGATCATCAACCATTGCTTTCCTCTTTTTGTGTGGGTGAATCTTTGTACTACCTTCCAAGTTTGGTGCTACCTCACCATGTGTCTGTTGCACCATTTTGATTATGATGTAAACTTCTCCTTGAAGTCTCCATGTGATGCCCATGAATGCCCTAATAAGATAGTTTCCTTGACACACAACCCCCTTCATCTTGACCCCCTTCTTAGTAATGAGCCTCTTAAATAAATATATCCAATGCATGCCATCAACTCTACTCACCTCTTCTATATTGTTCTAATGATTACATTGGATTCCACAGGTTCCTTCCATGTTATCCCAATCATGGTTGGAACATTGCATTTTCTTGTTCAGAATCAAAATTGTAGTGGTTGGAATCTGTCTTGTATTAGTTTCGATCTGCATTTTGGTTCCTTCCCATTCTTGCTCAATCTGTTCTTCTTGCTTCCTGATTTATTCCTCTTTCCTTCTCACAATGGAAGAATTCATCTCCTGTTGATCACTAGAAGCAAGTCCCTCAATTATCAAATATGGCTTCACCTTCTCTGGACATTGCTCAACAACATTTTTAGCTAGTGTATGTGCAACTAGTGAAGATTCCTACTCAAAACCAGGCAACAATATAAATAATAATTGCCGGGAAACATCATCACTCTCATTCCTAACCAAAGTTATAAGTGTCTGCATCGAAGCTACTACATTTTCCGTATGATTGTTACTAATAGTTGCTAGGAAATGTTGAAACATTTCAATAATAAGATCATCACATTCAGGATCCAACATCACAACACATGGCCTGATTTTTGCCATAGTTTCTCAAATTGGGAGCTTCCTAGCAAAAGAGGGGCTTTTGATGTCCTCTAGACCTTGAAAACTGTACACAATTAGCTGAAATATCCCCCTCATGGTTTCACTGCTGTATGGACCTTTAGGAGCTATTATTCTTGTAATTTCACTAATACAAGCGATAACTACAAGCCTTACCTCTTTGTCTGGGTGTCTCAAAAGCTTGGGCTTAACCAAAGAAATCACTGAGGGTTTCACCACCCATTTCATAGTCACGTATTGTAACTGTTTTACCTTGGACAAACAATTTTTCACTTCTTCCAAAATATTGAGCAGGTCGTCTTTTAACTGAGTGTCCCTTAAGGGCATAAATTAATGAAATTTGGATTTCCTAGAAAACCCTTATGACAAAATAACAACAATATGATTTTCTTCAGTAAACCCTTGTGATAAAAAGACAACCGTTTGATCTCTTTGATTTATCAGCGTAAACCCTCAAAATAAAATCACCCAGATATTGTAAAACATTGATAACACCTCCAAAATATGGATTTGATTGAAACAGATCAGATTTATATCAAAATTGATTTTTTTCTTATTTATTTCAAACTGGTAATAAAAAAAAGTACAATTGACCGTTATTGGTAAAATCTTGCAAATGAATGGCTCCAATTGACTGAAAATGGTGCTCTAGGGCAGAATCTGACTATGCGCAAACCCTAGCATCCAACCGACTTCGAATCATAACTACAACAATCTTCATAGGGGGTCGTTCAGACCTAGAAGGGGATCATCCAACCTTAAAATCTGTCCAACATAAGGGTAAAAACCCCAAATTTGCTGTTCGGATTGGTGTCTTTGATGCCCTAGCTATATAATCGTGAAATCTGACTTGGAATGTGATGCCCTAGCTGAAAAATCCTCGAAATTGATTTGAAACGTGCCCTAGTTGCTGAATTAGGTTTGAGATTGCAAAACTCTGAATGGATACCAAAATGTAACATCTGTATGAAGTCACCCTTGAAGATTAGAGTGTTTTCGTCCTCAAATTTGAATACATTGGAGGTTTTTCGTCCTCAGATGTAGATTGCAAAGGAGGGTTTTTGTCCTCAAATGCAAAAATTGAAGCACAAAGCTCAAACTCAACAAAATGAAAGAGAGACGTAGTAAGCGAGCTCCAAATGACCCCTCATGTTCTTTTATAACTTTTCACGGTACATTTCACTAGGAAAGGTCCCAAAATGGGTTGTTCCACCAAAATGGGTTGTTCCACTTCTATTTTGATGTTTGACTTTGCTTTATTAGAAAATCATCTTTAACACGAAAACATAAGTTGCCTTTTTATAACTATAACTTAACATTACTTTTTCAACAACTTAAGCCACTTTATGAATACAAACATAAAGTTACTTTTTCAACAACTTAAGTTAAACTTTTAAATTATTTCCCTTACCACACCGTTTACCCCTACAGGAAATACAAATTAGCGTAAAGGTCTTATCCGGACTAATTTTGAGGAGGGGACATTACAATTTTTTCATGTTGATCTACCTTGGTGACAATCTTCACATTCACATCCCTGATACATATATGGTGCTTAAACTTGTACAAGTGCTCTACATGTGGTGATTTTTAAATCCAGTTGTGCAAGAGTATCAATCTTCCTAGGGTACATGTGCCCCATAGCCTAAGCATAGGCTGAGTATGGGGTGGTTTCATGTGCAGAAATGCTACTCAGTATTGGTTGGGTACAATGCATCGTGAGCCTTAAAAGGACATTATCTTACCTTACCAATAAATTGTTTTACAGCAGAACATGAGATTGAGTAGACTCCGAGAGATAAGATATTTTTGTGTGTCCTCTTTCTATATACCTGATGTGAGAGATCGATCTAGTTTCCTTGATACCAAAGCATCAAAACATAGAAGACACCCTTCTCTTATACCTCTCTGGTGAATTCAATGCATCTCGATTGCCCATTGAGGTGACATAAGAATTTATCCAAGTTCTCCCCTCCATGTGGCCACTTCAAATAGTATTACACATATACTTGAACCGCCACCTAGGCGTCAAAGAAAATGAATTTAAGGATTTTTTTCTTTCCATGGGCAGGTTTGTGACTATTGCGGATAGAGGAGAATCCACAGCAATGGTGTCAGTTTGTTTTAAAATTTCTCCCTTGAAAATGAAAAATGTTGACCCCCAAAGGAAGTTCTATAGGCTTCATGGTTTCTTAATCCATGATCTAGAAAACAATATGTAGAGCATCCTCAATCAAGATCATCATGAATAACATAGCCATGCAAAACCTTACCAATAAGTCATAATGCCTCTAGTTTTATTCATAGAGTGGGCCAAATACTTGACATAGGAGCTTATGTTATCTATCAAATGCTTCAATTTCTCGGCTAAAGACCAAGTGCTATTGTAAGCTGGCGAGCCCTTGGTGTTTACTATCGGCCAATACGGGAAACCCTTACAATTTTTTTGAGATACATATATCATTGGTATAGTGGGCATACCTTAAAAGAGCCTTTTCTTTGTGGAATCATCTAGGGTAGTGTTTTTGATGCCCTCCATTAGCTCCCTCACCACCTTGCCGATGGGTTCCTTCCATACTTATATCTCCCATTGGTGAGGTGGTAATACTTTTTCTTGTCGTAGTCCCCTTCGCTCATGAAAAGTGGTTGCATAGTGCTTATTGACTTTGAAAATTACTCTATCCCTGCTCCTCCTTTCCTATCAAGAGCTTCCTTTTCTTTCCTCATGATACTAAGAAAGTTCTATTGGCTTCATGGTTTCTAAATCCATGATCTGGAAAATAATATGTAGGGCATCATCAATCAAGATCCTCATGAATAAACAAATCCATGCAAAACCTTAGCAAGAAGTCATTAGGCCCTCTATGTTTCTTCGTAGAGTGAGCCAAATACTTGGTACAATAGCTTATGTTGCCTATCAAATGCTTCAATTTATTGGCTAAAGACCAAGTGATATTGTAAGCTAGCGAGCCCCTTTGTGTTTACTATTGGCTAACATTTTTTGAGAGACATATATCATTGGTATAGTGGGCATACCTTAAAAGAGCGTTTTCTTCCTAGAATCATGGGTAGTGTTTTTGATCCCTCCATTAGATCCCTGACCACCTTGCACATGTGTTCCTTCCATACTTATATGTCCCATTTGTGAGGTGGTCATACTTTTTCATGTCGTAGTCCCCTTCGTTCATGAAAGTGGTTTCATTGTGCTTATTGAATTTGAGAATTACTCTAGCCCTTTTCCTCCTTTCCTATCAAGATCTTTGTTTTCTTTCCTCGTGATATTTCTCCTCAGGGGGTATGCTTTCTTCAAGGTACAAGTGAATTCACGTCTTACATACTCAACATCTATTACCAGAAAGTTAGTGATTACATTTTCAATGCTGCAAATAAGGTTTTCCATTAGAATCTATTATGGAGCGATGGTAAAGCTCAATGCCTTGATAATAAGATTTTGTGTGGGCCAATCAAGTGCAAGATCTGAAAGGCTGACAACTTATTCCATGCTCCTATCCTATGTACTATTATTCACACTGTTCTCACCTTAACTCTGCCCAATATTCACATTTACGGCTCTATTCTTCACTATCACTATTTTTCACTATCCTGGTCATTATATTTAATTAAACATCGCCATTCTCAATATTAATGTGCTCCATAGCTTGTTCACATTTCGCATTTGTAGAGCCAAATGATAGCTCTTGGACTTCATGGCCTTACCTTATTGAACATCAGAACTATGGGAGATCCTACCTTAGATATTCATGTCACTCTCTCTTCCATTCCTTGAAATTCCAGAGGCCAATTGGTATTATCACTGTAAAGCATGAATCTCCCAACTGCATTTCCATGTTCTGAGCATTCTATATACGTCATTTGAATAAAGCTCATGTCTGCCTGCCTATTTCTAGCTCCCATGCCAGTTTTTATCTTTACGCGGACCATTTTCTATTCAGTTTGACCCTTAAGCTAATGATGAGAGATGATATTGTCATGCTTGGCTCCCAGGCCACCGAAACATCAAGCCTCTTCTCTGAACATCATTTCAGCTCCCATAGTCATCGCTCTTTGCTAAATTATTGTCTCCATAGCTGACGATGCAGTTAATGCTCCATAGAAGTATTTTCTCATTTGCAAAATATACAATCATAAAACAAGCGAATGTGTTTTAACTATGCAAATCAATAGTTCAACTTGGAAGGAATGCAAGTATATAGGCACCTAGGAGCTGTGGGTGTCAAATGCAAGCAAAATTTTATCCCAAAATCCAAACTGTATGCTTTTGGAAATTTTTTTAAGGGAAAGAACAATTGTCAAGTACTTAACATAATGGGCTCACATTGTTGGGGGCTGCCAATTTTTTTTTTAGCGGTGTAATCTAGGTTATCATGATGACAATGAGTGCTTGAACTACAATCAAATCACTTAATGTGGGAAGAGATCTAGTTTGTCTTCAATGCAAACAAGAAGTAAGTGATATAGAGGTTCTTTTGTTGACATAACCTGATGTAATAACATCCAACTATTTACAAGATGTAGGGAAATGAAGCAGAAAGATGTGATGGTCGGACTTTGAGGTCAAGGACCTCCATGGCCAAATCTAGTCTTCATGGATCAAGGATCATGTGACCATTGTGACAAATAATCTAATAGACCAATGGCATTGAATATAGTCATACAACCTCACAATGGATCGCAAAATACAATGATGAATGGAGACGAATTGAGGAGCAAAGGATTGATTCAGAAAATGAACATGTAGCTTGACAATTTTTAACCCAATCAAGTAGAAGGCATGAACAATACCTCTTAAGGTAAGCCTGAACCCCCTGACCTAGAGAAAAAATTAGAAAGAATTAGGATGCTACGAAAGTTGGATAAAATATAAACCAAAATAGAGTACAAGAGAGAGCCATAATGTATCTTCTGTGGACAAACTTAAGGAATAAAGAGAGTAAAAAAAATCTTAGTGCTCATGCAATGTAACATTAATAAATGATGATAAGAGCAATTAAAGTTCACAAAGACAAGTGTGTCATGCAAAAGAGCATGAGAGGGTAGTTAATAGGGGAAATTCAAGTACAGATGCTATAAGGGGGGTCCGACAAACAATCCTCGCTAGTAAGTCTAGATTGAAAAAGCTCGTGTGAGTAGACTTGTAGACCAAGCCCAATAAGCTAAGGAGCACCATTCTTGTCATTTCTTAAAAACAGAGAGATTTGACAAAGAAATTAGAAGAGAAAACCAGAAGAATAAAAACCACTTCAGGTCAACCTAGGGCATATAGTTTTCATGTGAAATAGGACACACTAATATGAGAATGTTATATGGCATTAGGATGTTTGCAGAGGAAAGTGGTTATACATATAGTTTAGGGAGGGTGACAAACAATGTGATGGTCTACAAAACTGAAATTCTAGTATCAGAAAATTATGCTTTAGAGGTAAACTGCTTGAAATTTCTCGCAGATGTTAAGCATCTCTCCTTACTCCAAGTATATGATTGTATTTACTACTTTCATGAGGACACTAGGGAAGAGAAGAAGGGTGGTTAGGGAGAATCACATAAAGCACAATAAGAGAAGGCATAACATTCTTCTTTTACATCAAAAAAGTGCCTAATGACAATGGTGAGGATATTAACAGTGATGGTGGCTTCACCTCTTCACAGGAAGTTAGTACATAGGATGATCCCACTTGGATCAAGAAAGTATGTGGTATTTCAGTTTGGTTGAGGTGATCAAATTTACTTCATAGTTGATAATTTAATACGACTATTGAAGCGGGTTGAGACATGTTTCCACCCACTCCATTAAATAGAATTGGGAAAACAGAAAGTGCAGGGGTTGAATACAAGCTTGGCAGGTACAAAAAGGCTTAAGGTTGCCCCAGACAGATTGGGGTCCACATTAGCTGGGAGAACCTGTTACATTGACGTGTTTGGCATGTCCCAAAGATGCTCTATTCAGCAGAGAACACTTGACTTTGGCACCTGCCAACGATGCCCACCAAAAGGCACATTTCAATCTTCACCCACCCAGAATGGGAGTTGAAGCATTTCTTCTCCAGTCTCTTCGTGAGAATTGGT
The DNA here is from genome assembly GCA_019776745.2 of Taxus chinensis. Classification (NCBI taxonomy): domain Eukaryota; kingdom Viridiplantae; phylum Streptophyta; class Pinopsida; order Cupressales; family Taxaceae; genus Taxus; species Taxus chinensis. The sequence goes on along the minus strand of CM034156.1, from coordinate 585,398,123 downwards.
GTTCAGTTGCTCATTTGATTGTATAGAGTATGTTTATACCCCTTGGGGTCATGTAATTGATAATTCTAGATTTGTAGTAGTGAAGCATGTTGTTTCAGCAAGTTTTCTAAGCATTGCAAGCTTGCAGAGCATTGTAATAGTGCTTCCAAAGTCACACAGTGTTCTTGGAGGCAATTATTGAGCAATTGGCTTGTAAATCTTGCCCGAGGATAGTGGAGATATGGAGGCACATCTCCATCTTCTAGATTTTTTCCCAGATTGAGTTTCTCTAGGGTAAATTCTTGTGTTGGTTCTCTTTCATGTTTATTTCAGTTATTCACTTTTTTAGTTTTCATTCTATGCAACTGCTGTCACAAATTTCAGCACCTAAGAAATCAAAAGTTTAAGTATAATTCTGTTATGTTAGTATAGTTCATAAGGGATAGCGTTCTAAATCAATCATATCAGAATAATAGTGTGTTAAGCTTTGTGTGGATGTGTTTGGAATGAAATATATATCCAAATTGTGGATAATAGGAAGAGGAAGTGGGGGTGATGGCCACATTTTAGCTAAAGGGATCACACGATAATCACATAAATTGTAACTATTAGTTTTCGTACCAACCTTGGCTCTAAGAAAAGGTCATATTCAAGATTTTCAGTTGGTTCATTTTACCTGTAACCTAAGGGATGACATCATAATCACATAAATTATAACTAATAGTTTGCACACTGACCTTGGCTCTTAGAAAAGTTCTTATTGAAGATCTTCAGCTGGTCGAATATACTAAGCTCATTTTAATTTGGCATCTATCATTTTTTTGCGCAAGGCAATGTCAAGGAAAAT